>OY754951.1:7672771-7864254 GCA_963576515.1 Cryptocephalus primarius | reverse complement strand
GTATTCGGGTTGTATTCGGGTGTGTGTTCGGGTGTGTATTCGAGTGTGTGTTCGGGTGTGTGTTCGGGTGTGTGTTCGGGTGTGTGTTCGGTTGTGTGTTCGGGTGAGTATTCGGGTGTGTTCGGGTGTGTATTCGGGTGTGTGTTCGGGTGTTTATTCGGGTTGTAGTCGGGTGTGTGTTCGGGTGTGTTCGGGTGTGTATTCGGGTGTGTGTTCGGGTGTGTATTCGGGTTGTATTCGGGTGTGTGTTCGGGTTGTATTCGGGTGTGTGTTCGGGTGTGTATTCGGGTTGTATTCGGGTGTGTATTCGGGTGTGTGTTCGGGTGTGTATTCGGGTTGTAGTCGGGTGTGTGTTCGGGTGTGTTCGGGTGTGTATTCGGGTGTGTGTTCGGGTGTGTATTCGGGTTGTATTCAGGTGTGTGTTCGGGTGTGTATTCGGGTGTGTTTTCGGGTTTGTATTCGGGTGTGTATTCGGGTGTGTATTCGGGTGTGCATTCGGGTGTGTGTTCGGGTGTGTATTCGGGTTGTATTCGGGTGTGTATTCGGATGTGTGTTCGGGTGTGTGTTCGGGTGTGTGTTCGGGTGTGTGTTCGGGTGTGTGTTCGGTTGTGTGTTCGGGTGGGTATTCGGGTGTGTTCGGGTGTGTAGTCGGGTGTGTGTTCGGGTGTGTATTCGGGTTGTAGTCGGGTGTGTGTTCGGGTGTGTTCGGGTGTGTATTCGGGTGGTATTCGGGTGTGTATTCGGGTGTGTTCGGGTGTGTATTCGGGTTGTAGTCGGGTGTGTGTTCGGGTGTGTATTCGGGTGTGTGTTCGGGTGTGTATTCGGGTTGTATTCGGGTGTGTGTTCGGGTGTGTGTTCGGGTTGTATTCGGGTGTGTGTTCGGGTGTGTGTTCGGGTGTGTGGTCGGGTGTGTGGTCGGGTGTGTGTTCGGGTGTGTGTTCGGGTGTGTATTCGGGTGTGTTTTCGGGTTTGTATTCGGGTGTGTATTCGGGTGTGTATTCGGGTTGTATTCGGGTGTGTATTCGGGTGTGTGTTCGGGTGTGTATTCGGGTTGTATTCGGGTGTGTGTTCGGATGTGCGTTCGGATGTGCGTTCGGGTGTGTGTTCGGGTGTGTGTTCGGGTGTGTATTCGGGTTGTATTCGGGTGTGTGTTCGGGTGTGTATTCGGGTTGTATTCGGGTGTGTGTTCGGGTGTGTGTTCGGGTGTGTGTTCGGTTGTGTGTTCGGGTGAGTATTCGGGTGTGTTCGGGTGTGTATTCGGGTGTGTGTTCGGGTGTTTATTCGGGTTGTAGTCGGGTGTGTGTTCGGGTGTGTTCGGGTGTGTATTCGGGTGTGTGTTCGGGTGTGTATTCGGGTTGTATTCGGGTGTGTGTTCGGGTTGTATTCGGGTGTGTGTTCGGGTCTGTATTCGGGTGTGTGTTCGGGTCTGTATTCGGGTGTGTGTTCGGGCGTGTATTCGGGTTGTATTCAGGTGTGTGTTCAGGTGTGTGTTCGGGTTGTATTCGGGTGTGTGTTCGGGTGTGTATTCGGGTTGTATTCGGGTGTGTATTCGGGTGTGTGTTCGGGTGTGTATTCGGGTTGTAGTCGGGTGTGTGTTCGGGTGTGTTCGGGTGTGTATTCGGGTGTGTGTTCGGGTGTGTATTCGGGTTGTATTCAGGTGTGTGTTAGGGTGTGTGTTCGGGTGTGTGTTCGGGTGTGTATTCGGGTGTGTGTTCGGGTGTGTATTCGGGTTGTATTCGGGTGTGTGTTCGGGTGTGTGTTCAGGTGTGTATTCGGGTTGTATTCGGGTGTGTGTTCAGGTGTGTATTCGGGTGTGTATTCGGGTTGTATTCGGGTGTGTGTTCTGGTGTGTGTTCGGGTGTGTGTTCGGGTGTGTTTTCGGGTGTGTATTCGGGTTGTATTCAAGTGTGTAGTCGGGTTGTATTCGGGTGTGTATTCGGGTGTGTTCGGGTGTGTATTCGGGTTGTATTCGGGTGTGTGTTCGGGAGTGTGTTCGGGTGTGTATTCGGGTTGTAGTCGGGTGTGTGTTCGGGTGTGTATTCGGGTGTGTGTTCGGGTGTGTATTCGGGTGTGTGTTCGGGTGTGTGTTCGGGTGAGTATTCGGGTGTGTTCGGGTGTGTATTCGAGTGTGTGTTCGGGGGGGTATTCGGGTTGTAGTCGGGTGTGTGTTCGGTTGTGTGTTCGGGTGTGTATTCTGGTGTGTTTTCGGGTTTGTATTCGGGTGTGTATTCGGGTGTGTATTCGGGTTGTATTCGGGTGTGTGTTCGGGTGTGTGTTCGGGTTGTATTCGGGTGTGTGTTCGGGATTGTATTCGGGTGTGTGTTCGGGTGTGTGTTCGGGTGTGTGTTCGGGTGTGTGTTCGGTTGTGTGTTCGGGTGAGTATTCGGGTGTGTTCGGGTGTGTATTCGAGTGTGTGTTCGGGTGTGTATTCGGGTTGTAGTCGGGTGTGTGTTCGGTTGTGTGTTCGGGTGTGTATTCTGGTGTGTTTTCGGGTTTGTATTCGGGTGTGTATTCGGGTGTGTATTCGGGTTGTATTCGGGTGTGTGTTCGGGTGTGTGTTCGGGTTGTATTCGGGTGTGTGTTCGGGTGTGTGTTCGGGTTAGTATTCGGGTGTGTGTTCGGGTGTGTGTTCGGGTGTGTGTTCGGGTGTGTATTCGGGTGTGTTTTCGGGTTAGTATTCGGGTGTGTATTCGGGTTGTATTCGGGTGTGTATTCGGGTGTGTGTTCGGGTGTGTATTCGGGTTGTATTCGGGTGTGTGTTCGGGTGTGTGTTCGGGTTTGTGTTCGGTTGTGTGTTCGGGTGAGTATTCGGGTGTGTTCGGGTGTGTATTCGAGTGTGTGTTCGGGTGTGTATTCGGGTTGTAGTCGGGTGTGTGTTCGGTTGTGTGTTCGGGTGTGTATTCGGGTGTGTTTTCGGGTTTGTATTCGGGTGTGTATTCGGGTGTGTATTCGGGTGTGTATTCGGGTTGTATTCGGGTGTGTGTTCGGGTGTGTGTTCGGGTTGTATTCGGGTGTGTGTTCGGGTGTGTGTTCGGGTTAGTATTCGGGTGTGTGTTCGGGTGTGTGTTCGGGTGTGTGTTCGGGTGTGTGTTCAGGTGTGTGTTCGGTTGTGTGTTCGGGTGAGTATTCGGGTGTGTTCGGGTGTGTAGTCGGGTGTGTGTTCGGGTGTGTATTCGGGTTGTAGTCGGGTGTGTGTTCGGGTGTGTTCGGGTGTGTATTCGGGTGGTATTCGGGTGTGTATTCGGGTGTGTGTTCGGGTGTGTATTCGGGTTGTAGTCGGGTGTGTGTTCGGGTGTGTATTCGGGTGTGTGTTCGGGTGTGTATTCGGGTTGTATTCGGGTGTGTGTTCGGGTGTGTGTTCGGGTTGTATTCGGGTGTGTGTTCTGGTGTGTGTTCGGGTGTGTGTTCGGGTTTGTGGTCGGGTGTGTGGTCGGGTGTGTGTTCGGGTGTGTGTTCGGGTGTGTATTCGGGTGTGTTTTCGGGTTTGTATTCGGGTGTGTATTCGGGTGTGTATTCCGGTTGTATTCGGGTGTGTATTCGGGTGTGTGTTCGGGTGTGTATTCGGCTTGTATTCGGGTGTGTGTTCTGATGTGCGTTCGGATGTGCGTTCGGGTGTGTGTTCGGGTGTGTGTTCGGGTGTGTATTCGGGTTGTTTTCGGGTGTGTGTTCGGGTGTGTAATCGGGTTGTATTCGGGTGTGTGTTCGGGTGTGTGTTCGGGTGTGTGTTCGGTTGTGTGTTCGGGTGAGTATTCGGGTATGTTCGGGTGTGTATTCGGGTGTGTGTTCGGGTGTTTATTCGGGTTGTAGTCGGGTGTGTGTTCGGGTGTGTTCGGGTGTGTATTCGGGTGTGTGTTCGGGTGTGTATTCGGGTTGTATACGGGTGTGTGTTCGGGTTGTATTCGGGTGTGTGTTCGGGTGTGTATTCGGTTGTGTGTTCGGGTGTGTATTCGGGTGTGTGTTCGGGCGTGTATTCGGGTTGTATTCAGGTGTGTGTTCGGGTGTGTGTTCGGGTTGTATTCGGGTGTGTGTTCGGGTGTGTATTCGGGTTGTATTCGGGTGTGTATTCGGGTGTGTGTTCGGGTGTTTATTCGGGTTGTAGTCGGGTGTGTGTTCGGGTGTGTTCGGGTGTGTATTCGGGTGTGTGTTCGGGTGTGTATTCGGGTTGTATTCAGGTGTGTGTTCGGGTGTGTGTTCGGGTGTGTATTCGGGTGTGTGTTCGGGTGTGTATTCGGGTTGTATTCGGGTGTGTATTCGGGTTGCATTCGGGTGTGTGTTCGGGTGTGTTTTCGGGTTTGTATTCGGGTGTGTATTCGGACGTGTATTCGGGTTGTATTCGGGTGTGTGTTCGGGTGTGTGTTCGGGTTGTATTCGGGTGTGTGTTCGGGATTGTATTCGGGTGTGTGTTCGGGTGTGTGTTCGGGTGTGTGTTCGGGTGTGTATTCGGGTTGTATTCGGGTGTGTGTTCAGGTGTGTATTCGGGTTGTATTCGGGTGTGTGTTCGGGTGTGTTCGGGTGTGTGTTCGGGTGTGTATTCGGGTTGTAGTCGGGTGTGTGTTCGGGTGTGTATTCGGGTGTGTTTTCGGGTGTGTATTCGGGTTGTAGTCGGGTGTGTGTTCGGGTGTGTATTCGGGTGTGTGTTCGGGTGTGTATTCGGGTTGTATTCGGGTGTGTGTTCGGGTGTGTGTTCGGGTTGTATTCGGGTGTGTGTTCTGGTGTGTGTTCGGGTGTGTGTTCGGGTGTGTGGTCGGGTGTGTGTTCGGGTGTGTGTTCGGGTGTGTATTCGGGTGTGTTTTCGGGTTTGTATTCGGGTGTGTATTCGGGTTGTATTCGGGTGTGTATTCGGGTGTGTGTTCGGGTGTGTATTCGGGTTGTATTCGGGTGTGTGTTCGGATGTGTGTTCGGGTGTGTGTTCGGGTGGGTGTTCGGGTGTGTATTCGGGTTGTATTCGGGTGTGTGTTCGGGTGTGTATTCGGGTGTGTGTTCGGGTGTGCATTCGGGTTGCATTCGGGTGTGTGTTCGGGTGTGTATTCGGGTTGTAGTCGGGTGTGTATTCGCGTTGTATTCGGGTGTGTGTTCGGGTGTGTATTCGGGTGTGTGTTCGGGTGTGCATTCGGGTTGCATTCGGGTGTGTGTTCGGGTGTGTATTCGGGTGTGTTTTCAGGTTTGTATTCGGGTGTGTATTCGGGTGTGTATTCGGGTTGTATTCGGGTGTGTGTTCGGGTGTGTGTTCGGGTTGTATTCGGGTGTGTGTTCGGGTGTGTGTTCGGTTTTGTATTCGGGTGTGTGTTCGGGTGTGTATTCGGGTTGTATTCAAGTGTGTAGTCGGGTTGTATTCGGGTGTGTATTCGGGTGTGTGTTCGGGTGTGTATTCGGGTTGTATTCGGGTGTGTGTTCGGGAGTGTGTTCGGGTGTGTATTCGGGTTGTAGTCGGGTGTGTATTCGCGTTGTATTCGGGTGTGTGTTCGGGTGTGTATTCGGGTGTGTGTTCGGGTGTGTATTCGGGTTGCATTCGGGTGTGTGTTCGGGTGTGTATTCGGGTGTGTTTTCGGGTTTGTATTCGGGTGTGTATTCGGGTGTGTATTCAGGTTGTATTCGGGTGTGTGTTCGGGTTGTATTCGGGTGTGTGTTCGGGTGTGTGTTCGGGTTGTATTCGGGTGTGTGTTCGGGATTGTATTCGGGTGTGTGTTCGGGTGTGTGTTCGGGTGTGTGTTCGGGTGTGTATTCGGGTTGTATTCGGGTGTGTGTTCGGGAGTGTATTCGGGTTGTATTCGGGTGTGTGTTCGGGTGTGTTCGGGTGTGTGTTCGGGTGTGTATTCGGGTTGTAGTCGGGTGTGTGTTCGGGTGTGTATTCGGGTGTGTGTTCGGGTGTGTATTCGGGTTGTATTCGGGTGTGTGTTCGGGTGTGTGTTCGGGTTGTATTCTGGTGTGTGTTCTGGTGTGTGTTCGGGTGTGTGGTCGGGTGTGTGTTCGGGTGTGTGTTCGGGTGTGTATTCGGGTGTGTTTTCGGGTTTGTATTCGGGTGTGTATTCGGGTCTGTATTCGGGTTGTATTCGGGTGTGTATTCGGGTGTGTGTTCGGGTGTGTATTCGGGTTGTATTCGGGTGTGTGTTCGGATGTGTGTTCGGGTGTGTGTTCGGGTGGGTTTTCGGGTGTGTATTCGGGTTGTATTCGGGTGTGTGTTCGGGTGTGTATTCGGGTTGTATTCGGGTGCGTGTTCGGGTGTGTGTTCGGGTGTGTGTTCGGTTGTGTGTTCGGGTGAGTATTCGGGTGTGTTCGGGTGTGTATTCGGGTGTGTGTTCGGGTGTGTATTCGGGTTGTAGTCGGGCGTGTGTTCGGGTGTGTTCGGGTGTGTATTCGGATGTGTGTTCGGGAGTGTATTCGGGTGTGTGTTCGGGCGTGTATTCGGGTTGTATTCAGGTGTGTGTTCGGGTGTGTGTTCGGGTTGTATTCGGGTGTGTGTTCGGGTGTGTATTCGGGTTGTATTCGGGTGTGTATTCGGGTGTGTGTTCGGGTGTGTATTCGGGTTGTAGTCTGGTGTGTGTTCGGGTGTGTGTTCGGGTGTGTGTTCGGGTGTGTATTCGGGTGTGTGTTCGGGTGTGTATTCGGGTTGTATTCGGGTGTGTATTCGGGTTGCATTCGGGTGTGTGTTCGGGTGTGTTTTCGGGTTTGTATTCGGGTGTGTATTCGGGCGTGTATTCGGGTTGTATTCGGGTGTGTGTTCGGGTGTGTGTTCGGGTTGTATTCGGGTGTGTGTTCGGGATTGTATTCGGGTGTGTGTTCGGGTGTGTGTTCGGGTGTGTGTTCGGGTGTGTATTCGGGTTGTATTCGGGTGTGTGTTCGGGTGTGTTCGGGTTGTATTCGGGTGTGTGTTCGGGTGTGTTCGGGTGTGTGTTCGGGTGTGTATTCGGGTTGTAGTCGGGTGTGTGTTCGGGTGTGTATTCGGGTGTGTTTCCGGGTGTGTATTCGGGTTGTAGTCGGGTGTGTGTTCGGGTGTGTATTCGGGTGTGTGTTCGGGTGTGTATTCGGGTTGTATTCGGGTGTGTGTTCGGGTGTGTGTTCGGGTTGTATTCGGGTGTGTGTTCTGGTGTGTGTTCGGGTGTGTGTTCGGGTGTGTGGTCGGGTGTGTGTTCGGGTGTGTGTTCGGGTGTGTATTCGGGTGTGTTTTCGGGTTTGTATTCGGGTGTGTATTCGGGTTGTATTCGGGTGTGTATTCGGGTGTGTGTTCGGGTGTGTATTCGGGTTGTATTCGGGTGTGTGTTCGGATGTCTGTTCGGGTGTGTGTTCGGGTGGGTGTTCGGGTGTGTATTCGGGTTGTATTCGGGTGTGTGTTCGGGTGTGTATTCGGGTGTGTGTTCGGGTGTGCATTCGGGTTGCATTCGGGTGTGTGTTCGGGTGTGTATTCGGGTTGTAGTCGGGTGTGTATTCGCGTTGTATTCGGGTGTGTGTTCGGGTGTGTATTCGGGTGTGTGTTCGGGTGTGCATTCGGGTTGCATTCGGATGTGTGTTCGGGTGTGTATTCGGGTGTGTTTTCAGGTTTGTATTCGGGTGTGTATTCGGGTGTGTATTCGGGTTGTATTCGGGTGTGTGTTCGGGTGTGTGTTCGGGTTGTATTCGGGTGTGTGTTCGGGTGTGTGTTCGGTTTTGTATTCGGGTGTGTGTTCGGGTGTGTGTTCGGGTGTGTATTCGGGTTGTATTCAAGTGTGTAGTCGGGTTGTATTCGGGTGTGTATTCGGGTGTGTGTTCGGGTGTGTATTCGGGTTGTATTCGGGTGTGTGTTCGGGAGTGTGTTCGGGTGTGTATTCGGGTTGTAGTCGGGTGTGTATTCGCGTTGTATTCGGGTGTGTGTTCGGGTGTGTATTCGGGTGTGTGTTCGGGTGTGTATTCGGGTTGCATTCGGGTGTGTGTTCGGGTGTGTATTCGGGTGTGTTTTCGGGTTTGTTTTCGGGTGTGTATTCGGGTGTGTATTCGGGTTGTATTCGGGTGTGTGTTCGGGTTGTATTCGGGTGTGTGTTCGGGTGTGTGTTCGGGTTGTATTCGGGTGTGTGTTCGGGATTGTATTCGGGTGTGTGTTCGGGTGTGTGTTCGGGTGTGTATTCGGGTTGTATTCGGGTGTGTGTTCGGGAGTGTATTCGGGTTGTATTCGGGTGTGTGTTCGGGTGTGTTCGGGTGTGTGTTCGGGTGTGTATTCGGGTTGTAGTCGGGTGTGTGTTCGGGTGTGTATTCGGGTGTGTGTTCGGGTGTGTATTCGGGTTGTATTCGGGTGTGTGTTCGGGTGTGTGTTCGGGTTGTATTCTGGTGTGTGTTCTGGTGTGTGTTCGGGTGTGTGGTCGGGTGTGTGTTCGGCTGTGTGTTCGGGTGTGTATTCGGGTGTGTTTTCGGGTTTGTATTCGGGTGTGTATTCGGGTCTGTATTCGGGTTGTATTCGGGTGTGTATTCGGGTGTGTGTTCGGGTGTGTATTCGGGTTGTATTCGGGTGTGTGTTCGGATGTGTGTTCGGGTGTGTGTTCGGGTGGTTTTTCGGGTGTGTATTCGGGTTGTATTCGGGTGTGTGTTCGGGTGTGTATTCGGGTTGTATTCGGGTGCGTGTTCGGGTGTGTGTTCGGGTGTGTGTTCGGTTGTGTGTTCGGGTGTGTGTTCGGTTGTGTGTTCGGGTGAGTATTCGGGTGTGTTCGGGTGTGTATTCGGGTGTGTGTTCGGGTGTGTATTCGGGTTGTAGTCGGGCGTGTGTTCGGGTGTGTTCGGGTGTGTATTCGGGTGTGTGTTCGGGAGTGTATTCGGGTGTGTGTTCGGGCGTGTATTCGGGTTGTATTCAGGTGTGTGTTCGGGTGTGTGTTCGGGTTGTATTCGGGTGTGTGTTCGGGTGTGTATTCGGGTTGTATTCGGGTGTGTATTCGGGTGTGTGTTCGGGTGTGTATTCGGGTTGTAGTCTGGTGTGTGTTCGGGTGTGTGTTCGGGTGTGTGTTCGGGTGTGTATTCGGGTGTGTGTTCGGGTGTGTATTCGGGTTGTATTCGGGTGTGTGTTCGGGTGTGTGTTCAGGTGTGTATTCGGGTTGTATTCGGGTGTGTGTTCGGGTGAGTATTCGGGTGTGTTCGGGTGTGTATTCGGGTGTGTGTTCGGGTGTGTATTCGGGTTGTAGTCGGGTGTGTGTTCGGGTGTGTTCGGGTGTGTATTCGGGTGTGTGTTCGGGTGTGTATTCGGGTGTGTGTTCGGGCGTGTATTCGGGTTGTATTCAGGTGTGTGTTCGGGTGTGTGTTCGGGTTGTATTCGGGTGTGTGTTCGGGTGTGTATTCGGGTTGTATTCGGGTGTGTATTCGGGTGTGTGTTCGGGTGTGTGTTCGGGTGTGTATTCGGGTGTGTGTTCGGGTGTGTATTCGGGTTGTATTCGGGTGTGTGTTCGGGTGTGTGTTCAGGTGTGTATTCGGGTTGTATTCGGGTGTGTGTTCGGGTGTGTATTCGGGTGTGTATTCGGGTGTGTATTCGGGTTGAATTGGGGTTGTATTCGGGTGTGTGTTCGGGTGTGTATTCGGGTGTGTATTCGGGTGTGTATTCGGGTGTGTGTTCGGGTGTGTGTTCGGGTGTGTGTTCGGGTGTGTGTTCGGTTGTGTGTTCGGGTGAGTATTCGGGTGTGTTCGGGTGTGTATTCGAGTGTGTGTTCGGGTGTGTGTTCGGGTGTGTGTTCGGGAGTGTGTTCGGTTGTGTGTTCGGGTGAGTATTCGGGTGTGTTCGGGTGTGTATTCGGGTGTGTGTTCGGGTGTTTATTCGGGTTGTAGTCGGGTGTGTGTTCTGGTGTGTTCGGGTGTGTATTCGGGTGTGTGTTCGGGTGTGTATTCGGGTTGTATTCGGGTGTGTGTTCGGGTTGTATTCGGGTGTGTGTTCGGGTGTGTATTCGGGTGTGTGTTCGGGTGTGTATTCGGGTGTGTGTTCGGGCGTGTATTCGGGTTGTATTCAGGTGTGTGTTCGGGTGTGTGTTCGGGTTGTATTCGGGTGTGTGTTCGGGTGTGTATTCGGGTTGTATTCGGGTGTGTATTCGGGTGTGTGTTCGGGTGCGTATTCTGGTTGTAGTCGGGTGTGTGTTCGGGTGTGTTCGGGTGTGTATTCGGGTGTGTGTTCGGGTGTGTATTCGGGTTGTATTCAGGTGTGTGTTCGGGTGTGTGTTCGGGTGTGTATTCGGGTGTGTGTTCGGGTGTGTATTCGGGTTGTATTCGGGTGTGTGTTCGGGTGTGTATTCGGGTGTGTATTCGGGTGTGTGTTCGGGTGTTTATTCGGGTTGTAGTCGGGTGTGTGTTCGGGTGTGTTCGGGTGTGTATTCGGGTGTGTGTTCGGGTGTGTATTCGGGTTGTATTCGGTTGTGTGTTCGGGTTGTATTCGGGTGTGTGTTCGGGTGTGTATTCGGGTGTGTGTTCGGGTGTGTATTCGGGTGTGTGTTCGGGCGTGTATTCGGGTTGTATTCAGGTGTGTGTTCGGGTGTGTGTTCGGGTTGTATCCGGGTGTGTGTTCGGGTGTGTATTCGGGTTGTATTCGGGTGTGTATTCGGGTGTGTGTTCGGGTGTGTATTCGGGTTGTAGTCGGGTGTGTGTTCGGGTGTGTTCGGGTGTGTATTCGGGTGTGTGTTCGGGTGTGTATTCGGGTTGTATTCAGGTGTGTGTTCGGGTGTGTGTTCGGGTGTGTGTTCGGGTGTGTATTCGGGTGTGTGTTCGGGTGTGTATTCGGGTTGTATTCGGGTGTGTGTTCGGGTGTGTATTCGGGTGTGTATTCGGGTGTGTATTCGGGTGTGTGTTCGGGTGTGTGTTCGGGTGTGTGTTCGGGTGTGTGTTCGGGTGTGTATTCGGGTTGTATTCGGGTGTGTGTTCGGGTGTGTATTCGAGTGTGTGTTCGGGTGTGTGTTCGGGTGTGTGTTCGGGTGTGTGTTCGGTTGTGTGTTCGGGTGAGTATTCGGGTGTGTTCGGGTGTGTATTCGGGTGTGTGTTCGGGTGTTTATTCGGGTTGTAGTCGGGTGTGTGTTCGGGTGTGTTCGGGTGTGTATTCGGGTGTGTGTTCGGGTGTGTATTCGGGTTGTATTCGGGTGTGTGTTCGGGTTGTATTCGGGTGTGTGTTCGGGTGTGTATTCGGGTGTGTGTTCGGGTGTGTATTCGGGTGTGTGTTCGGGCGGGTATTCGGGTTGTATTCAGGTGTGTGTTCGGGTATGTGTTCGGGTTGTATTCGGGTGTGTGTTCGGGTGTGTATTCGGGTTGTATTCGGGTGTGTATTCGGGTGTGTGTTCGGGTGTGTATTCGGGTTGTAGTCGGGTGTGTGTTCGGGTGTGTTCGGGTGTGTATTCGGGTGTGTGTTCGGGTGTGTATTCGGGTTGTATTCAGGTGTGTGTTCGGGTGTGTATTCGGGTGTGTTTTCGGGTTTGTATTCGGGTGTGTATTCGGGTGTGTATTCGGGTGTGCATTCGGGTGTGTGTTCGGGTGTGTATTCGGGTTGTATTCGGGTGTGTATTCGGATGTGTGTTCGGGTGTGTGTTCGGGTGTGTGTTCGGGTGTGTGTTCGGGTGTGTGTTCGGTTGTGTGTTCGGGTGGGTATTCGGGTGTGTTCGGGTGTGTAGTCGGGTGTGTGTTCGGGTGTGTATTCGGGTTGTAGTCGGGTGTGTGTTCGGGTGTGTTCGGGTGTGTATTCGGGTGGTATTCGGGTGTGTATTCGGGTGTGTTCGGGTGTGTATTCGGGTTGTAGTCGGGTGTGTGTTCGGGTGTGTATTCGGGTGTGTGTTCGGGTGTGTATTCGGGTTGTATTCGGGTGTGTGTTCGGGTGTGTGTTCGGGTTGTATTCGGGTGTGTGTTCGGGTGTGTGTTCGGGTGTGTGGTCGGGTGTGTGGTCGGGTGTGTGTTCGGGTGTGTGTTCGGGTGTGTATTCGGGTGTGTTTTCGGGTTTGTATTCGGGTGTGTATTCGGGTGTGTATTTGGGTTGTATTCGGGTGTGTATTCGGGTGTGTGTTCGGGTGTGTATTCGGGTTGTATTCGGGTGTGTGTTCGGATGTGCGTTCGGATGTGCGTTCGGGTGTGTGTTCGGGTGTGTGTTCGGGTGTGTATTCGGGTTGTATTCGGGTGTGTGTTCGGGTGTGTATTCGGGTTGTATTCGGGTGTGTGTTCGGGTGTGTGTTCGGGTGTGTGTTCGGTTGTGTGTTCGGGTGAGTATTCGGGTGTGTTCGGGTGTGTATTCGGGTGTGTGTTCGGGTGTTTATTCGGGTTGTAGTCGGGTGTGTGTTCGGGTGTGTTCGGGTGTGTATTCGGGTGTGTGTTCGGGTGTGTATTCGGGTTGTATTCGGGTGTGTGTTCGGGTTGTATTCGGGTGTGTGTTCGGGTCTGTATTCGGGTGTGTGTTCGGGTCTGTATTCGGGTGTGTGTTCGGGCGTGTATTCGGGTTGTATTCAGGTGTGTGTTCAGGTGTGTGTTCGGGTTGTATTCGGGTGTGTGTTCGGGTGTGTATTCGGGTTGTATTCGGGTGTGTATTCGGGTGTGTGTTCGGGTGTGTATTCGGGTTGTAGTCGGGTGTGTGTTCGGGTGTGTTCGGGTGTGTATTCGGGTGTGTGTTCGGGTGTGTATTCGGGTTGTATTCAGGTGTGTGTTAGGGTGTGTGTTCGGGTGTGTGTTCGGGTGTGTATTCGGGTGTGTGTTCGGGTGTGTATTCGGGTTGTATTCGGGTGTGTGTTCGGGTGTGTGTTCAGGTGTGTATTCGGGTTGTATTCGGGTGTGTGTTCAGGTGTGTATTCGGGTGTGTATTCGGGTTGTATTCGGGTGTGTGTTCTGGTGTGTGTTCGGGTGTGTGTTCGGGTGTGTTTTCGGGTGTGTATTCGGGTTGTATTCAAGTGTGTAGTCGGGTTGTATTCGGGTGTGTATTCGGGTGTGTTCGGGTGTGTATTCGGGTTGTATTCGGGTGTGTGTTCGGGAGTGTGTTCGGGTGTGTATTCGGGTTGTAGTCGGGTGTGTGTTCGGGTGTGTATTCGGGTGTGTGTTCGGGTGTGTATTCGGGTGTGTGTTCGGGTGTGTGTTCGGGTGAGTATTCGGGTGTGTTCGGGTGTGTATTCGAGTGTGTGTTCGGGTGTGTATTCGGGTTGTAGTCGGGTGTGTGTTCGGTTGTGTGTTCGGGTGTGTATTCTGGTGTGTTTTCGGGTTTGTATTCGGGTGTGTATTCGGGTGTGTATTCGGGTTGTATTCGGGTGTGTGTTCGGGTGTGTGTTCGGGTTGTATTCGGGTGTGTGTTCGGGATTGTATTCGGGTGTGTGTTCGGGTGTGTGTTCGGGTGTGTGTTCGGGTGTGTGTTCGGTTGTGTGTTCGGGTGAGTATTCGGGTGTGTTCGGGTGTGTATTCGAGTGTGTGTTCGGGTGTGTATTCGGGTTGTAGTCGGGTGTGTGTTCGGTTGTGTGTTCGGGTGTGTATTCTGGTGTGTTTTCGGGTTTGTATTCGGGTGTGTATTCGGGTGTGTATTCGGGTTGTATTCGGGTGTGTGTTCGGGTGTGTGTTCGGGTTGTATTCGGGTGTGTGTTCGGGTGTGTGTTCGGGTTAGTATTCGGGTGTGTGTTCGGGTGTGTGTTCGGGTGTGTGTTCGGGTGTGTATTCGGGTGTGTTTTCGGGTTAGTATTCGGGTGTGTATTCGGGTTGTATTCGGGTGTGTATTCGGGTGTGTGTTCGGGTGTGTATTCGGGTTGTATTCGGGTGTGTGTTCGGGTGTGTGTTCGGGTTTGTGTTCGGTTGTGTGTTCGGGTGAGTATTCGGGTGTGTTCGGGTGTGTATTCGAGTGTGTGTTCGGGTGTGTATTCGGGTTGTAGTCGGGTGTGTGTTCGGTTGTGTGTTCGGGTGTGTATTCGGGTGTGTTTTCGGGTTTGTATTCGGGTGTGTATTCGGGTGTGTATTCGGGTTGTATTCGGGTGTGTGTTCGGGTGTGTGTTCGGGTTGTATTCGGGTGTGTGTTCGGGTGTGTGTTCGGGTTAGTATTCGGGTGTGTGTTCGGGTGTGTGTTCGGGTGTGTGTTCGGGTGTGTGTTCAGGTGTGTGTTCGGTTGTGTGTTCGGGTGAGTATTCGGGTGTGTTCGGGTGTGTAGTCGGGTGTGTGTTCGGGTGTGTATTCGGGTTGTAGTCGGGTGTGTGTTCGGGTGTGTTCGGGTGTGTATTCGGGTGGTATTCGGGTGTGTATTCGGGTGTGTGTTCGGGTGTGTATTCGGGTTGTAGTCGGGTGTGTGTTCGGGTGTGTATTCGGGTGTGTGTTCGGGTGTGTATTCGGGTTGTATTCGGGTGTGTGTTCGGGTGTGTGTTCGGGTTGTATTCGGGTGTGTGTTCTGGTGTGTGTTCGGGTGTGTGTTCGGGTTTGTGGTCGGGTGTGTGGTCGGGTGTGTGTTCGGGTGTGTGTTCGGGTGTGTATTCGGGTGTGTTTTCGGGTTTGTATTCGGGTGTGTATTCGGGTGTGTATTCCGGTTGTATTCGGGTGTGTATTCGGGTGTGTGTTCGGGTGTGTATTCGGCTTGTATTCGGGTGTGTGTTCTGATGTGCGTTCGGATGTGCGTTCGGGTGTGTGTTCGGGTGTGTGTTCGGGTGTGTATTCGGGTTGTTTTCGGGTGTGTGTTCGGGTGTGTAATCGGGTTGTATTCGGGTGTGTGTTCGGGTGTGTGTTCGGGTGTGTGTTCGGTTGTGTGTTCGGGTGAGTATTCGGGTATGTTCGGGTGTGTATTCGGGTGTGTGTTCGGGTGTTTATTCGGGTTGTAGTCGGGTGTGTGTTCGGGTGTGTTCGGGTGTGTATTCGGGTGTGTGTTCGGGTGTGTATTCGGGTTGTATACGGGTGTGTGTTCGGGTTGTATTCGGGTGTGTGTTCGGGTGTGTATTCGGTTGTGTGTTCGGGTGTGTATTCGGGTGTGTGTTCGGGCGTGTATTCGGGTTGTATTCAGGTGTGTGTTCGGGTGTGTGTTCGGGTTGTATTCGGGTGTGCGTTCGGGTGTGTATTCGGGTTGTATTCGGGTGTGTATTCGGGTGTGTGTTCGGGTGTTTATTCGGGTTGTAGTCGGGTGTGTGTTCGGGTGTGTTCGGGTGTGTATTCGGGTGTGTGTTCGGGTGTGTATTCGGGTTGTATTCAGGTGTGTGTTCGGGTGTGTGTTCGGGTGTGTATTCGGGTGTGTGTTCGGGTGTGTATTCGGGTTGTATTCGGGTGTGTATTCGGGTTGCATTCGGGTGTGTGTTCGGGTGTGTTTTCGGGTTTGTATTCGGGTGTGTATTCGGGCGTGTATTCGGGTTGTATTCGGGTGTGTGTTCGGGTGTGTGTTCGGGTTGTATTCGGGTGTGTGTTCGAGATTGTATTCGGGTGTGTGTTCGGGTGTGTGTTCGGGTGTGTGTTCGGGTGTGTATTCGGGTTGTATTCGGGTGTGTGTTCGGGTGTGTATTCGGGTTGTATTCGGGTGTGTGTTCGGGTGTGTTCGGGTGTGTGTTCGGGTGTGTATTCGGGTTGTAGTCGGGTGTGTGTTCGGGTGTGTATTCGGGTGTGTTTTCGGGTGTGTATTCGGGTTGTAGTCGGGTGTGTGTTCGGGTGTGTATTCGGGTGTGTGTTCGGGTGTGTATTCGGGTTGTATTCGGGTGTGTGTTCGGGTGTGTGTTCGGGTTGTATTCGGGTGTGTGTTCTGGTGTGTGTTCGGGTGTGTGTTCGGGTGTGTGGTCGGGTGTGTGTTCGGGTGTGTGTTCGGGTGTGTATTCGGGTGTGTTTTCGGGTTTGTATTCGGGTGTGTATTCGGGTTGTATTCGGGTGTGTATTCGGGTGTGTGTTCGGGTGTGTATTCGGGTTGTATTCGGGTGTGTGTTCGGATGTGTGTTCGGGTGTGTGTTCGGGTGGGTGTTCGGGTGTGTATTCGGGTTGTATTCGGGTGTGTGTTCGGGTGTGTATTCGGGTGTGTGTTCGGGTGTGCATTCGGGTTGCATTCGGGTGTGTGTTCGGGTGTGTATTCGGGTTGTAGTCGGGTGTGTATTCGCGTTGTATTCGGGTGTGTGTTCGGGTGTGTATTCGGGTGTGTGTTCGGGTGTGCATTCGGGTTGCATTCGGGTGTGTGTTCGGGTGTGTATTCGGGTGTGTTTTCAGGTTTGTATTCGGGTGTGTATTCGGGTGTGTATTCGGGTTGTATTCGGGTGTGTGTTCGGGTGTGTGTTCGGGTTGTATTCGGGTGTGTGTTCGGGTGTGTGTTCGGTTTTGTATTCGGGTGTGTGTTCGGGTGTGTATTCGGGTTGTATTCAAGTGTGTAGTCGGGTTGTATTCGGGTGTGTATTCGGGTGTGTGTTCGGGTGTGTATTCGGGTTGTATTCGGGTGTGTGTTCGGGAGTGTGTTCGGGTGTGTATTCGGGTTGTAGTCGGGTGTGTATTCGCGTTGTATTCGGGTGTGTGTTCGGGTGTGTATTCGGGTGTGTGTTCGGTTGTGTATTCGGGTTGCATTCGGGTGTGTGTTCGGGTGTGTATTCGGGTGTGTTTTCGGGTTTGTATTCGGGTGTGTATTCGGGTGTGTATTCGGGTTGTATTCGGGTGTGTGTTCGGGTTGTATTCGGGTGTGTGTTCGGGTGTGTGTTCGGGTTGTATTCGGGTGTGTGTTCGGGATTGTATTCGGGTGTGTGTTCGGGTGTGTGTTCGGGTGTGTGTTCGGGTGTGTATTCGGGTTGTATTCGGGTGTGTGTTCGGGAGTGTATTCGGGTTGTATTCGGGTGTGTGTTCGGGTGTGTTCGGGTGTGTGTTCGGGTGTGTATTCGGGTTGTAGTCGGGTGTGTGTTCGGGTGTGTATTCGGGTGTGTGTTCGGGTGTGTATTCGGGTTGTATTCGGGTGTGTGTTCGGGTGTGTGTTCGGGTTGTATTCTGGTGTGTGTTCTGGTGTGTGTTCGGGTGTGTGGTCGGGTGTGTGTTCGGGTGTGTGTTCGGGTGTGTATTCGGGTGTGTTTTCGGGTTTGTATTCGGGTGTGTATTCGGGTCTGTATTCGGGTTGTATTCGGGTGTGTATTCGGGTGTGTGTTCGGGTGTGTATTCGGGTTGTATTCGGGTGTGTGTTCGGATGTGTGTTCGGGTGTGTGTTCGGGTGGGTTTTCGGGTGTGTATTCGGGTTGTATTCGGGTGTGTGTTCGGGTGTGTATTCGGGTTGTATTCGGGTGCGTGTTCGGGTGTGTGTTCGGGTGTGTGTTCGGTTGTGTGTTCGGGTGAGTATTCGGGTGTGTTCGGGTGTGTATTCGGGTGTGTGTTCGGGTGTGTATTCGGGTTGTAGTCGGGCGTGTGTTCGGGTGTGTTCGGGTGTGTATTCGGGTGTGTGTTCGGGAGTGTATTCGGGTGTGTGTTCGGGCGTGTATTCGGGTTGTATTCAGGTGTGTGTTCGGGTGTGTGTTCGGGTTGTATTCGGGTGTGTGTTCGGGTGTGTATTCGGGTTGTATTCGGGTGTGTATTCGGGTGTGTGTTCGGGTGTGTATTCTGGTTGTAGTCTGGTGTGTGTTCGGGTGTGTGTTCGGGTGTGTGTTCGGGTGTGTATTCGGGTGTGTGTTCGGGTGTGTATTCGGGTTGTATTCGGGTGTGTGTTCGGGTGTGTGTTCAGGTGTGTATTCGGGTTGTATTCGGGTGTGTGTTCGGGTGAGTATTCGGGTGTGTTCGGGTGTGTATTCGGGTGTGTGTTCAGGTGTGTATTCGGGTTGTAGTCGGGTGTGTGTTCGGGTGTGTTCGGGTGTGTATTCGGGTGTGTGTTCGGGTGTGTATTCGGGTGTGTGTTCGGGCGTGTATTCGGGTTGTATTCAGGTGTGTGTTCGGGTGTGTGTTCGGGTGTGTATGCGGGTTGTATTCGGGTGTGTATTCGGGTGTGTGTTCGGGTGTGTGTTCGGGTGTGTATTCGGGTGTGTGTTCGGGTGTGTATTCGGGTTGTATTCGGGTGTGTGTTCGGGTGTGTGTTCAGGTGTGTATTCGGGTTGTATTCGGGTGTGTGTTCGGGTGTGTATTCGGGTGTGTATTCGGGTGTGTATTCGGGTTGAATTGGGGTTGTATTCGGGTGTGTGTTCGGGTGTGTATTCGGGTGTGTATTCGGGTGTGTATTCGGGTGTGTGTTCGGGTGTGTGTTCGGGTGTGTGTTCGGGTGTGTGTTCGGTTGTGTGTTCGGGTGAGTATTCGGGTGTGTTCGGGTGTGTATTCGAGTGTGTGTTCGGGTGTGTGTTCGGGTGTGTGTTCGGGTTTGTATTCGGGTGTGTATTCGGGTGTGTATTCGGGTTGTATTCGGGTGTGTATTCGGGTGTGTGTTCGGGTGTGTATTCTGGTTGTATTCGGGTGTGTGTTCGGATGTGCGTTCGGATGTGCGTTCGGGTGTGTGTTCGGGTGTGTGTTCGGGTGTGTATTCGGGTTGTATTCGGGTGTGTGTTCGGGTGTGTATTCGGGTTGTATTCGGGTGTGTGTTCGGGTGTGTGTTCGGGTGTGTGTTCGGTTGTGTGTTCGGGTGAGTATTCGGGTGTGTTCGGGTGTGTATTCGGGTGTGTGTTCGGGTGTTTATTCGGGTTGTAGTCGGGTGTGTGTTCGGGTGTGTTCGGGTGTGTATTCGGGTGTGTGTTCGGGTGTGTATTCGGGTGTGTGTTCGGGTTGTATTCGGGTGTGTGTTCGGGTGTGTATTCGGGTGTGTGTTCGGGTCTGTATTCGGGTGTGTGTTCGGGCGTGTATTCGGGTTGTATTCAGGTGTGTGTTCGGGTGTGTGTTCGGGTTGTATTCGGGTGTGTGTTCGGGTGTGTATTCGGGTTGTATTCGGGTGTGTATTCGGGTGTGTGTTCGGGTGTGTATTCGGGTTGTAGTCGGGTGTGTGTTCGGGAGTGTTCGGGTGTGTATTCGGGTGTGTGTTCGGGTGTGTATTCGGGTTGTATTCGGGTGTGTGTTCGGGAGTGTGTTCGGGTGTGTATTCGGGTTGTAGTCGGGTGTGTGTTCGGGTGTGTGTTCGGGTGTGTATTCGGGTTGTAGTCGGGTGTGTATTCGCGTTGTATTCGGGTGTGTGTTCGGGTGTGTATTCGGGTGTGTGTTCGGGTGTGCATTCGGGTTGCATTCGGGTGTGTGTTCGGGTGTGTATTCGGGTGTGTTTTCAGGTTTGTATTCGGGTGTGTATTCGGGTGTGTATTCGGGTTGTATTCGGGTGTGTGTTCGGGTGTGTGTTCGGGTTGTATTCGGGTGTGTGTTCGGGTGTGTGTTCGGTTTTGTATTCGGGTGTGTGTTCGGGTGTGTATTCGGGTTGTATTCAAGTGTGTAGTCGGGTTGTATTCGGGTGTGTATTCGGGTGTGTGTTCGGGTGTGTATTCGGGTTGTATTCGGGTGTGTGTTCGGGAGTGTGTTCGGGTGTGTATTCGGGTTGTAGTCGGGTGTGTATTCGCGTTGTATTCGGGTGTGTGTTCGGGTGTGTATTCGGGTGTGTGTTCGGGTGTGTATTCGGGTTGCATTCGGGTGTGTGTTCGGGTGTGTATTCGGGTGTGTTTTCGGGTTTGTATTCAGGTGTGTATTCGGGTGTGTATTCGGGTTGTATTCGGGTGTGTGTTCGGGTTGTATTCGGGTGTGTGTTCGGGTGTGTGTTCGGGTTGTATTCGGGTGTGTGTTCGGGATTGTATTCGGGTGTGTGTTCGGGTGTGTGTTCGGGTGTGTGTTCGGGTGTGTATTCGGGTTGTATTCGGGTGTGTGTTCGGGAGTGTATTCGGGTTGTATTCGGGTGTGTGTTCGGGTGTGTTCGGGTGTGTGTTCGGGTGTGTATTCGGGTTGTAGTCGGGTGTGTGTTCGGGTGTGTATTCGGGTGTGTGTTCGGGTGTGTATTCGGGTTGTATTCGGGTGTGTGTTCGGGTGTGTGTTCGGGTTGTATTCTGGTGTGTGTTCTGGTGTGTGTTCGGGTGTGTGGTCGGGTGTGTGTTCGGGTGTGTGTTCGGGTGTGTATTCGGGTGTGTTTTCGGGTTTGTATTCGGGTGTGTATTCGGGTCTGTATTCGGGTTGTATTCGGGTGTGTATTCGGGTGTGTGTTCGGGTGTGTATTCGGGTTGTATTCGGGTGTGTGTTCGGATGTGTGTTCGGGTGTGTGTTCGGGTGGGTTTTCGGGTGTGTATTCGGGTTGTATTCGGGTGTGTGTTCGGGTGTGTATTCGGGTTGTATTCGGGTGCGTGTTCGGGTGTGTGTTCGGGTGTGTGTTCGGTTGTGTGTTCGGGTGAGTATTCGGGTGTGTTCGGGTGTGTATTCGGGTGTGTGTTCGGGTGTGTATTCGGGTTGTAGTCGGGCGTGTGTTCGGGTGTGTTCGGGTGTGTATTCGGGTGTGTGTTCGGGAGTGTATTCGGGTGTGTGTTCGGGCGTGTATTCGGGTTGTATTCAGGTGTGTGTTCGGGTGTGTGTTCGGGTTGTATTCGGGTGTGTGTTCGGGTGTGTATTCGGGTTGTATTCGGGTGTGTATTCGGGTGTGTGTTCGGGTGTGTATTCTGGTTGTAGTCTGGTGTGTGTTCGGGTGTGTGTTCGGGTGTGTGTTCGGGTGTGTATTCGGGTGTGTGTTCGGGTGTGTATTCGGGTTGTATTCGGGTGTGTGTTCGGGTGTGTGTTCAGGTGTGTATTCGGGTTGTATTCGGGTGTGTGTTCGGGTGAGTATTCGGGTGTGTTCGGGTGTGTATTCGGGTGTGTGTTCAGGTGTGTATTCGGGTTGTAGTCGGGTGTGTGTTCGGGTGTGTTCGGGTGTGTATTCGGGTGTGTGTTCGGGTGTGTATTCGGGTGTGTGTTCGGGCGTGTATTCGGGTTGTATTCAGGTGTGTGTTCGGGTGTGTGTTCGGGTGTGTATGCGGGTTGTATTCGGGTGTGTATTCGGGTGTGTGTTCGGGTGTGTGTTCGGGTGTGTATTCGGGTGTGTGTTCGGGTGTGTATTCGGGTTGTATTCGGGTGTGTGTTCGGGTGTGTGTTCAGGTGTGTATTCGGGTTGTATTCGGGTGTGTGTTCGGGTGTGTATTCGGGTGTGTATTCGGGTGTGTATTCGGGTTGAATTGGGGTTGTATTCGGGTGTGTGTTCGGGTGTGTATTCGGGTGTGTATTCGGGTGTGTATTCGGGTGTGTGTTCGGGTGTGTGTTCGGGTGTGTGTTCGGGTGTGTGTTCGGTTGTGTGTTCGGGTGAGTATTCGGGTGTGTTCGGGTGTGTATTCGAGTGTGTGTTCGGGTGTGTGTTCGGGTGTGTGTTCGGGTTTGTATTCGGGTGTGTATTCAGGTGTGTATTCGGGTTGTATTCGGGTGTGTATTCGGGTGTGTGTTCGGGTGTGTATTCTGGTTGTATTCGGGTGTGTGTTCGGATGTGCGTTCGGATGTGCGTTCGGGTGTGTGTTCGGGTGTGTGTTCGGGTGTGTATTCGGGTTGTATTCGGGTGTGTGTTCGGGTGTGTATTCGGGTTGTATTCGGGTGTGTGTTCGGGTGTGTGTTCGGGTGTGTGTTCGGTTGTGTGTTCGGGTGAGTATTCGGGTGTGTTCGGGTGTGTATTCGGGTGTGTGTTCGGGTGTTTATTCGGGTTGTAGTCGGGTGTGTGTTCGGGTGTGTTCGGGTGTGTATTCGGGTGTGTGTTCGGGTGTGTATTCGGGTGTGTGTTCGGGTTGTATTCGGGTGTGTGTTCGGGTGTGTATTCGGGTGTGTGTTCGGGTCTGTATTCGGGTGTGTGTTCGGGCGTGTATTCGGGTTGTATTCAGGTGTGTGTTCGGGTGTGTGTTCGGGTTGTATTCGGGTGTGTGTTCGGGTGTGTATTCGGGTTGTATTCGGGTGTGTATTCGGGTGTGTGTTCGGGTGTGTATTCGGGTTGTAGTCGGGTGTGTGTTCGGGAGTGTTCGGGTGTGTATTCGGGTGTGTGTTCGGGTGTGTATTCGGGTTGTATTCGGGTGTGTGTTCGGGAGTGTGTTCGGGTGTGTATTCGGGTTGTAGTCGGGTGTGTGTTCGGGTGTGTATTCGGGTGTGTGTTCGGGTGTGTATTCGGGTGTGTGTTCGGGTGTGTATTCGGGTTGCATTCGGGTGTGTGTTCGGGTGTGTTTTCGGGTTTGTATTCGGGTGTGTATTCGGGTGTGTATTCGGGTTGTATTCGGGTGTGTGTTCGGGTGTGTGTTCGGGTTGTATTCGGGTGTGTGTTCGGGATTGTATTCGGGTGTGTGTTCGGGTGTGTGTTCGGGTGTGTGTTCGGGTGTGTGTTCGGTTGTGTGTTCGGGTGAGTATTCGGGTGTGTTCGGGTGTGTATTCGAGTGTGTGTTCGGGTGTGTATTCGGGTTGTAGTCGGGTGTGTGTTCGGTTGTGTGTTCGGGTGTGTATTCTGGTGTGTTTTCGGGTTTGTATTCGGGTGTGTATTCGGGTGTGTATTCGGGTTGTATTCGGGTGTGTGTTCGGGTGTGTGTTCGGGTTGTATTCGGGTGTGTGTTCGGGTGTGTGTTCGGGTTAGTATTCGGGTGTGTGTTCGGGTGTGTGTTCGGGTGTGTGTTCGGGTGTGTATTCGGGTGTGTTTTCGGGTTAGTATTCGGGTGTGTATTCGGGTTGTAGTCGGGTGTGTATTCGGGTGTGTGTTCGGGTGTGTATTCGGGTTGTATTCGGGTGTGTGTTCGGGTGTGTGTTCGGGTTTGTGTTCGGTTGTGTGTTCGGGTGAGTATTCGGGTGTGTTCGGGTGTGTATTCGAGTGTGTGTTCGGGTGTGTATTCGGGTTGTAGTCGGGTGTGTGTTCGGTTGTGTGTTCGGGTGTGTATTCGGGTGTGTTTTCGGGTTTGTATTCGGGTGTGTATTCGGGTGTGTATTCGGGTGTGTATTCGGGTTGTATTCGGGTGTGTGTTCGGGTGTGTGTTCGGGTTGTATTCGGGTGTGTGTTCGGGTGTGTGTTCGGGTTAGTATTCGGGTGTGTGTTCGGGTGTGTGTTCGGGTGTGTGTTCGGGTGTGTGTTCAGGTGTGTGTTCGGTTGTGTGTTCGGGTGAGTATTCGGGTGTGTTCGGGTGTGTAGTCGGGTGTGTGTTCGGGTGTGTATTCGGGTTGTAGTCGGGTGTGTGTTCGGGTGTGTTCGGGTGTGTATTCGGGTGGTATTCGGGTGTGTATTCGGGTGTGTGTTCGGGTGTGTATTCGGGTTGTAGTCGGGTGTGTGTTCGGGTGTGTATTCGGGTGTGTGTTCGGGTGTGTATTCGGGTTGTATTCGGGTGTGTGTTCGGGTGTGTGTTCGGGTTGTATTCGGGTGTGTGTTCTGGTGTGTGTTCGGGTGTGTGTTCGGGTTTGTGGTCGGGTGTGTGGTCGGGTGTGTGTTCGGGTGTGTGTTCGGGTGTGTATTCGGGTGTGTTTTCGGGTTTGTATTCGGGTGTGTATTCGGGTGTGTATTCGGGTTGTATTCGGGTGTGTATTCGGGTGTGTGTTCGGGTGTGTATTCGGCTTGTATTCGGGTGTGTGTTCTGATGTGCGTTCGGATGTGCGTTCGGGTGTGTGTTCGGGTGTGTGTTCGGGTGTGTATTCGGGTTGTTTTCGGGTGTGTGTTCGGGTGTGTAATCGGGTTGTATTCGGGTGTGTGTTCGGGTGTGTGTTCGGGTGTGTGTTCGGTTGTGTGTTCGGGTGAGTATTCGGGTATGTTCGGGTGTGTATTCGGGTGTGTGTTCGGGTGTTTATTCGGGTTGTAGTCGGGTGTGTGTTCGGGTGTGTTCGGGTGTGTATTCGGGTGTGTGTTCGGGTGTGTATTCGGGTTGTATACGGGTGTGTGTTCGGGTTGTATTCGGGTGTGTGTTCGGGTGTGTATTCGGTTGTGTGTTCGGGTGTGTATTCGGGTGTGTGTTCGGGCGTGTATTCGGGTTGTATTCAGGTGTGTGTTCGGGTGTGTGTTCGGGTTGTATTCGGGTGTGTGTTCGGGTGTGTATTCGGGTTGTATTCGGGTGTGTATTCGGGTGTGTGTTCGGGTGTTTATTCGGGTTGTAGTCGGGTGTGTGTTCGGGTGTGTTCGGGTGTGTATTCGGGTGTGTGTTCGGGTGTGTATTCGGGTTGTATTCAGGTGTGTGTTCGGGTGTGTGTTCGGGTGTGTATTCGGGTGTGTGTTCGGGTGTGTATTCGGGTCGTATTCGGGTGTGTATTCGGGTTGCATTCGGGTGTGTGTTCGGGTGTGTTTTCGGGTTTGTATTCGGGTGTGTATTCGGGCGTGTATTTGGGTTGTATTCGGGTGTGTGTTCGGGTGTGTGTTCGGGTTGTATTCGGGTGTGTGTTCGGGATTGTATTCGGGTGTGTGTTCGGGTGTGTGTTCGGGTGTGTGTTCGGGTGTGTATTCGGGTTGTATTCGGGTGTGTGTTCGGGTGTGTATTCGGGTTGTATTCGGGTGTGTGTTCGGGTGTGTTCGGGTGTGTGTTCGGGTGTGTATTCGGGTTGTAGTCGGGTGTGTGTTCGGGTGTGTATTCGGGTGTGTTTTCGGGTGTGTATTCGGGTTGTAGTCGGGTGTGTGTTCGGGTGTGTATTCGGGTGTGTGTTCGGGTGTGTATTCGGGTTGTATTCGGGTGTGTGTTCGGGTGTGTGTTCGGGTTGTATTCGGGTGTGTGTTCTGGTGTGTGTTCGGGTGTGTGTTCGGGTGTGTGGTCGGGTGTGTGTTCGGGTGTGTGTTCGGGTGTGTATTCGGGTGTGTTTTCGGGTTTGTATTCGGGTGTGTATTCGGGTTGTATTCGGGTGTGTATTCGGGTGTGTGTTCGGGTGTGTATTCGGGTTGTATTCGGGTGTGTGTTCGGATGTGTGTTCGGGTGTGTGTTCGGGTGGGTGTTCGGGTGTGTATTCGGGTTGTATTCGGGTGTGTGTTCGGGTGTGTATTCGGGTGTGTGTTCGGGGGTGCATTCGGGTTGCATTCGGGTGTGTGTTCGGGTGTGTATTCGGGTTGTAGTCGGGTGTGTATTCGCGTTGTATTCGGGTGTGTGTTCGGGTGTGTATTCGGGTGTGTGTTCGGGTGTGCATTCGGGTTGCATTCGGGTGTGTGTTCGGGTGTGTATTCGGGTGTGTTTTCAGGTTTGTATTCGGGTGTGTTTTCGGGTTGTATTCGGGTGTGTGTTCGGGTGTGTGTTCGGTTTTGTATTCGGGTGTGTGTTCGGGTGTGTGTTCGGGTGTGTATTCGGGTTGTATTCAAGTGTGTAGTCGGGTTGTATTCGGGTGTGTATTCGGGTGTGTGTTCGGGTGTGTATTCGGGTTGTATTCGGGTGTGTGTTCGGGAGTGTGTTCGGGTGTGTATTCGGGTGTGTATTCGGGTGTGTATTCGGGTTGTATTCGGGTGTGTATTCGGGTGTGTGTTCGGGTGTGTATTCTGGTTGTATTCGGGTGTGTGTTCGGATGTGCGTTCGGATGTGCGTTCGGGTGTGTGTTCGGGTGTGTGTTCGGGTGTGTATTCGGGTTGTATTCGGGTGTGTGTTCGGGTGTGTATTCGGGTTGTATTCGGGTGTGTGTTCGGGTGTGTGTTCGGGTGTGTGTTCGGTTGTGTGTTCGGGTGAGTATTCGGGTGTGTTCGGGTGTGTATTCGGGTGTGTGTTCGGGTGTTTATTCGGGTTGTAGTCGGGTGTGTGTTCGGGTGTGTTCGGGTGTGTATTCGGGTGTGTGTTCGGGTGTGTATTCGGGTGTGTGTTCGGGTTGTATTCGGGTGTGTGTTCGGGTGTGTATTCGGGTGTGTGTTCGGGTCTGTATTCGGGTGTGTGTTCGGGCGTGTATTCGGGTTGTATTCAGGTGTGTGTTCGGGTGTGTGTTCGGGTTGTATTCGGGTGTGTGTTCGGGTGTGTATTCGGGTTGTATTCGGGTGTGTATTCGGGTGTGTGTTCGGGTGTGTATTCGGGTTGTAGTCGGGTGTGTGTTCGGGTGTGTTCGGGTGTGTATTCGGGTGTGTGTTCGGGTGTGTATTCGGGTTGTATTCGGGTGTGTGTTCGGGAGTGTGTTCGGGTGTGTATTCGGGTTGTAGTCGGGTGTGTGTTCGGGTGTGTATTCGGGTGTGTGTTCGGGTGTGTATTCGGGTGTGTGTTCGGGTGTGTATTCGGGTTGCATTCGGGTGTGTGTTCGGGTGTGTTTTCGGGTTTGTATTCGGGTGTGTATTCGGGTGTGTATTCGGGATTGTATTCGGGTGTGTGGTCGGGTGTGTGTTCGGGTGTGTGTTCGGGTGTGTATTCGGGTGTGTTTTCGGGTTTGTATTCGGGTGTGTATTCGGGTCTGTATTCGGGTTGTATTCGGGTGTGTATTCGGGTGTGTGTTCGGGTGTGTATTCGGGTTGTATTCGGGTGTGTGTTCGGATGTGTGTTCGGGTGTGTGTTCGGGTGGGTTTTCGGGTGTGTATTCGGGTTGTATTCGGGTGTGTGTTCGGGTGTGTATTCGGGTTGTATTCGGGTGCGTGTTCGGGTGTGTGTTCGGGTGTGTGTTCGGTTGTGTGTTCGGGTGAGTATTCGGGTGTGTTCGGGTGTGTATTCGGGTGTGTGTTCGGGTGTGTATTCGGGTTGTAGTCGGGCGTGTGTTCGGGTGTGTTCGGGTGTGTATTCGGGTGTGTATTCGGGATTGTATTCGGGTGTGTGGTCGGGTGTGTGTTCGGGTGTGTGTTCGGGTGTGTATTCGGGTGTGTTTTCGGGTTTGTATTCGGGTGTGTATTCGGGTCTGTATTCGGGTTGTATTCGGGTGTGTATTCGGGTGTGTGTTCGGGTGTGTATTCGGGTTGTATTCGGGTGTGTGTTCGGATGTGTGTTCGGGTGTGTGTTCGGGTGGGTTTTCGGGTGTGTATTCGGGTTGTATTCGGGTGTGTGTTCGGGTGTGTATTCGGGTTGTATTCGGGTGTGTGTTCGGGAGTGTGTTCGGGTGTGTATTCGGGTTGTAGTCGGGTGGGTTTTCGGGTGTGTATTCGGGTTGTATTCGGGTGTGTATTCGGGTGTGTGTTCGGGTGTGTATTCGGGTTGTAGTCTGGTGTGTGTTCGGGTGTGTGTTCGGGTGTGTGTTCGGGTGTGTATTCGGGTGTGTGTTCGGGTGTGTATTCGGGTTGTAGTCGGGTGTGTGTTCGGGTGTGTTCGGGTGTGTATTCGGGTGTGTGTTCGGGTGTGTATTCGGGTGTGTGTTCGGGCGTGTATTCGGGTTGTATTCAGGTGTGTGTTCGGGTGTGTGTTCGGGTTGTATTCGGGTGTGTGTTCGGGTGTGTATTCGGGTTGTATTCGGGTGTGTATTCGGGTGTGTGTTCGGGTGTGTGTTCGGGTGTGTATTCGGGTGTGTGTTCGGGTGTGTATTCGGGTTGTATTCGGGTGTGTGTTCGGGTGTGTGTTCAGGTGTGTATTCGGGTTGTATTCGGGTGTGTGTTCGGGTGTGTATTCGGGTGTGTATTCGGGTGTGTATTCGGGTTGAATTGGGGTTGTATTCGGGTGTGTGTTCGGGTGTGTATTCGGGTGTGTATTCGGGTGTGTATTCGGGTGTGTGTTCGGGTGTGTGTTCGGGTGTGTGTTCGGGTGTGTGTTCGGTTGTGTGTTCGGGTGAGTATTCGGGTGTGTTCGGGTGTGTATTCGAGTGTGTGTTCGGGTGTGTGTTCGGGTGTGTGTTCGGGAGTGTGTTCGGTTGTGTGTTCGGGTGAGTATTCGGGTGTGTTCGGGTGTGTATTCGGGTGTGTGTTCGGGTGTTTATTCGGGTTGTAGTCGGGTGTGTGTTCTGGTGTGTTCGGGTGTGTATTCGGGTGTGTGTTCGGGTGTGTATTCGGGTTGTATTCGGGTGTGTGTTCGGGTTGTATTCGGGTGTGTGTTCGGGTGTGTAATCGGGTGTGTGTTCGGGTGTGTATTCGGGTGTGTGTTCGGGCGTGTATTCGGGTTGTATTCAGGTGTGTGTTCGGGTGTGTGTTCGGGTTGTATTCGGGTGTGTGTTCGGGTGTGTATTCGGGTTGTATTCGGGTGTGTATTCGGGTGTGTGTTCGGGTGCGTATTCTGGTTGTAGTCGGGTGTGTGTTCGGGTGTGTTCGGGTGTGTATTCGGGTGTGTGTTCGGGTGTGTATTCGGGTTGTATTCAGGTGTGTGTTCGGGTGTGTGTTCGGGTGTGTGTTCGGGTGTGTATTCGGGTGTGTGTTCGGGTGTGTATTCGGGTTGTATTCGGGTGTGTGTTCGGGTGTGTATTCGGGTGTGTATTCGGGTGTGTGTTCGGGTGTTTATTCGGGTTGTAGTCGGGTGTGTGTTCGGGTGTGTTCGGGTGTGTATTCGTGTGTGTGTTCGGGTGTGTATTCGGGTTGTATTCGGTTGTGTGTTCGGGTTGTATTCGGGTGTGTGTTCGGGTGTGTATTCGGGTGTGTGTTCGGGTGTGTATTCGGGTGTGTGTTCGGGCGTGTATTCGGGTTGTATTCAGGTGTGTGTTCGGGTGTGTGTTCTGGTTGTATTCGGGTGTGTGTTCGGGTGTGTATTCGGGTTGTATTCGGGTGTGTATTCGGGTGTGTGTTCGGGTGTGTATTCGGGTTGTAGTCGGGTGTGTGTTCGGGTGTGTTCGGGTGTGTATTCGGGTGTGTGTTCGGGTGTGTATTCGGGTTGTATTCAGGTGTGTGTTCGGGTGTGTGTTCGGGTGTGTGTTCGGGTGTGTATTCGGGTGTGTGTTCGGGTGTGTATTCGGGTTGTATTCGGGTGTGTGTTCGGGTGTGTATTCGGGTGTGTATTCGGGTGTGTATTCGGGTGTGTGTTCGGGTGTGTGTTCGGGTGTGTGTTCGGGTGTGTGTTCGGGTGTGTATTCGGGTTGTATTCGGGTGTGTGTTCGGGTGTGTATTCGAGTGTGTGTTCGGGTGTGTGTTCGGGTGTGTGTTCGGGTGTGTGTTCGGTTGTGTGTTCGGGTGAGTATTCGGGTGTGTTCGGGTGTGTATTCGGGTGTGTGTTCGGGTGTTTATTCGGGTTGTAGTCGGGTGTGTGTTCGGGTGTGTTCGGGTGTGTATTCGGGTGTGTGTTCGGGTGTGTATTCGGGTTGTATTCGGGTGTGTGTTCGGGTTGTATTCGGGTGTGTGTTCGGGTGTGTATTCGGGTGTGTGTTCGGGTGTGTATTCGGGTGTGTGTTCGGGCGGGTATTCGGGTTGTATTCAGGTGTGTGTTCGGGTATGTGTTCGGGTTGTATTCGGGTGTGTGTTCGGGTGTGTATTCGGGTTGTATTCGGGTGTGTATTCGGGTGTGTGTTCGGGTGTGTATTCGGGTTGTAGTCGGGTGTGTGTTCGGGTGTGTTCGGGTGTGTATTCGGGTGTGTGTTCGGGTGTGTATTCGGGTTGTATTCAGGTGTGTGTTCGGGTGTGTATTCGGGTGTGTTTTCGGGTTTGTATTCGGGTGTGTATTCGGGTGTGTATTCGGGTGTGCATTCGGGTGTGTGTTCGGGTGTGTATTCGGGTTGTATTCGGGTGTGTGTTCGGATGTGTGTTCGGGTGTGTGTTCGGGTGTGTGTTCGGGTGTGTGTTCGGGTGTGTGTTCGGTTGTGTGTTCGGGTGGGTATTCGGGTGTGTTCGGGTGTGTAGTCGGGTGTGTGTTCGGGTGTGTATTCGGGTTGTAGTCGGGTGTGTGTTCGGGTGTGTTCGGGTGTGTATTCGGGTGGTATTCGGGTGTGTATTCGGGTGTGTTCGGGTGTGTATTCGGGTTGTAGTCGGGTGTGTGTTCGGGTGTGTATTCGGGTGTGTTCGGGTGTGTATTCGAGTTGTATTCGGGTGTGTGTTCGGGTGTGTGTTCGGGTTGTATTCGGGTGTGTGTTCGGGTGTGTGTTCGGGTGTGTGGTCGGGTGTGTGGTCGGGTGTGTGTTCGGGTGTGTGTTCGGGTGTGTATTCGGGTGTGTTTTCGGGTTTGTATTCGGGTGTGTATTCGGGTGTGTATTCGGGTTGTATTCGGGTGTGTATTCGGGTGTGTGTTCGGGTGTGTATTCGGGTTGTATTCGGGTGTGTGTTCGGATGTGCGTTCGGATGTGCGTTCGGGTGTGTGTTCGGGTGTGTGTTCGGGTGTGTATTCGGGTTGTATTCGGGTGTGTGTTCGGGTGTGTATTCGGGTTGTATTCGGGTGTGTGTTCGGGTGTGTGTTCGGTTGTGTGTTCGGGTGAGTATTCGGGTGTGTTCGGGTGTGTATTCGGGTGTGTGTTCGGGTGTTTATTCGGGTTGTAGTCGGGTGTGTGTTCGGGTGTGTTCGGGTGTGTATTCGGGTGTGTGTTCGGGTGTGTATTCGGGTTGTATTCGGGTGTGTGTTCGGGTTGTATTCGGGTGTGTGTTCGGGTCTGTATTCGGGTGTGTGTTCGGGTCTGTATTCGGGTGTGTGTTCGGGCGTGTATTCGGGTTGTATTCAGGTGTGTGTTCGGGTGTGTGTTCGGGTTGTATTCGGGTGTGTGTTCGGGTGTGTATTCGGGTTGTATTCGGGTGTGTATTCGGGTGTGTGTTCGGGTGTGTATTCGGGTTGTAGTCGGGTGTGTGTTCGGGTGTGTTCGGGTGTGTATTCGGGTGTGTGTTCGGGTGTGTATTCGGGTTGTATTCAGGTGTGTGTTAGGGTGTGTGTTCGGGTGTGTGTTCGGGTGTGTATTCGGGTGTGTGTTCGGGTGTGTATTCGGGTTGTATTCGGGTGTGTGTTCGGGTGTGTGTTCAGGTGTGTATTCGGGTTGTATTCTGGTGTGTGTTCGGGTGTGTGTTCGGGTGTGTATTCGGGTGTGTATTCGGGTGTGTATTCGGGTTGTATTCGGGTGTGTGTTCTGGTGTGTGTTCGGGTGTGTGTTCGGGTGTGTTTTCGGGTGTGTATTCGGGTTGTATTCAAGTGTGTAGTCGGGTTGTATTCGGGTGTGTATTCGGGTGTGTTCGGGTGTGTATTCGGGTTGTATTCGGGTGTGTGTTCGGGAGTGTGTTCGGGTGTGTATTCGGGTTGTAGTCGGGTGTGTGTTCGGGTGTGTATTCGGGTGTGTGTTCGGGTGTGTATTCGGGTGTGTGTTCGGGTGTGTATTCGGGTTGCATTCGGGTGTGTGTTCGGGTGTGTTTTCGGGTTTGTATTCGGGTGTGTATTCGGGTGTGTATTCGGGTTGTATTCGGGTGTGTGTTCGGGTGTGTGTTCGGGTTGTATTCGGGTGTGTGTTCGGGATTGTATTCGGGTGTGTGTTTGGGTGTGTGTTCGGGTGTGTGTTCGGGTGTGTGTTCGGTTGTGTGTTCGGGTGAGTATTCGGGTGTGTTCGGGTGTGTATTCGAGTGTGTGTTCGGGTGTGTATTCGGGTTGTAGTCGGGTGTGTGTTCGGTTGTGTGTTCGGGTGTGTATTCTGGTGTGTTTTCGGGTTTGTATTCGGGTGTGTATTCGGGTGTGTATTCGGGTTGTATTCGGGTGTGTGTTCGGGTGTGTGTTCGGGTTGTATTCGGGTGTGTGTTCGGGTGTGTGTTCGGGTTAGTATTCGGGTGTGTGTTCGGGTGTGTGTTCGGGTGTGTGTTCGGGTGTGTATTCGGGTGTGTTTTCGGGTTAGTATTCGGGTGTGTATTCGGGTGTGTGTTCGGGTGTGTATTCGGGTTGTATTCGGGTGTGTGTTCGGGTGTGTGTTCGGGTTTGTGTTCGGTTGTGTGTTCGGGTGAGTATTCGGGTGTGTTCGGGTGTGTATTCGAGTGTGTGTTCGGGTGTGTATTCGGGTTGTAGTCGGGTGTGTGTTCGGTTGTGTGTTCGGGTGTGTATTCGGGTGTGTTTTCGGGTTTGTATTCGGGTGTGTATTCGGGTGTGTATTCGGGTGTGTATTCGGGTTGTATTCGGGTGTGTGTTCGGGTGTGTGTTCGGGTTGTATTCGGGTGTGTGTTCGGGTGTGTGTTCGGGTTAGTATTCGGGTGTGTGTTCGGGTGTGTGTTCGGGTGTGTGTTCGGGTGTGTGTTCAGGTGTGTGTTCGGGTGTGTGTTCGGGTGTGTTCGGGTGTGTATTCGGGTGGTATTCGGGTGTGTATTCGGGTGTGTGTTCGGGTGTGTATTCGGGTTGTAGTCGGGTGTGTGTTCGGGTGTGTATTCGGGTGTGTGTTCGGGTGTGTATTCGGGTTGTATTCGGGTGTGTGTTCGGGTGTGTGTTCGGGTTGTATTCGGGTGTGTGTTCTGGTGTGTGTTCGGGTGTGTGTTCGGGTTTGTGGTCGGGTGTGTGGTCGGGTGTGTGTTCGGGTGTGTGTTCGGGTGTGTATTCGGGTGTGTTTTCGGGTTTGTATTCGGGTGTGTATTCGGGTGTGTATTCGGGTTGTATTCGGGTGTGTATTCGGGTGTGTGTTCGGGTGTGTATTCGGCTTGTATTCGGGTGTGTGTTCTGATGTGCGTTCGGATGTGCGTTCGGGTGTGTGTTCGGGTGTGTGTTCGGGTGTGTATTCGGGTTGTTTTCGGGTGTGTGTTCGGGTGTGTAATCGGGTTGTATTCGGGTGTGTGTTCGGGTGTGTGTTCGGTTGTGTGTTCGGGTGAGTATTCGGGTATGTTCGGGTGTGTATTCGGGTGTGTGTTCGGGTGTTTATTCGGGTTGTAGTCGGGTGTGTGTTCGGGTGTGTTCGGGTGTGTATTCGGGTGTGTGTTCGGGTGTGTATTCGGGTTGTATACGGGTGTGTGTTCGGGTTGTATTCGGGTGTGTGTTCGGGTGTGTATTCGGTTGTGTGTTCGGGTGTGTATTCGGGTGTGTGTTCGGGCGTGTATTCGGGTTGTATTCGGGTGTGTATTCGGGTGTGTGTTCGGGTGTTTATTCGGGTTGTAGTCGGGTGTGTGTTCGGGTGTGTTCGGGTGTGTATTCGGGTGTGTGTTCGGGTGTGTATTCGGGTTGTATTCAGGTGTGTGTTCGGGTGTGTGTTCGGGTGTGTATTCGGGTGTGTGTTCGGGTGTGTATTCGGGTTGTATTCGGGTGTGTATTCGGGTTGCATTCGGGTGTGTGTTCGGGTGTGTTTTCGGGTTTGTATTCGGGTGTGTATTCGGGCGTGTATTCGGATTGTATTCGGGTGTGTGTTCGGGTGTGTGTTCGGGTTGTATTCGGGTGTGTGTTCGGGTGTGTGTTCGGGTGTGTGTTCGGGTGTGTATTCGGGTTGTATTCGGGTGTGTGTTCGGGTGTGTATTCGGGTTGTATTCGGGTGTGTGTTCGGGTGTGTTCGGGTGTGTGTTCGGGTGTGTATTCGGGTTGTAGTCGGGTGTGTGTTCGGGTGTGTATTCGGGTGTGTTTTCGGGTGTGTATTCGGGTTGTAGTCGGGTGTGTGTTCGGGTGTGTATTCGGGTGTGTGTTCGGGTGTGTATTCGGGTTGTATTCGGGTGTGTGTTCGGGTGTGTGTTCGGGTTGTATTCGGGTGTGTGTTCTGGTGTGTGTTCGGGTGTGTGTTCGGGTGTGTGGTCGGGTGTGTGTTCGGGTGTGTGTTCGGGTGTGTATTCGGGTGTGTTTTCGGGTTTGTATTCGGGTGTGTATTCGGGTTGTATTCGGGTGTGTATTCGGGTGTGTGTTCGGGTGTGTATTCGGGTTGTATTCGGGTGTGTGTTCGGATGTGTGTTCGGGTGTGTGTTCGGGTGGGTGTTCGGGTGTGTATTCGGGTTGTATTCGGGTGTGTGTTCGGGTGTGTATTCGGGTGTGTGTTCGGGTGTGCATTCGGGTTGCATTCGGGTGTGTGTTCGGGTGTGTATTCGGGTTGTAGTCGGGTGTGTATTCACGTTGTATTCGGGTGTGTGTTCGGGTTGTATTCGGGTGTGTGTTCGGGTGTGTGTTCGGTTTTGTATTCGGGTGTGTGTTCGGGTGTGTGTTCGGGTGTGTATTCGGGTTGTATTCAAGTGTGTAGTCGGGTTGTATTCGGGTGTGTATTCGGGTGTGTGTTCGGGTGTGTATTCGGGTTGTATTCGGGTGTGTGTTCGGGAGTGTGTTCGGGTGTGTATTCGGGTTGTAGTCGGGTGTGTATTCGCGTTGTATTCGGGTGTGTGTTCGGGTGTGTATTCGGGTGTGTGTTCGGGTGTGTATTCGGGTTGCATTCGGGTGTGTGTTCGGGTGTGTATTCGGGTGTGTTTTCGGGTTTGTATTCGGGTGTGTATTCGGGTGTGTATTCGGGTTGTATTCGGGTGTGTGTTCGGGTTGTATTCGGGTGTGTGTTCGGGTGTGTGTTCGGGTTGTATTCGGGTGTGTGTTCGGGATTGTATTCGGGTGTGTGTTCGGGTGTGTGTTCGGGTGTGTGTTCGGGTGTGTATTCGGGTTGTATTCGGGTGTGTGTTCGGGAGTGTATTCGGGTTGTATTCGGGTGTGTGTTCGGGTGTGTTCGGGTGTGTGTTCGGGTGTGTATTCGGGTTGTAGTCGGGTGTGTGTTCGGGTGTGTATTCGGGTGTGTGTTCGGGTGTGTATTCGGGTTGTATTCGGGTGTGTGTTCGGGTGTGTGTTCGGGTTGTATTCTGGTGTGTGTTCTGGTGTGTGTTCGGGTGTGTGGTCGGGTGTGTGTTCGGGTGTGTGTTCGGGTGTGTATTCGGGTGTGTTTTCGGGTTTGTATTCGGGTGTGTATTCGGGTCTGTATTCGGGTTGTATTCGGGTGTGTATTCGGGTGTGTGTTCGGGTGTGTATTCGGGTTGTATTCGGGTGTGTGTTCGGATGTGTGTTCGGGTGTGTGTTCGGGTGGGTTTTCGGGTGTGTATTCGGGTTGTATTCGGGTGTGTGTTCGGGTGTGTATTCGGGTTGTAGTCGGGCGTGTGTTCGGGTGTGTTCGGGTGTGTATTCGGGTGTGTGTTCGGGAGTGTATTCGGGTGTGTTCGGGTGTGTATTCGGGTGTGTGTTCGGGTGTGTATTCGGGTTGTAGTCGGGCGTGTGTTCGGGTGTGTTCGGGTGTGTATTCGGGTGTGTGTTCGGGAGTGTATTCGGGTGTGTGTTCGGGCGTGTATTCGGGTTGTATTCAGGTGTGTGTTCGGGTGTGTGTTCGGGTTGTATTCGGGTGTGTGTTCGGGTGTGTATTCGGGTTGTATTCGGGTGTGTATTCGGGTGTGTGTTCGGGTGTGTATTCGGGTTGTAGTCTGGTGTGTGTTCGGGTGTGTGTTCGGGTGTGTGTTCGGGTGTGTATTCGGGTGTGTGTTCGGGTGTGTATTCGGGTTGTATTCGGGTGTGTGTTCGGGTGTGTGTTCAGGTGTGTATTCGGGTTGTATTCGGGTGTGTGTTCGGGTGAGTATTCGGGTGTGTTCGGGTGTGTATTCGGGTGTGTGTTCGGGTGTGTATTCGGGTTGTAGTCGGGTGTGTGTTCGGGTGTGTTCGGGTGTGTATTCGGGTGTGTGTTCGGGTGTGTATTCGGGTGTGTGTTCGGGCGTGTATTCGGGTGTGTGTTCGGGTGTGTATTCGGGTTGTATAAGGGTGTGTATTCGGGTGTGTGTTCGGGTGTGTGTTCGGGTGTGTATTCGGGTGTGTGTTCGGGTGTGTATTCGGGTTGTATTCGGGTGTGTGTTCGGGTGTGTGTTCAGGTGTGTATTCGGGTTGTATTCGGGTGTGTGTTCGGGTGTGTATTCGGGTGTGTATTCGGGTTGAATTGGGGTTGTATTCGGGTGTGTGTTCGGGTGTGTATTCGGGTGTGTATTCGGGTGTGTATTCGGGTGTGTGTTCGGGTGTGTGTTCGGGTGTGTGTTCGGGTGTGTGTTCGGTTGTGTGTTCGGGTGAGTATTCGGGTGTGTTCGGGTGTGTATTCGAGTGTGTGTTCGGGTGTGTGTTCGGGTGTGTGTTCGGGAGTGTGTTCGGTTGTGTGTTCGGGTGAGTATTCGGGTGTGTTCGGGTGTGTATTCGGGTGTGTGTTCGGGTGTTTATTCGGGTTGTAGTCGGGTGTGTGTTCTGGTGTGTTCGGGTGTGTATTCGGGTGTGTGTTCGGGTGTGTATTCGGGTTGTATTCGGGTGTGTGTTCGGGTTGTATTCGGGTGTGTGTTCGGGTGTGTGTTCGGGTGTGTATTCGGGTGTGTGTTCGGGCGTGTATTCGGGTTGTATTCAGGTGTGTGTTCGGGTGTGTGTTCGGGTTGTATTCGGGTGTGTGTTCGGGTGTGTATTCGGGTTGTATTCGGGTGTGTATTCGGGTGTGTGTTCGGGTGCGTATTCTGGTTGTAGTCGGGTGTGTGTTCGGGTGTGTTCGGGTGTGTATTCGGGTGTGTGTTCGGGTGTGTATTCGGGTTGTATTCAGGTGTGTGTTCGGGTGTGTGTTCGGGTGTGTGTTCGGGTGTGTATTCGGGTGTGTGTTCGGGTGTGTATTCGGGTTGTATTCGGGTGTGTGTTCGGGTGTGTATTCGGGTGTGTATTCGGGTGTGTGTTCGGGTGTTTATTCGGGTTGTAGTCGGGTGTGTGTTCGGGTGTGTTCGGGTGTGTATTCGGGTGTGTGTTCGGATGTGTATTCGGGTTGTATTCGGTTGTGTGTTCGGGTTGTATTCGGGTGTGTGTTCGGGTGTGTATTCGGGTGTGTGTTCGGGTGTGTATTCGGGTGTGTGTTCGGGCGTGTATTCGGGTTGTATTCAGGTGTGTGTTCGGGTGTGTGTTCGGGTTGTATTCGGGTGTGTGTTCGGGTGTGTATTCGGGTTGTATTCGGGTGTGTATTCGGGTGTGTGTTCGGGTGTGTATTCGGGTTGTAGTCGGGTGTGTGTTCGGGTGTGTTCGGGTGTGTATTCGGGTGTGTGTTCGGGTGTGTATTCGGGTTGTATTCAGGTGTGTGTTCGGGTGTGTGTTCGGGTGTGTGTTCGGGTGTGTATTCGGGTGTGTGTTCGGGTGTGTATTCGGGTTGTATTCGGGTGTGTGTTCGGGTGTGTATTCGGGTGTGTATTCGGGTGTGTATTCGGGTGTGTGTTCGGGTGTGTGTTCGGGTGTGTGTTCGGGTGTGTGTTCGGGTGTGTATTCGGGTTGTATTCGGGTGTGTGTTCGGGTGTGTATTCGAGTGTGTGTTCGGGTGTGTGTTCGGGTGTGTGTTCGGGTGTGTGTTCGGTTGTGTGTTCGGGTGAGAATTCGGGTGTGTTCGGGTGTGTATTCGGGTGTGTGTTCGGGTGTTTATTCGGGTTGTAGTCGGGTGTGTTCGGGTGTGTATTCGGGTGTGTGTTCGGGTGTGTATTCGGGTTGTATTCGGGTGTGTGTTCGGGTTGTATTCGGGTGTGTGTTCGGGTGTGTATTCGGGTGTGTGTTCGGGTGTGTATTCGGGTGTGTGTTCGGGCGGGTATTCGGGTTGTATTCAGGTGTGTGTTCGGGTATGTGTTCGGGTTGTATTCGGGTGTGTGTTCGGGTGTGTATTCGGGTTGTATTCGGGTGTGTATTCGGGTGTGTGTTCGGGTGTGTATTCGGGTTTGTATTCGGGTGTGTATTCGGGTGTGTATTCGGGTGTGCATTCGGGTGTGTGTTCGGGTGTGTGTTCGGGTGTGTGTTCGGTTGTGTGTTCGGGTGGGTATTCGGGTGTGTTCGGGTGTGTAGTCGGGTGTGTGTTCGGGTGTGTATTCGGGTTGTAGTCGGGTGTGTGTTCGGGTGTGTTCGGGTGTGTATTCGGGTGGTATTCGGGTGTGTATTCGGGTGTGTTCGGGTGTGTATTCGGGTTGTAGTCGGGTGTGTGTTCGGGTGTGTATTCGGGTGTGTGTTCGGGTGTGTATTCGGGTTGTATTCGGGTGTGTGTTCGGGTGTGTGTTCGGGTTGTATTCGGGTGTGTGTTCGGGTGTGTGTTCGGGTGTGTGGTCGGGTGTGTGGTCGGGTGTGTGTTCGGGTGTGTGTTCGGGTGTGTATTCGGGTGTGTTTTCGGGTTTGTATTCGGGTGTGTATTCGGGTGTGTATTCGGGTTGTATTCGGGTGTGTATTCGGGTGTGTGTTCGGGTGTGTATTCGGGTTGTATTCGGGTGTGTGTTCGGATGTGCGTTCGGATGTGCGTTCGGGTGTGTGTTCGGGTGTGTGTTCGGGTGTGTATTCGGGTTGTATTCGGGTGTGTGTTCGGGTGTGTATTCGGGTTGTATTCGGGTGTGTGTTCGGGTGTGTGTTCGGGTGTGTGTTCGGTTGTGTGTTCGGGTGAGTATTCGGGTGTGTTCGGGTGTGTATTCGGGTGTGTGTTCGGGTGTTTATTCGGGTTGTAGTCGGGTGTGTGTTCGGGTGTGTTCGGGTGTGTATTCGGGTGTGTGTTCGGGTGTGTATTCGGGTTGTATTCGGGTGTGTGTTCGGGTTGTATTCGGGTGTGTGTTCGGGTCTGTATTCGGGTGTGTGTTCGGGTCTGTATTCGGGTGTGTGTTCGGGCGTGTATTCGGGTTGTATTCAGGTGTGTGTTCGGGTGTGTGTTCGGGTTGTATTCGGGTGTGTGTTCGGGTGTGTATTCGGGTTGTATTCGGGTGTGTATTCGGGTGTGTGTTCGGGTGTGTATTCGGGTTGTAGTCGGGTGTGTGTTCGGGTGTGTTCGGGTGTGTATTCGGGTGTGTGTTCGGGTTGTATTCAGGTGTGTGTTCGGGTGTGTGTTCGGGTGTGTGTTCGGGTGTGTATTCGGGTGTGTGTTCGGGTGTGTATTCGGGTTTTATTCGGGTGTGTGTTCGGGTGTGTGTTCAGGTGTGTATTCGGGTTGTATTCGGGTGTGTGTTCGGGTGTGTATTCGGGTGTGTATTCGGGTGTGTATTCGGGTTGTATTCGGGTGTGTGTTCTGGTGTGTGTTCGGGTGTGTGTTCGGGTGTGTTTTCGGGTGTGTATTCGGGTTGTATTCAAGTGTGTAGTCGGGTTGTATTCGGGTGTGTATTCATGTGTGTTCGGGTGTGTATTCGGGTTGTATTCGGGTGTGTGTTCGGGAGTGTGTTCGGGTGTGTATTCGGGTTGTAGTCGGGTGTGTGTTCGGGTGTGTGTTCGGGTGTGTATTCGAGTGTGTGTTCGGGTGTGTATTCGGGTTGCATTCGGGTGTGTGTTCGGGTGTGTTTTCGGGTTTGTATTCGGGTGTGTATTCGGGTGTGTATTCGGGTTGTATTCGGGTGTGTGTTCGGGTGTGTGTTCGGGTTGTATTCGGGTGGGTGTTCGGGATTGTATTCGGGTGTGTGTTCGGGTGTGTGTTCGGGTGTGTGTTCGGGTGTGTGTTCGGTTGTGTGTTCGGGTGAGTATTCGGGTGTGTTCGGGTGTGTATTCGAGTGTGTGTTCGGGTGTGTATTCGGGTTGTAGTCGGGTGTGTGTTCGGTTGTGTGTTCGGGTGTGTATTCTGGTGTGTTTTCGGGTTTGTATTCGGGTGTGTATTCGGGTGTGTATTCGGGTTGTATTCGGGTGTGTGTTCGGGTGTGTGTTCGGGTTGTATTCGGGTGTGTGTTCGGGTGTGTGTTCGGGTTAGTATTCGGGTGTGTGTTCGGGTGTGTGTTCGGGTGTGTATTCGGGTGTGTTTTCGGGTTAGTATTCGGGTGAGTATTCGGGTTGTATTCGGGTGTGTATTCGGGTGTGTGTTCGGGTGTGTATTCGGGTTGTATTCGGGTGTGTGTTCGGGTGTGTGTTCAGGTTTGTGTTCGGTTGTGTGTTCGGGTGAGTATTCGGGTGTGTTCGGGTGTGTATTCGAGTGTGTGTTCGGGTGTGTATTCGGGTTGTAGTCGGGTGTGTGTTCGGTTGTGTGTTCGGGTGTGTATTCGGGTGTGTTTTCGGGTTTGTATTCGGGTGTGTATTCGGGTGTGTATTCGGGTGTGTATTCGGGTTGTATTCGGGTGTGTGTTCGGGTGTGTGTTCGGGTTGTATTCGGGTGTGTGTTCGGGTGTGTGTTCGGGTTAGTATTCGGGTGTGTGTTCGGGTGTGTGTTCGGGTGTGTGTTCGGGTGTGTGTTCAGGTGTGTGTTCGGTTGTGTGTTCGGGTGAGTATTCGGGTGTGTTCGGGTGTGTAGTCGGGTGTGTGTTCGGGTGTGTATTCGGGTTGTAGTCGGGTGTGTGTTCGGGTGTGTTCGGGTGTGTATTCGGGTGGTATTCGGGTGTGTATTCGGGTGTGTGTTCGGGTGTGTATTCGGGTTGTAGTCGGGTGTGTGTTCGGGTGTGTATTCGGGTGTGTGTTCGGGTGTTTATTCGGGTTGTAGTCGGGTGTGTGTTCGGGTGTGTTCGGGTGTGTATTCGGGTGTGTGTTCGGGTGTGTATTCGGGTTGTATACGGGTGTGTGTTCGGGTTGTATTCGGGTGTGTGTTCGGGTGTGTATTCGGGTGTGTGTTCGGGTGTGTATTCGGGTGTGTGTTCGGGCGTGTATTCGGGTTGTATTCAGGTGTGTGTTCGGGTGTGTGTTCGGGTTGTATTCGGGTGTGTGTTCGGGTGTGTATTCGGTTTGTATTCGGGTGTGTATTCGGGTGTGTGTTCGGGTGTTTATTCGGGTTGTAGTCGGGTGTGTGTTCGGGTGTGTTCGGGTGTGTATTCGGGTGTGTGTTCGGGTGTGTATTCGGGTTGTATTCAGGTGTGTGTTCGGGTGTGTGTTCGGGTGTGTATTCGGGTGTGTGTTCGGGTGTGTATTCGGGTTGTATTCGGGTGTGTATTCGGGTGTGTATTCGGGTTGCATTCGGGTGTGTGTTCGGGTGTGTTTTCGGGTTTGTATTCGGGTGTGTATTCGGGCGTGTATTCGGGTTGTATTCGGGTGTGTGTTCGGGTGTGTGTTCGGGTTGTATTCGGGTGTGTGTTCGGGATTGTATTCGGGTGTGTGTTCGGGTGTGTGTTCGGGTGTGTGTTCGGGTGTGTATTCGGGTTGTATTCGGGTGTGTGTTCGGGTGTGTATTCGGGTTGTATTCGGGTGTGTGTTCGGGTGTGTTCGGGTGTGTGTTCGGTTGTGTATTCGGGTTGTAGTCGGGTGTGTGTTCGGGTGTGTATTCGGGTGTGTTTTCGGGTGTGTATTCGGGTTGTAGTCGGGTGTGTGTTCGGGTGTGTATTCGGGTGTGTGTTCGGGTGTGTATTCGGGTTGTATTCGGGTGTGTGTTCGGGTGTGTGTTCGGGTTGTATTCGGGTGTGTGTTCTGGTGTGTGCTCGGGTGTGTGTTCGGGTGTGTGGTCGGGTGTGTGTTCGGGTGTGTCTTCGGTTGTGTTTTCGGGTGTGTTTTCGGGTTTGTATTCGGGTGTGTATTCGGGTTGTATTCGGGTGTGTATTCGGGTGTGTGTTCGGGTGTGTATTCGGGTTGTATTCGGGTGTGTGTTCGGATGTGTGTTCGGGTGTGTGTTCGGGTGGGTGTTCGGGTGTGTATTCGGGTTGTATTCGGGTGTGTGTTCGGGTGTGTATTCGGGTTGTATTCGGGTGTGTGTTCGGGTGTGTGTTCGGGTGTGTGTTCGGGTGTGTGTTCGGTTGTGTGTTCGGGTGAGTATTCGGGTGTGTTCGGGTGTGTATTCGGGTGTGCGTTCGGGTGTGTATTCGGGTGTGTGTTCGGGCGTGTATTCGGGTTGTATTCAGGTGTGTGTTCGGGTGTGTGTTCGGGTTGTATTCGGGTGTGTGTTCGGGTGTGTATTCGGGTTGTATTCGGGTGTGTGTTCGGGTGTGTGTTCGGGTGTGTATTCGGGTTGTATTCGGGTGTGTGTTCGGGTGTGTATTCGGGTTGTATTCGGGTGTGTGTTCGGGTGTGTGTTCGGGTGTGTGTTCGGTTGTGTGTTCGGGTGAGTATTCGGGTGTGTGTTCGGGTGTGTATTCGGGTGTGTATTCGGGTGTGTATTCGGGTTGTATATGGGTGTGTGTTCGGGTGTGTGTTCGGGTGTGTATTCGGGTTGTATTCGGGTGTGTGTTCGGGTGTGTGTTCGGGTTGTATTCGGGTGTGTGTTCGGGTGTGTGTTCGGGTTAGTATTCGGGTGTGTGTTCGGGTGTGTGTTCGGGTGTGTATTCGGGTGTGTTTTCGGGTTAGTATTCGGGTGTGTATTCGGGTTGTATTCGGGTGTGTATTCGGGTGTGTGTTCGGGTGTGTATTCGGGTTGTATTCGGGTGTGTGTTCGGGTGTGTGTTCGGGTTTGTGTTCGGTTGTGTGTTCGGGTGAGTATTCGAGTGTGTGTTCGGGTGTGTATTCGGGTTGTAGTCGGGTGTGTGTTCGGTTGTGTGTTCGGGTGTGTATTCGGGTGTGTTTTCGGGTTTGTATTCGGGTGTGTATTCGGGTGTGTATTCGGGTGTGTATTCGGGTTGTATTCGGGTGTGTGTTCGGGTGTGTGTTCGGGTTGTATTCGGGTGTGTGTTCGGGTGTGTGTTCGGGTTAGTATTCGGGTGTGTGTTCGGGTGTGTGTTCGGGTGTGTGTTCGGGTGTGTGTTCAGGTGTGTGTTCGGTTGTGTGTTCGGGTGAGTATTCGGGTGTGTTCGGGTGTGTAGTCGGGTGTGTGTTCGGGTGTGTATTCGGGTTGTAGTCGGGTGTGTGTTCGGGTGTGTATTCGGGTGGTATTCGGGTGTGTATTCGGGTGTGTGTTCGGGTGTGTATTCGGGTTGTAGTCGGGTGTGTGTTCGGGTGTGTATTCTGGTGTGTGTTCGGGTGTGTATTCGGGTTGTATTCGGGTGTGTGTTCTGGTGTGTGTTCGGGTGTGTGTTCGGGTGTGTGGTCGGGTGTGTGGTCGGGTGTGTGTTCGGGTGTGTGTTCGGGTGTGTATTCGGGTGTGTTTTGGGTTTGTGTTCGGGTGTGTATTCGGGTGTGTATTCGGGTTGTATTCGGGTGTGTATTCGGGTGTGTGTTCGGGTGTGTATTCGGGTTGTATTCGGGTGTGTGTTCGGATGTGCGTTCGGGTGTGTGTTCGGGTGTGTGTTCGGGTGTGTATTCGGGTTGTTTTCGGGTGTGTGTTCGGGTGTGTAATCGGGTTGTATTCGGGTGTCTGTTCGGGTGTGTGTTCGGTTGTGTGTTCGGGTGAGTATTCGGGTGTGTTCGGGTGTGTATTCGGGTGTGTGTTCGGGTGTTTATTCGGGTTGTAGTCGGGTGTGTGTTCGGGTGTGTTCGGGTGTGTATTCGGGTGTGTGTTCGGGTGTGTATTCGGGTTGTATTCGGGTGTGTGTTCGGGTTGTACTCGGGTGTGTGTTCGGGTGTGTATTCGGGTGTCTGTTCGGGTGTGTATTCGGGTGTGTGTTCGGGCGTGTATTCGGGTTGTATTCAGGTGTGTGTTCGGGTGTGTGTTCGGGTTGTATTCGGGTGTGTGTTCGGGTGTGTATTCGGGTTGTATTCGGGTGTGTGTTCGGATGTGCGTTCGGGTGTGTGTTCGGGTGTGTGTTCGGGTGTGTATTCGGGTTGTTTTCGGGTGTGTGTTCGGGTGTGTAATCGGGTTGTATTCGGGTGTGTGTTCGGGTGTGTGTTCGGTTGTGTGTTCGGGTGAGTATTCGGGTGTGTTCGGGTGTGTATTCGGGTGTGTGTTCGGGTGTTTATTCGGGTTGTAGTCGGGTGTGTGTTCGGGTGTGTTCGGGTGTGTATTCGGGTGTGTGTTCGGGTGTGTATTCGGGTTGTATTCGGGTGTGTGTTCGGGTTGTATTCGGGTGTGTGTTCGGGTGTGTATTCGGGTGTGTGTTAGGGCGTGTATTCGGGTTGTATTCAGGTGTGTGTTCGGGTGTGTGTTCGGGTTGTATTCGGGTGTGTGTTCGGGTGTGTATTCGGGTTGTATTCGGGTGTGTATTCGGGTGTGTGTTCGGGTGTTTATTCGGGTTGTAGTCGGGTGTGTGTTCGGGTGTGTTCGGGTGTGTATTCGGGTGTGTGTTCGGGTGTGTATTCGGGTTGTATTCAGGTGTGTGTTCGGGTGTGTGTTCGGGTGTGTGTTCGGGTGTGTATTCGGGTGTGTGTTCGGGTGTGTATTCGGGTTGTATTCGGGTGTGTGTTCGGGTGTGTATTCGGGTTGCATTCGGGTGTGTGTTCGGGTGTGTTTTCGGGTTTGTATTCGGGTGTGTATTCGGGCGTGTATTCGGGTTGTATTGTGGTGTGTGTTCGGGTGTGTGTTCGGGTTGTATTCGGGTGTGTGTTCGGGATTGTATTCGGGTGTGTGTTCGGGTGTGTGTTCGGGTGTGTGTTCGGGTGTGTGTTCGGGTGTGTATTCGGGTTGTATTCGGGTGTGTGTTCGGGTGTGTTCGGGTGTGTGTTCGAGTGTGTATTCGGGTTGTAGTCGGGTGTGTATTCGGGTGTGTGTTCGGGTGTGTATTCGGGTTGTATTCGGGTGTGTGTTCGGGTGTGTGTTCGGGTTGTATTCGGGTGTGTGTTCTGGTGTGTGTTCGGGTGTGTGTTCGGGTGTGTGGTCGGGTGTGTGTTCGGGTGTGTGTTCGGGTGTGTATTCGGGTGTGTTTTCGGGTTTGTATTCGGGTGTGTATTCGGGTTGTATTCGGGTGTGTATTCGGGTGTGTGTTTGGGTGTGTATTCGGGTTGTATTCGGGTGTGTGTTCGGATGTGTGTTCGGGTGTGTGTTCGGGTGGGTGTTCGGGTGTGTATTCGGGTTGTATTCGGATGTGTGTTCGGGTGTGTGTTCGGGTTGTATTCGGGTGTGTGTTCGGGTGTGTGTTCGGGTGTGTGTTCGGTTGTGTGTTCGGGTGAGTATTCGGGTGTGTTCGGGTGTGTATTCGGGTGTGTGTTCGGGTGTGTATTCGGGTTGTAGTCGGGTGTGTGTTCGGGTGTGTATTCGGGTGTGTGTTCGGGTGTGTATTCGGGTGTGTGTTCGGGCGTGTATTCGGGTTGTATTCAGGTGTGTGTTCGGGTGTGTGTTCGGGTTGTATTCGGGTGTGTGTTCGGGTGTGTATTCGGGTTGTATTCGGGTGTGTGTTAGGGTGTGTATTCGGGTTGTATTCGGGTGTGTGTTCGGGTGTGTATTCGGGTTGTATTCGGGTGTGTGTTCGGGTGTGTGTTCGGGTGTGTGTTCGGTTGTGTGTTCGGGTGAGTATTCGGGTGTGTGTTCGGGTGTGTATTCGGGTGTGTATTCGGGTGTGTATTCGGGTTGTATATGGGTGTGTGTTCGGGTGTGTTTTCGGGTGTGTATTCGGGTTGTATTCAAGTGTGTAGTCGGGTTGTATTCGGGTGTGTATTCGGGTGTGTTTGGGTGTGTATTCGGGTTGCATTCGGGTGTGTGTTCGGGAGTGTGTTCGGGTGTGTATTCGGGTTGTAGTCGGGTGTGTGTTCGGGTGTGTATTCGGGTTGTATTCGGGTGTGTGTTCGGGTGTGTATTCGGGTGTGTGTTCGGGTGTGTATTCGGGTTGCATTCGGGTGTGTGTTCGGGTGTGTTTTCGGGTTTGTATTCGGGTGTGTATTCGGGTGTGTATTCGGGTTGTATTCGGGTGTGTGTTCGGGTGTGTGTTCGGGTTGTATTCGGGTGTGTGTTCGGGATTGTATTCGGGTGTGTGTTCGGGTGTGTGTTCGGGTGTGTGTTCGGGTGTGTATTCGGGATGTATTCGGGTGTGTGTTCGGGTGTGTATTCGGGTTGTATTCGGGTGTGTGTTCGGGTGTGTTCGGGTGTGTTCGGGTGTGTGTTCGGGTGTGTATTCGGGTTGAAGTCGGGTGTGTGTTCGGGTGTGTATTCGGGTGTGTGTTCGGGTGTGTATTCGGGTTGTATTCGGGTGTGTGTTCGGGTGTGTGTTCGGGTGTGTGTTCGGGTTGTATTCGGGTGTGTGTTCTGGTGTGTGTTCGGGTGTGTGTTCGGGTGTGTGGTCGGGTGTGTGTTCGGGTGTGTGTTCGGGTGTGTATTCGGGTGTGTTTTCGGGTTTGTATTCGGGTGTGTATTCGGGTGTGTATTCGGGTTGTATTCGGGTGTGTATTCGTGTGTGTGTTCGGGTGTGTATTCGGGTTGTATTCGGGTGTGTGTTCGGATGTGTGTTCGGGTGTGTGTTCGGGTGGGTGTTCGGGTGTGTATTAGGGTTGTATTCGGGTGTGTGTTCGGGTGTGTATTCGGGTTGTATTCGGGTGTGTGTTCGGGTGTGTGTTCGGGTGTGTGTTCGGTTGTGTGTTCGGGTGAGTATTCGGGTGTGTTCGGGTGTGTATTCGGGTGTGTGTTCGGGTGTGTATTCGGGTTGTAGTCGGGTGTGTGTTCGGGTGTGTTCGGGTGTGTATTCGGGTGTGTGTTCGGGTTGTATTCGGGTGTGTGTTCGGGTGTGTATTCGGGTTGTATTCGGGTGTGTATTCGGGTGTGTGTTCGGGTGTGTATTCGGGTTGTAGTCTGGTGTGTGTTCGGGTGTGTTCGGGTGTGTATTCGGGTGTGTGTTCCTGTGTGAATTCGGGTTGTATTCGGGTGTGTGTTCGGGTGTGTATTCGGGTGTGTGTTCGGGTGTGTATTCGGGTTGTATTCGGGTGTGTGTTCGGGTGTGTGTTCTGGTGTGTATTCGGGTTGTATTCGGGTGTGTGTTCGGGTGTGTATTCGGGTGTGTATTCGGGTGTGTATTCGGGTTGTATTCGGGTGTGTGTTCGGGTGTGTGTTCGGGTGTGTGTTCGGGTTGTATTCAAGTGTGTAGTCGGGTTGTATTCGGGTGTGTATTCGGGTGTGTGTTCGGGTGTGTATTCGGGTTGTATTCGGGTGTGTGTTCGGGAGTGTGTTCGGGTGTGTATTCGGGTTGTAGTCGGGTGTGTATTCGCGTTGTATTCGGGTGTGTGTTCGGGTGTGTATTCGGGTGTGTGTTCGGGTGTGTATTCGGGTTGCATTCGGGTGTGTGTTCGGGTGTGTATTCGGGTGTGTTTTCGGGTTTGTATTCGGGTGTGTATTCGGGTGTGTATTCGGGTTGTATTCGGGTGTGTGTTCGGGTGTGTGTTCGGGTTGTATTCGGGTGTGTGTTCGGGTGTGTGTTCGGTTTTGTATTCGGGTGTGTGTTCGGGTGTGTGTTCGGGTGTGTATTCGGGTTGTATTCAAGTGTGTAGTCGGGTTGTATTCGGGTGTGTATTCGGGTGTGTGTTCGGGTGTGTATTCGGGTTGTATTCGGGTGTGTGTTCGGGAGTGTGTTCGGGTGTGTATTCGGGTTGTAGTCGGGTGTGTATTCGCGTTGTATTCGGGTGTGTGTTCGGGTGTGTATTCGGGTGTGTGTTGGGGTGTGTATTCGGGTTGCATTGGGGTGTGTGTTCGGGTGTGTATTCGGGTGTGTTTTCGGGTTTGTATTCGGGTGTGTATTCGGGTGTGTATTCGGGTTGTATTCGGGTGTGTGTTCGGGTTGTATTCGGGTGTGTGTTCGGGTGTGTGTTCGGGTTGTATTCGGGTGTGTGTTCGGGATTGTATTCGGGTGTGTGTTCGGGTGTGTGTTCGGGTGTGTGTTCGGGTGTGTGTTCGGGTGTGTATTCGGGTTGTATTCGGGTGTGTGTTCGGGTGTGTATTCGGGTTGTATTCGGGTGTGTGTTCGGGTGTGTATTCGGGTGTGTGTTCGGGTGTGTATTCGGGTTGTAGTCGGGCGTGTGTTCGGGTGTGTATTCGGGTGTGTGTTCGGGAGTGTATTCGGGTGTGTGTTCGGGCGTGTATTCGGGTTGTATTCAGGTGTGTGTTCGGGTGTGTGTTCGGGTTGTATTCGGGTGTGTGTTCGGGTGTGTATTCGGGTTGTATTCGGGTGTGTATTCGGGTGTGTGTTCGGGTGTGTATTCGGGTTGTAGTCTGGTGTGTGTTCGGGTGTGTTCGGGTGTGTATTCGGGTGTGTGTTCCTGTGTGAATTCGGGTTGTATTCGGGTGTGTGTTCGGGTGTGTGTTCGGGTGTGTATTCGGGTGTGTGTTCGGGTGTGTATTCGGGTTGTATTCGGGTGTGTGTTCGGGTGTGTGTTCAGGTGTGTATTCGGGTTGTATTCGGGTGTGTGTTCGGGTGAGTATTCGGGTGTGTTCGGGTGTGTATTCGGGTGTGTGTTCGGGTGTGTATTCGGGTTGTAGTCGGGTGTGTGTTCGGGTGTGTTCGGGTGTGTATTCGGGTGTGTGTTCGGGTGTGTATTCGGGTGTGTGTTCGGGCGTGTATTCGGGTTGTATTCAGGTGTGTGTTCGGGTGTGTGTTCGGGTTGTATTCGGGTGTGTGTTCGGGTGTGTATTCGGGTTGTATTCGGGTGTGTATTCGGGTGTGTGTTCGGGTGTGTGTCCGGGTGTGTATTCGGGTGTGTGTTCGGGTGTGTATTCGGGTTGTATTCGGGTGTGTGTTCGGGTGTGTGTTCAGGTGTGTATTCGGGTTGTATTCGGGTGTGTGTTCGGGTGTGTATTCGGGTGTGTATTCGGGTGTGTATTCGGGTTGAATTCGGGTTGTATTCGGGTGTGTGTTCGGGTGTGTATTCGGGTGTGTATTCGGGTGTGTATTCGGGTGTGTGTTCGGGTGTGTGTTCGGGTGTGTGTTCGGGTGTGTGTTCGGTTGTGTGTTCGGGTGAGTATTCGGGTGTGTTCGGGTGTGTATTCGGGTGTGTGTTCGGGCGTGTATTCGGGTTGTATTCAGGTGTGTGTTCGGGTGTGTGTTCGGGTTGTATTCGGGTGTGTGTTCGGGTGTGTATTCGGGTTGTATTCGGGTGTGTGTTCGGGTGTGTGTTCGGGAGTGTGTTCGGTTGTGTGTTCGGGTGAGTATTCGGGTGTGTTCGGGTGTGTATTCGGGTGTGTGTTCGGGTGTTTATTCGGGTTGTAGTCGGGTGTGTGTTCTGGTGTGTTCGGGTGTGTATTCGGGTGTGTGTTCGGGTGTGTATTCGGGTTGTATTCGGGTGTGTGTTCGGGTTGTATTCGGGTGTGTGTTCGGGTGTGTATTCGGGTGTGTGTTCGGGTGTGTATTCGGGTGTGTGTTCGGGCGTGTATTCGGGTTGTATTCAGGTGTGTGTTCGGGTGTGTGTTCGGGTTGTATTCGGGTGTGTGTTCGGGTGTGTATTCGGGTTGTATTCGGGTGTGTATTCGGGTGTGTGTTTGGGTGTGTATTCGGGTTGTAGTCGGGTGTGTGTTCGGGTGTGTTCGGGTGTGTATTCGGGTGTGTGTTCGGGTGTGTATTCGGGTTGTATTCAGGTGTGTGTTCGGGTGTGTGTTCGGGTGTGTGTTCGGGTGTGTATTCGGGTGTGTGTTCGGGTGTGTATTCGGGTTGTATTCGGGTGTGTGTTCGGGTGTGTATTCGGGTTGTAGTCGGGTGTGTGTTCGGGTGTGTTCGGGTGTGTGTTCGGGTGTGTGTTCGGGTTGTATTCGGGTGTGTGTTCGGGTGTGTATTCGGGTTGTATTCGGGTGTGTATTCGGGTGTGTGTTCGGGTGTGTATTCGGGTTGTAGTCGGGTGTGTGTTCGGGTGTGTTCGGGTGTGTATTCGGGTGTGTGTTCGGGTGTGTATTCGGGTTGTATTCAGGTGTGTGTTCGGGTGTGTGTTCGGGTGTGTGTTCGGGTGTGTATTCGGGTGTGTGTTCGGGTGTGTATTCGGGTTGTATTCGGGTGTGTGTTCGGGTGTGTATTCGGGTGTGTATTCGGGTGTATATTCGGGTTGTATTCGGGTTGTATTCGGGTGTGTGTTCGGGTGTGTATTCGGGTGTGTATTCGGGTGTGTATTCGGGTGTGTGTTCGGGTGTGTGTTCGGGTGTGTGTTCGGGTGTGTGTTCGGGTGTGTATTCGGGTTGTATTCGGGTGTGTGTTCGGGTGTGTATTCGAGTGTGTGTTCGGGTGTGTGTTCGGGTGTGTGTTCGGGTGTGTGTTCGGTTGTGTGTTCGGGTGAGTATTCGGGTGTGTTCGGGTGGGTATTCGGGTGTGTGTTCGGGTGTTTATTCGGGTTGTAGTCGGGTGTGTGTTCGGGTGTGTTCGGGTGTGTATTCGGGTGTGTGTTCGGGTGTGTATTCGGGTTGTATTCGGGTGTGTGTTCGGGTTGTATTCGGGTGTGTGTTCGGGTGTGTATTCGGGTGTGTGTTCGGGTGTGTATTCGGGTGTGTGTTCGGGCGGGTATTCGGGTTGTATTCAGGTGTGTGTTCGGGTATGTGTTCGGGTTGTATTCGGGTGTGTGTTCGGGTGTGTATTCGGGTTGTATTCGGGTGTGTGTTCGGGTGTGTGTTCGGGTGTGTATTCGGGTGTGTGTTCGGGTGTGTTCGGGTGTGTATTCGGGTGTGTGTTCGGGTGTGTATTCGGGTTGTATTCAGGTGTGTGTTCGGGTGTGTATTCGGGTGTGTTTTCGGGTTTGTATTCGGGTGTGTATTCGGGTGTGTATTCGGGTTGTATTCGGGTGTGTATTCGGGTGTGTGTTCGGGTGTGTATTCGGGTTGTATTCGGGTGTGTGTTCGGATGTGTGTTCGGGTGTGTGTTCGGGTGGGTGTTCGGGTGTGTATTCGGGTTGTATTCGGGTGTGTGTTCGGGTGTGTATTCGGGTTGTATTCGGGTGCGTGTTCGGGTGTGTGTTCGGGTGTGTGTTCGGTTGTGTGTTCGGGTGAGTATTCGGGTGTGTTCGGGTGTTTATTCGGGTGTGTGTTCGGGTGTGTATTCGGGTTGTAGTCGGGCGTGTGTTCGGGTGTGTTCGGGTGTGTATTCGGGTGTGTGTTCGAGAGTGTATTCGGGTGTGTGTTCGGGCGTGTATTCGGGTTGTATTCAGGTGTGTGTTCGGGTGTGTGTTCGGGTTGTATTCGGGTGTGTGTTCGGGTGTGTATTCGGGTTGTATTCGGGTGTGTATTCGGGTGTGTGTTCGGGTGTGTATTCGGGTTGTAGTCTGGTGTGTGTTCGGGTGTGTTCGGGTGTGTATTCGGGTGTGTGTTCCTGTGTGAATTCGGGTTGTATTCGGGTGTGTGTTCGGGTGGGTGTTCGGGTGTGTATTCGGGTGTGTGTTCGGGTGTGTATTCGGGTTGTATTCGGGTGTGTGTTCGGGTGTGGTTTCAGGTGTGTATTCGGGTTGTATTCGGGTGTGTGTTCGGGTGAGTATTCGGGTGTGTTCGGGTGTGTATTCGGGTGTGTGTTCGGGTGTGTATTCGGGTTGTAGTCGGGTGTGTGTTCGGGTGTGTTCGGGTGTGTATTCGGGTGTGTGTTCGGGTGTGTATTCGGGTGTGTGTTCGGGCGTGTATTCGGGTTGTATTCAGGTGTGTGTTCGGGTGTGTGTTCGGGTTGTATTCGGGTGTGTGTTCGGGTGTGTATTCGGGTTGTATTCAGGTGTGTATTCGGGTGTGTGTTCGGGTGTGTGTTCGGGTGTGTATTCGGGTGTGTGTTCGGGTGTGTATTCGGGTTGTATTCGGGTGTGTGTTCGGGTGTGTGTTCAGGTGTGTATTCGGGTTGTATTCGGGTGTGTGTTCGGGTGTGTGTTCGGGAGTGTGTTCGGTTGTGTGTTCGGGTGAGTATTCGGGTGCGTTCGGGTGTGTATTCGGGTGTGTGTTCGGGTGTTTATTCGGGTTGTAGTCGGGTGTGTGTTCTGGTGTGTTCGTGTGTGTATTCGGGTGTGTGTTCGGGTGTGTGTTCGGGTTGTATTCGGGTGTGTGTTCGGGTGTGTATTCGGGTGTGTGTTCGGGTGTGTATTCGGGTGTGTGTTCGGGTGTGTATTCGGGTGTGTGTTCGGGCGGGTATTCGGGTTGTATTCAGGTGTGTGTTCGGGTATGTGTTCGGGTTGTATTCGGGTGTGTGTTCGGGTGTGTATTCGGGTTGTATTCGGGTGTGTATTCGGGTGTGTGTTCGGGTGTGTATTCGGGTTGTAGTCGGGTGTGTGTTCGGGTGTGTTCGGGTGTGTATTCGGGTGTGTGTTCGGGTGTGTATTCGGGTTGTATTCAGGTGTGTGTTCGGGTGTGTATTCGGGTGTGTTTTCGGGTTTGTATTCGGGTGTGTATTCGGGTGTGTATTCGGGTTGTATTCGGGTGTGTATTCGGGTGTGTGTTCGGGTGTGTATTCGGGTTGTATTCGGGTGTGTGTTCGGATGTGTGTTCGGGTGTGTGTTCGGGTGGGTGTTCGGGTGTGTATTCGGGTTGTATTCGGGTGTGTGTTCGGGTGTGTATTCGGGTTGTATTCGGGTGCGTGTTCGGGTGTGTGTTCGGGTGTGTGTTCGGTTGTGTGTTCGGGTGAGTATTCGGGTGTGTTCGGGTGTGTATTCGGGTGTGTGTTCGGGTGTGTATTCGGGTTGTAGTCGGGCGTGTGTTCGGGTGTGTTCGGGTGTGTATTCGGGTGTGTGTTCGGGAGTGTATTCGGGTGTGTGTTCGGGCGTGTATTCGGGTTGTATTCAGGTGTGTGTTCGGGTGTGTGTTCGGGTTGTATTCGGGTGTGTGTTCGGGTGTGTATTCGGGTTGTATTCGGGTGTGTATTCGGGTGTGTGTTCGGGTGTGTATTCGGGTTGTAGTCTGGTGTGTGTTCGGGTGTGTTCGGGTGTGTATTCGGATGTGTGTTCCTGTGTGAATTCGGGTTGTATTCGGGTGTGTGTTCGGGTGTGTGTTCGGGTGTGTATTCGGGTGTGTGTTCGGGTGTGTATTCGGGTTGTATTCGGGTGTGTGTTCGGGTGTGTGTTCAGGTGTGTATTCGGGTTGTATTCGGGTGTGTGTTCGGGTGTGTATTCGGGTTGTATTCGGGTGTGTGTTCGGGTGTGTATTCGGGTTGCATTCGGGTGTGTGTTCGGGTGTGTATTCGGGTTATATTCGGGTGTGTGTTCGGGTGTGTGTTCGGTTGTGTGTTCGGGTGAGTATTCGGGTGTGTTCGGGTGTGTATTCGGGTGTGTGTTCGGGTGTTTATTCGGGTTGTAGTCGGGTGTGTGTTCGGGTGTGTTCGGGTGTGTATTCGGGTGTGTGTTCGGGTGTGTATTCGGGTTGTATTCGGGTGTGTGTTCGGGTTGTATTCGGGTGTGTGTTCGGGTGTGTATTCGGGTGTGTGTTCGGGTGTGTATTCGGGTGTGTGTTCGGGCGGGTATTCGGGTTGTATTCAGGTGTGTGTTCGGGTATGTGTTCGGGTTGTATTCGGGTGTGTGTTCGGGTGTGTATTCGGGTTGTATTCGGGTGTGTATTCGGGTGTGTGTTCGGGTGTGTATTCGGGTTGTAGTCGGGTGTGTGTTCGGGTGTGTTCGGGTGTGTATTCGGGTGTGTGTTCGGGTGTGTATTCGGGTTGTATTCAGGTGTGTGTTCGGGTGTGTGTTCGGGTGTGTGTTCGGGTGTGTATTCGGGTGTGTGTTCGGGTGTGTATTCGGGTTGTATTCGGGTGTGTGTTCGGGTGTGTATTCGGGTTGCATTCGGGTGTGTGTTCGGGTGTGTTTTCGGGTTTGTATTCGGGTGTGTATTCGGGTGTGTATTCGGGTTATATTCGGGTGTGTGTTCGGGTGTGTGTTCGGGTTGTATTCGGGTGTGTGTTCGGGATTGTATTCGGGTGTGTGTTCGGGTGTGTGTTCGGGTGTGTGTTTGGGTGTGTGTTCGGGTGTGTATTCGGGTTGTATTCGGGTGTGTGTTCGGGTGTGTATTCGGGTTGTATTCGGGTGTGTGTTCGGGTGTGTTCGGGTGTGTTCGGGTGTGTGTTCGGGTGTGTATTCGGGTTGTAGTCGGGTGTGTATTCGGGTGTGTGTTCGGGTGTGTATTCGGGTTGTAGTCGGGTGTGTGTTCGGGTGTGTATTCGGGTGTGTGTTCGGGTGTGTATTCGGGTTGTATTCGGGTGTGTGTTCGGGTGTGTGTTCGGGTTGTATTCGGGTGTGTGTTCTGCTGTGTGTTCGGGTGTGTGTTCGGGTGTGTGGTCGGGTGTGTGGTCGGGTGTGTGTTCGGGTGTGTGTTCGGGTGTGTATTCGGGTGTGTGTTCGGGTGTGTATTCGGGTTGTATTCGGGTGTGTGTTCGGATGTGCGTTCGGATGTGCGTTCGGATGTGCGTTCGGGTGTGTGTTCGGGTGTGTGTTGGGTGTGTCTTCGGGTTGTATTCGGGTGTGTGTTCGGGTGTGTATTCGGGTTGTATTCGGGTGTGTGTTCGGGTGTGTGTTCGGGTGTGTGTTCGGTTGTGTGTTCGGGTGAGTATTCGGGTGTGTATTCGGGTGTGTGTTCGGGTGTTTATTCGGATTGTAGTCGGGTGTGTGTTCGGGTGTGTTCGGGTGTGTATTCGGGTGTGTGTTCGGGTGTGTATTCGGGTTGTATTCGGGTGTGTGTTCGGGTTGTATTCGGGTGTGTGTTCGGGTGTGTATTCGGTTGTGTGTTCGGGTGAGTATTCGGGTGTGTTCGGGTGTGTATTCGGGTGTGTGTTCGGGTGTGTGTTCGGGTGTGTGTTCGGGTTGTATTCGGGTGTGTGTTCGGGTGTGTATTCGGGTTGTATTCGGGTGTGTGTTCGGGTGTGTATTCGGATGTGTGTTCGGGTGTGTATTCGGGTGTGTGTTCGGGTGTGTGTTCAGGTGTGTATTCGGGTTGTATTCGGGTGTGTGTTCGGGTGTGTATTCGGGTGTGTATTCGGGTTTTATTCGGGTGTGTGTTCGGGTGTGTGTACGGGTTGTAGTCGGGTGTGTGTTCGGGTATGTTCGGGTGTGTATTCGGGTGTGTGTTCGGGTGTGTATTCGGGTGTGTGTTCGGGTGTGTATTCGGGTGTGTGTTCGGGCGTGTATTCGGGTTGTATTCAGGTGTGTGTTCGGGTGTGTGTTCGGGTTGTAGTCGGGTGTGTGTTCGGGTGTGTTCGGGTGTGTATTCGGGTGTGTGTTCGGGTGTGTATTCGGGTTGTATTCAGGTGTGTGTTCGGGTGTGTGTTCGGGCGTGTGTTCGGTTGTGTATTCGGGTGTGTGTTCGGGTGTGTATTCGGGTTGTATTCGGGTGTGTGTTCGGGTGTGTGTTCAGGTGTGTATTCGGGTTGTATTCGGGTGTGTGTTCGGGTGTGTATTCGGGTGTGTATTCGGGTGTGTATTCGGGTTGTATTCGGGTGTGTGTTCGGGTGTGTGTACGGGTGTGTGTTCGGGTGTGTGTTCGGGTGTGTATTCGGGTTGTATTCAAGTGTGTAGTCGGGTTGTATTCGGGTGTGTATTCGGGTGTGTTCGGGTGTGTATACGGGTTGTATTCGGGTGTGTGTTCGGGAGTGTGTTCGGGTGTTTATTCGGGTTGTAGTCGGGTGTGTTCGGGTGTGTATTCGGGTTGTATTCGGGTGTGTGTTCGGGTGTGTATTCGGGTGTGTGTTCGGGTGTGTATTCGGGTTGCATTCGGGTGTGTGTTCGGGTGTGTTTTCGGGTTTGTATTCGGGTGTGTATTCGGGTGTGTATTCGGGTTGTATTCGGGTGTGTGTTCGGGTGTGTGTTCGGGTTGTATTCGGGTGTGTGTTCGGGATTGTATTCGGGTGTGTGTTCGGGTGTGTGTTCGGGGGTGTGTTCGGGTATGTGTTCGGTTGTGTGTTCGGGTGAGTATTCGGGTGTGTTCGGGTGTGTATTCGAGTGTGTGTTCGGGTGTGTATTCGGGTTGTAGTCGGGTGTGTGTTCGGGTGTGTATTCGGGTGTGTTTTCGGGTTTGTATTCGGGTGTGTATTCGGGTGTGTATTCGGGTTGTATTCGGGTGTGTGTTCGGGTGTGTGTTCGGGTTGTATTCGGGTGTGTGTTCGGGTGTGTGTTCGGGTTAGTATTCGGGTGTGTGTTCGGGTGTGTGTTCGGGTGTGTATTCGGGTGTGTTTTCGGGTTAGTATTCGGGTGTGTATTCGGGTTGTATTCGGGTGTGTATTCGGGTGTGTGTTCGGGTGTGTATTCGGGTTGTATTCGGGTGTGTGTTCGGATGTGTGTTCGGGTGTGTGTTCGGGTGTGTGTTCGGGTGTGTATTCGAGTTGTATTCGGGTGTGTGTTCGGGTGTGTATTCGGGTTGTATTCGGGTGTGTGTTCGGGTGTGTGTTCGGGTTTATGTTCGATTTTGTGTTCGGGTGAGTATTCGGGTGTGTTCGGGTGTGTATTCGAGTGTGTGTTCGGTTGTGTATTCGGGTTGTAGTCGGGTGTGTCTTCGGTTGTGTGTTCGGGTGTGTATTCGGGTGTGTATTCGGGTGTGTATTCAGGTTGTATTCGGGTGTGTGTTCGGGTGTGTGTTCGGGTTGTATTCGGGTGTGTGTTCGGGTGTGTGTTCGGGTTAGTATTCGGGTGTGTGTTCGGGTGTGTGTTCGGGTGTGTGTTCAGGTGTGTGTTCGGTTGTGTGTTCGGGTGAGTATTCGGGTGTGTTCGGGTGTGTGTTCGGGTGTGTATTCGGGTTGTAGTCGGGTGTGTGTTCGGGTGTGTTCGGGTGTGTATTCGGGTGGTATTCGGGTGTGTATTCGAGTGTGTGTTCGGGTGTGTATTCGGGTTGTAGTCGGGTGTGTGTTCGGGTGTGTATTCCGGTGTGTGTTCGGGTGTGTGTTCGGGTTGTATTCGGGTGTGTTTTCGGGTGTGTGTTCGGGTTGTATTCGGGTGTGTGTTCTGGTGTGTTTTCGGGTGCGTGGTCGGGTGTGTGGTCGGGTGTGTGTTCGGGTGTGTGTTCGGGTGTGTATTCGGGTGTGTTTTCGGGTTTGTATTCGGGTGTGTATTCGGGTGTGTATTCGGGTTGTATTCGGGTGTGTATTCGGGTGTGTGTTCGGGTGTGTATTCGGGTTGTATTCGGGTGTGTGTTTGGATGTGCGTTCGGATGTGCGTTCGGGTGTGTGTTCGGGTGTGTGTTCGGGTGTGTATTCGGGTTGTATTCGGATGTGTGTTCGGGTGTGTATTCGGGTTGTATTCGGGTGTGTGTTCGGGTGTGTGTTCGGGTGTGTATTCGGGTTGTATTCGGTTGTGTGTTCGGGTGTGTATTCGGGTTGTATTCGGGTGTGTGTTCGGGTGTGTTCGGGTGTGTTCGGGTGTGTGTTCGGGTGTGTATTCGGGTTGTAGTCGGGTGTGTATTCGGGTGTGTGTTCGGGTGTGTATTCGGGTTGTAGTCGGGTGTGTGTTCGGGTGTGTATTCGGGTGTGTGTTCGGGTGTGTATTCGGGTTGTATTCGGGTGTGTGTTCGGGTGTGTGTTCGGGTTGTATTCGGGTGTGTGTTCTGCTGTGTGTTCGGGTGTGTGTTCGGGTGTGTGGTCGGGTGTGTGGTCGGGTGTGTGTTCGGGTGTGTGTTCGGGTGTGTATTCGGGTGTGTTTTCGGGTTTGTATTCGGGTGTGTATTCGGGTGTGTATTCGGGTTGTATTCGGGTGTGTATTCGGGTGTGTGTTGGGTGTGTATTCGGGTTGTATTCGGGTGTGTGTTCGGGTGTGTATTCGGGTTGTATTCGGGTGTGTGTTCGGGTGTGTGTTCGGTTGTGTGTTCGGGTGAGTATTCGGGTGTGTTCGGGTGTGTATTCGGGTGTGTGTTCGGGTGTTTATTCGGATTGTAGTCGGGTGTGTGTTCGGGTGTGTTCGGGTGTGTATTCGGGTGTGTGTTCGAGTGTGTATTCGGGTTGTATTCGGGTGTGTGTTCGGGTTGTATTCGGGTGTGTGTTCGGGTGTGTATTCGGTTGTGTGTTCGGGTGAGTATTCGGGTGTGTTCGGGTGTGTATTCGGGTGTGTGTTCGGGTGTGTGTTCGGGTGTGTGTTCGGGTTGTATTCGGGTGTGTGTTCGGGTGTGTATTCGGGTTGTATTCGGGTGTGTGTTCGGGTGTGTATTCGGATGTGTGTTCGGGTGTGTATTCGGGTGTGTGTTCGGGTGTGTGTTCAGGTGTGTATTCGGGTTGTATTCGGGTGTGTGTTCGGGTGTGTATTCGGGTGTGTATTCGGGTGTGTATTCGGGTTTTATTCGGGTGTGTGTTCGGGTGTGTGTACGGGTTGTAGTCGGGTGTGTGTTCGGGTGTGTTCGGGTGTGTATTCGGGTGTGTGTTCGGGTGTGTATTCGGGTGTGTGTTCGGGTGTGTATTCGGGTGTGTGTTCGGACGTGTATTCGGGTTGTATTCAGGTGTGTGTTCGGGTGTGTGTTCGGGTTGTAGTCGGGTGTGTGTTCGGGTGTGTTCGGGTGTGTATTCGGGTGTGTGTTCGGGTGTGTATTCGGGTTGTATTCAGGTGTGTGTTCGGGTGTGTGTTCGGGCGTGTGTTCGGGTGTGTATTCGGGTGTGTGTTCGGGTGTGTATTCGGGTTGTATTCGGGTGTGTGTTCGGGTGTGTGTTCAGGTGTGTATTCGGGTTGTATTCGGGTGTGTGTTCGGGTGTGTATTCGGGTGTGTATTCGGGTGTGTATTCGGGTTGTATTCGGGTGTGTGTTCGGGTGTGTGTACGGGTGTGTGTTCGGGTGTGTGTTCGGGTGTGTATTCGGGTTGTATTCAAGTGTGTAGTCGGGTTGTATTCGGGTGTGTATTCGGGTGTGTTCGGGTGTGTATTCGGGTTGTATTCGGGTGTGTGTTCGGGAGTGTGTTCGGGTGTGTATTCGGGTTGTAGTCGGGTGTGTTCGGGTGTGTATTCGGGTTGTATTCGGGTGTGTGTTCGGGTGTGTATTCGGGTGTGTGTTCGGGTGTGTATTCGGGTTGCATTCGGGTGTGTGTTCGGGTGTGTTTTCGGGTTTGTATTCGGGTGTGTATTCGGGTGTGTATTCGGGTTGTATTCGGGTGTGTGTTCGGGTGTGTGTTCGGGTTGTATTCGGGTGTGTGTTCGGGATTGTATTCGGGTGTGTGTTCGGGTGTGTGTTCGGGTGTGTGTTCGGGTATGTGTTCGGTTGTGTGTTCGGGTGAGTATTCGGGTGTGTTCGGGTGTGTATTCGAGTGTGTGTTCGGGTGTGTATTCGGGTTGTAGTCGGGTGTGTGTTCGGTTGTGTGTTCGGGTGTGTATTCGGGTGTGTTTTCGGGTTTGTATTCGGGTGTGTATTCGGGTGTGTATTCGGGTTGTATTCGGGTGTGTGTTCGGGTGTGTGTTCGGGTTGTATTCGGGTGTGTGTTCGGGTGTGTGTTCGGGTTAGTATTCGGGTGTGTGTTCGGGTGTGTGTTCGGGTGTGTATTCGGGTGTGTTTTCGGGTTAGTATTCGGGTGTGTATTCGGGTTGTATTCGGGTGTGTATTCGGGTGTGTGTTCGGGTGTGTATTCGGGTTGTATTCGGGTGTGTGTTCGGATGTGTGTTCGGGTGTGTGTTCGGGTGTGTGTTCGGGTGTGTATTCGAGTTGTATTCGGGTGTGTGTTCGGGTGTGTATTCGGGTTGTATTCGGGTGTGTGTTCGGGTGTGTGTTCGGGTTTATGTTCGATTTTGTGTTCGGGTGAGTATTCGGGTGTGTTCGGGTGTGTATTCGAGTGTGTGTTCGGTTGTGTATTCGGGTTGTAGTCGGGTGTGTCTTCGGTTGTGTGTTCGGGTGTGTATTCGGGTGTGTTTTCGGGTTTGTATTCGGGTGTGTATTCGGGTGTGTATTCGGGTGTGTATTCAGGTTGTATTCGGGTGTGTGTTCGGGTGTGTGTTCGGGTTGTATTCGGGTGTGTGTTCGGGTGTGTGTTCGGGTTAGTATTCGGGTGTGTGTTCGGGTGTGTGTTCGGGTGTGTGTTCAGGTGTGTGTTCGGTTGTGTGTTCGGGTGAGTATTCGGGTGTGTTCGGGTGTGTGTTCGGGTGTGTATTCGGGTTGTAGTCGGGTGTGTGTTCGGGTGTGTTCGGGTGTGTATTCGGGTGGTATTCGGGTGTGTATTCGAGTGTGTGTTCGGGTGTGTATTCGGGTTGTAGTCGGGTGTGTGTTCGGGTGTGTATTCCGGTGTGTGTTCGGGTGTGTGTTCGGGTTGTATTCGGGTGTGTTTTCGGGTGTGTGTTCGGGTTGTATTCGGGTGTGTGTTCTGGTGTGTTTTCGGGTGTGTGGTCGGGTGTGTGGTCGGGTGTGTGTTCGGGTGTGTGTTCGGGTGTGTAATCGGGTGTGTTTTCGGGTTTGTATTCGGGTGTGTATTCGGGTGTGTATTCGGGTTGTATTCGGGTGTGTATTCGGGTGTGTGTTCGGGTGTGTATTCGGGTTGTATTCGGGTGTGTGTTTGGATGTGCGTTCGGATGTGCGTTCGGGTGTGTGTTCGGGTGTGTGTTCGGGTGTGTATTCGGGTTGTATTCGGATGTGTGTTCGGGTGTGTATTCGGGTTGTATTCGGGTGTGTGTTCGGGTGTGTGTTCGGGTGTGTGTTCGGTTGTGTTTTCGGGTGAGTATTCGGGTGTGTTCGGGTGTGTATTCGGGTGTGTGTTCGGGTGTTTATTCGGGTTGTAGTCGGGTGTGTGTTCGGGTGTGTATTCGGGTGTGTGTTCGGGTGTGTATTCGGGTTGTATTCGGGTGTGTGTTCGGGTTGTATTCGGGTGTGTGTTCGGGTGTGTATTCGGGTTGTAGTCGGGTGTGTGTTCGTTTGTGTGTTCGGGTGTGTGTTCGGGTGTGTGTTCGGGTGTGTGTTCGGGTGTGTATTCGGGTTGTATTCGGGTGTGTGTTCGGGTGTGTATTCGGGTTGTATTCGGGTGTGTGTTCGGGTGTGTTCGGGTGTGTGCTCGGGTGTGTATTCGGGTTGTAGTCGGGTGTGTGTTCGGGTGTGTATTCGGGTGTGTGTTCGGGTGTGTATTCGGGTTGTATTCGGGTGTGTGTTCGGGTGTGTGTTCGGGTTGTATTCGGGTGTGTGTTCTGGTGTGTATTCGGGTGTGTTCGGGTGTTTATTCGGGTTGTAGTCGGGTGTGTGTTCGGGTGTGTTCGGGTGTGTATTCGGGTGTGTGTTCGGGTGTGTATTCGGGTTGTATTCGGGTGTGTGTTCGGGTTGTATTCGGGTGTGTGTTCGGGTGTGTATTCGGGTTGTAGTCGGGTGTGTGTTCGTTTGTGTGTTCGGGTGTGTGTTCGGGTGTGTGTTCGGGTGTGTGTTCGGGTGTGTATTCGGGTTGTATTCGGGTGTGTGTTCGGGTGTGTATTCGGGTTGTATTCGGGTGTGTATTCGGGTGTGTATTCGGGTGTGTATTCGGGTTGTATATGGGTGTGTGTTCGGGTGTGTGTTCGGGTGTGTGTTCCTGGTGTGTATTCGGGTTGTATTCAAGTGTGTAGTCGGGTTGTATTCGGGTGTGTATTCGGGTGTGTTTGGGTGTGTATTCGGGTTGTATTCGGGTGTGTGTTCGGGAGTGTGTTCGGGTGTGTGTTCGGGTGTGTATTCGGGTTGTATTCGGGTGTGTGTTCGGGTGTGTATTCGGGTGTGTGTTCGGGTGTGTATTCGGGTTGCATTCGGGTGTGTGTTCGGGTGTGTTTTCGGGTTTGTATTCGGGTGTGTATTCGGGTGTGTATTCGGGTTGTATTCGGGTGTGTGTTCGGGTGTGTGTTCGGGTTGTATTCGGGTGTGTGTTCGGGATTGTATTCGGGTGTGTGTTCGGGTGTGTGTTCGGGTGTGTGTTCGGGTGTGTGTTCGGGTGTGTATTCGGGATGTATTCGGGTGTGTGTTCGGGTGTGTATTCGGGTTGTATTCGGGTGTGTGTTCGGGTGTGTTCGGGTGTGTTCGGGTGTGTGTTCGGGTGTGTATTCGGGTTGAAGTCGGGTGTGTGTTCGGGTGTGTATTCGGGTGTGTGTTCGGGTGTGTATTCGGGTTGTATTCGGGTGTGTGTTCGGGTGTGTGTTCGGGTTGTATTCGGGTGTGTGTTCTGGTGTGTGTTCGGGTGTGTGTTCGGGTGTGTGGTCGGGTGGGTGTTCGGGTGTGTGTTCGGGTGTGTATTCGGGTGTGTTTTCGGGTTTGTATTCGGGTGTGTATTCGGGTGTGTATTCGGGTTGTATTCGGGTGTGTATTCGTGTGTGTGTTCGGGTGTGTATTCGGGTGTGTTTTCGGGTTAGTATTCGGGTGTGTATTCGGGTTGTATTCGGGTGTGTATTCGGGTGTGTGTTCGGGTGTGTATTCGGGTTGTATTCGGGTGTGTGTTCGGATGTGTGTTCGGGTGTGTGTTCGGGTGTGTGTTCGGGTGTGTATTCGAGTTGTATTCGGGTGTGTGTTCGGGTGTGTATTCGGGTTGTATTCGGGTGTGTGTTCGGGTGTGTGTTCGGGTTTATGTTCGATTTTGTGTTCGGGTGAGTATTCGGGTGTGTTCGGGTGTGTATTCGAGTGTGTGTTCGGGTGTGTATTCTGGTTGTAGTCGGGTGTGTGTTCGGTTGTGTGTTCGGGTGTGTATTCGGGTGTGTTTTCGGGTTTGTATTCGGGTGTGTATTCGGGTGTGTATTCGGGTGTGTATTCAGGTTGTATTCGGGTGTGTGTTCGGGTGTGTGTTCGGGTTGTATTCGGGTGTGTGTTCGGGTGTGTGTTCGGGTTAGTATTCGGGTGTGTGTTCGGGTGTGTGTTCAGGTGTGTGTTCGGGTGTGTGTTCGGGTGTGTGTTCAGGTGTGTGTTCGGTTGTGTGTTCGGGTGTGTATTCGGGTGTGTTTTCGGGTTTGTATTCGGGTGTGTATTCGGGTGTGTATTCGGGTGTGTATTCAGGTTGTATTCGGGTGTGTGTTCGGGTGTGTGTTCGGGTTGTATTCGGGTGTGTGTTCGGGTGTGTGTTCGGGTTAGTATTCGGGTGTGTTCGGGTGTGTGTTCGGGTGTGTATTCGGGTTGTAGTCGGGTGTGTGTTCGGGTGTGTTCGGGTGTGTATTCGGGTGGTATTCGGGTGTGTATTCGAGTGTGTGTTCGGGTGTGTATTCGGGTTGTAGTCGGGTGTGTGTTCGGGTGTGTATTCCGGTGTGTGTTCGGGTGTGTGTTCGGGTTGTATTCGGGTGTGTGTTCGGGTGTGTATTCGGGTTGTATTCGGGTGTGTATTCGGGTGTGTGTTCGGGTGTGTGTTCGGGTGTGTATTCGGGTGTGTGTTCGGGTGTGTATTCGGGTTGTATTCGGGTGTGTGTTCGGGTGTGTGTTCAGGTGTGTATTCGGGTTGTATTCGGGTGTGTGTTCGGGTGTGTATTCGTGTGTGTATTCGGGTGTGTATTCGGGTTGAATTCGGGTTGTATTCGGGTGTGTGTTCGGGTGTGCGTTCGGGTGTGTGTTCGGGTGTGTGTTCGGGTGTGTATTCGGGTTGTATTCGGGTGTGTGTTCGGGTGTGTATTCGGGTTGTATTCGGGTGTGTGTTCGGGTGTGTGTTCGGGTGTGTGTTCGGTTGTGTGTTCGGGTGAGTATTCGGGTGTGTTCGGGTGTGTATTCGGGTGTGTGTTCGGGTGTTTATTCGGGTTGTAGTCGGGTGTGTGTTCGGGTGTGTATTCGGGTGTGTGTTCGGGTGTGTATTCGGGTTGTATTCGGGTGTGTGTTCGGGTTGTATTCGGGTGTGTGTTCGGGTGTGTATTCGGGTTGTAGTCGGGTGTGTGTTCGTTTGTGTGTTCGGGTGTGTGTTCGGGTGTGTGTTCGGGTGTGTGTTCGGGTGTGTATTCGGGTTGTATTCGGGTGTGTGTTCGGGTGTGTATTCGGGTTGTATTCGGGTGTGTGTTCGGGTGTGTTCGGGTGTGTTCGGGTGTGTGCTCGGGTGTGTATTCGGGTTGTAGTCGGGTGTGTGTTCGGGTGTGTATTCGGGTGTGTGTTCGGGTGTGTATTCGGGTTGTATTCGGGTGTGTGTTCGGGTGTGTGTTCGGGTTGTATTCGGGTGTGTGTTCTGGTGTGTATTCGGGTGTGTTCGGGTGTTTATTCGGGTTGTAGTGGGTGTGTGTTCGGGTGTGTTCGGGTGTGTATTCGGGTGTGTGTTCGGGTGTGTATTCGGGTTGTATTCGGGTGTGTGTTCGGGTTGTATTCGGGTGTGTGTTCGGGTGTGTATTCGGGTTGTAGTCGGGTGTGTGTTCGTTTGTGTGTTCGGGTGTGTGTTCGGGTGTGTGTTCGGGTGTGTATTCGGGTTGTATTCGGGTGTGTGTTCGGGTGTGTATTCGGGTTGTATTCGGGTGTGTAGTCGGGTTGTATTCGGGTGTGTTTGGGTGTGTATTCGGGTTGTATTCGGGTGTGTGTTCGGGAGTGTGTTCGGGTGTGTGTTCGGGTGTGTATTCGGGTTGTATTCGGGTGTGTGTTCGGGTGTGTATTCGGGTGTGTGTTCGGGTGTGTATTCGGGTTGCATTCGGGTGTGTGTTCGGGTGTGTTTTCGGGTTTGTATTCGGGTGTGTATTCGGGTGTGTATTCGGGTTGTATTCGGGTGTGTGTTCGGGTGTGTGTTCGGGTTGTATTCGGGTGTGTGTTCGGGATTGTATTCGGGTGTGTGTTCGGGTTTGTATTCGGGATGTATTCGGGTGTGTGTTCGGGTGTGTATTCGGGTTGTATTCGGGTGTGTGTTCGGGTGTGTTCGGGTGTGTTCGGGTGTGTGTTCGGGTGTGTATTCGGGTTGAAGTCGGGTGTGTGTTCGGGTGTGTATTCGGGTGTGTGTTCGGGTGTGTATTCGGGTTGTATTCGGGTGTGTGTTCGGGTGTGTGTTCGGGTTGTATTCGGGTGTGTGTTCTGGTGTGTGTTCGGGTGTGTGTTCGGGTGTGTGGTCGGGTGTGTGTTCGGGTGTGTGTTCGGGTGTGTATTCGGGTGTGTTTTCGGGTTTGTATTCGGGTGTGTATTCGGGTGTGTATTCGGGTTGTATTCGGGTGTGTATTCGTGTGTGTGTTCGGGTGTGTATTCGGGTTGTATTCGGGTGTGTGTTCGGATGTGTGTTCGGGTGTGTGTTCGGGTGGGTGTTCGGGTGTGTATTCGGGTTGTATTCGGGTGTGTGTTCGGGTGTGTATTCGGGTTGTATTCGGGTGTGTGTTCGGGTGTGTGTTCGGTTGTGTGTTCGGGTGAGTATTCGGGTGTGTTCGGGTGTGTATTCGGGTGTGTGTTCGGGTGTGTATTCGGGTTGTAGTCGGGTGTGTGTTCGGGTGTGTTCGGGTGTGTATTCGGGTGTGTGTTCGTGTGTGTATTCGGGTGTGTGTTCGGGCGTGTATTCGGGTTGTATTCAGGTGTGTGTTCGGGTGTGTGTTCGGGTTGTATTCGGGTGTGTGTTCGGGTGTGTATTCGGGTTGTATTCGGGTGTGTATTCGGGTGTGTGTTCGGGTGTGTATTCGGGTTGTAGTCTGGTGTGTGTTCGGGTGTGTTCGGGTGTGTATTCGGGTGTGTGTTCCTGTGTGAATTCGGGTTGTATTCGGGTGTGTGTTCGGGTGTGTGTTCGGGTGTGTATTCGGGTGTGTGTTCGGGTGTGTATTCGGGTTGTATTCGGGTGTGTGTTCGGGTGTGTGTTCAGGTGTGTATTCGGGTTGTATTCGGGTGTGTGTTCGGGTGTGTATTCGGGTGTGTATTCGGGTGTGTATTCGGGTTGTATTCGGGTGTGTGTTCGGGTGTGTGTTCGGGTGTGTGTTCGGGTTGTATTCAAGTGTGTAGTCGGGTTGTATTCGGGTGTGTATTCGGGTGTGTGTTCGGGTGTGTATTCGGGTTGTATTCGGGTGTGTGTTCGGGAGTGTGTTCGGGTGTGTATTCGGGTTGTAGTCGGGTGTGTATTCGCGTTGTATTCGGGTGTGTATTCGGGTTTGTGTTCGGGTGTGTATTCGGGTTGCATTCGGGTGTGTGTTCGGGTGTGTATTCGGGTGTGTTTTCGGGTTTGTATTCGGGTGTGTATTCGGGTGTGTATTCGGGTTGTATTCGGGTGTGTGTTCGGGTGTGTGTTCGGGTTGTATTCGGGTGTGTGTTCGGGTGTGTGTTCGGTTTTGTATTCGGGTGTGTGTTCGGGTGTGTGTTCGGGTGTGTATTCGGGTTGTATTCAAGTGTGTAGTCGGTTTGTATTCGGGTGTGTATTCGGGTGTGTGTTCGGGTGTGTATTCGGGTTGTATTCGGGTGTGTGTTCGGGAGTGTGTTCGGGTGTGTATTCGGGTTGTAGTCGGGTGTGTATTCGCGTTGTATTCGGGTGTGTGTTCGGGTGTGTATTCGGGTGTGTGTTCGGGTGTGTATTCGGGTTGCATTCGGGTGTGTGTTCGGGTGTGTATTCGGGTGTGTTTTCGGGTTTGTATTCGGGTGTGTATTCGGGTGTGTGTTCAGGTGTGTGTTCGGTTGTGTGTTCGGGTGTGTATTCGGGTGTGTTTTCGGGTTTGTATTCGGGTGTGTATTCGGGTGTGTATTCGGGTGTGTATTCAGGTTGTATTCGGGTGTGTGTTCGGGTGTGTGTTCGGGTTGTATTCGGGTGTGTGTTCGGGTGTGTGTTCGGGTTAGTATTCGGGTGTGTTCGGGTGTGTGTTCGGGTGTGTATTCGGGTTGTAGTCGGGTGTGTGTTCGGGTGTGTTCGGGTGTGTATTCGGGTGGTATTCGGGTGTGTATTCGAGTGTGTGTTCGGGTGTGTATTCGGGTTGTAGTCGGGTGTGAGTTCGGGTGTGTATTCCGGTGTGTGTTCGGGTTGTATTCGGGTGTGTTTTCGGGTGTGTGTTCGGGTTGTATTCGGGTGTGTGTTCTGGTGTGTTTTCGGGTGTGTGGTCGGGTGTGTGGTCGGGTGTGTGTTCGGGTGTGTGTTCGGGTGTGTATTCGGGTGTGTTTTCGGGTTTGTATTCGGGTGTGTATTCGGGTGTGTGTTCGGGTGTGTATTCGGGTTGTATTCGGGTGTGTGTTTGGATGTGCGTTCGGATGTGCGTTCGGGTGTGTGTTCGGGTGTGTGTTCGGGTGTGTATTCGGGTTGTATTCGGGTGTGTGTTCGGGTGTGTATTCGGGTTGTATTCGGGTGTGTGTTCGGGTGTGTGTTCGGGTGTGTGTTCGGTTGTGTGTTCGGGTGAGTATTCGGGTGTGTTCGGGTGTGTATTCGGGTGTGTGTTCGGGTGTTTATTCGGGTTGTAGTCGGGTGTGTGTTCGGGTGTGTATTCGGGTGTGTGTTCGGGTGTGTATTCGGGTTGTATTCGGGTGTGTGTTCGGGTTGTATTCGGGTGTGTGTTCGGGTGTGTATTCGGGTTGTAGTCGGGTGTGTGTTCGTTTGTGTGTTCGGGTGTGTGTTCGGGTGTGTGTTCGGGTGTGTGTTCGGGTGTGTATTCGGGTTGTATTCGGGTGTGTGTTCGGGTGTGTATTCGGGTTGTATTCGGGTGTGTGTTCGGGTGTGTTCGGGTGTGTTCGGGTGTGTTCGGGTGTGTGCTCGGGTGTGTATTCGGGTTGTAGTCGGGTGTGTGTTCGGGTGTGTGTTCGGGTGTGTATTCGGGTTGTATTCGGGTGTGTGTTCGTGTGTGTGTTCGGGTTGTATTCGGGTGTGTGTTCTGGTGTGTATTCGGGTGTGTTCGGGTGTTTATTCGGGTTGTAGTGGGTGTGTGTTCGGGTGTGTTCGGGTGTGTATTCGGGTGTGTGTTCGGGTGTGTGTTCAGGTGTGTGTTCGGTTGTGTGTTCGGGTGTGTATTCGGGTGTGTTTTCGGGTTTGTATTCGGGTGTGTATTCGGGTGTGTATTCGGGTGTGTATTCAGGTTGTATTCGGGTGTGTGTTCGGGTGTGTGTTCGGGTTGTATTCGGGTGTGTGTTCGGGTGTGTGTTCGGGTTAGTATTCGGGTGTGTTCGGGTGTGTGTTCGGGTGTGTATTCGGGTTGTAGTCGGGTGTGTGTTCGGGTGTGTTCGGGTGTGTATTCGGGTGGTATTCGGGTGTGTATTCGAGTCTGTGTTCGGGTGTGTATTCGGGTTGTAGTCGGGTGTGTGTTCGGGTGTGTATTCCGGTGTGTGTTCGGGTGTGTGTTCGGGTTGTATTCGGGTGTGTGTTCGGGTGTGTATTCGGGTTGTATTCGGGTGTGTATTCGGGTGTGTGTTCGGGTGTGTGTTCGGGTGTGTATTCGGGTGTGTGTTCGGGTGTGTATTCGGGTTGTATTCGGGTGTGTGTTCGGGTGTGTGTTCAGGTGTGTATTCGGGTTGTATTCGGGTGTGTGTTCGGGTGTGTATTCGTGTGTGTATTCGGGTTGAATTCGGGTTGTATTCGGGTGTGTGTTCGGGTGTGCGTTCGGGTGTGTGTTCGGGTGTGTGTTCGGGTGTGTATTCGGGTTGTATTCGGGTGTGTGTTCGGGTGTGTATTCGGGTTGTATTCGGGTGTGTGTTCGGGTGTGTGTTCGGGTGTGTGTTCGGTTGTGTGTTCGGGTGAGTATTCGGGTGTGTTCGGGTGTGTATTCGGGTGTGTGTTCGGGTGTTTATTCGGGTTGTAGTCGGGTGTGTGTTCGGGTGTGTATTCGGGTGTGTGTTCGGGTGTGTATTCGGGTTGTATTCGGGTGTGTGTTCGGGTTGTATTCGGGTGTGTGTTCGGGTGTGTATTCGGGTTGTAGTCGGGTGTGTGTTCGTTTGTGTGTTCGGGTGTGTGTTCGGGTGTGTGTTCGGGTGTGTGTTCGGGTGTGTATTCGGGTTGTATTCGGGTGTGTGTTCGGGTGTGTATTCGGGTTGTATTCGGGTGTGTGTTCGGGTGTGTTCGGGTGTGTTCGGGTGTGTGCTCGGGTGTGTATTCGGGTTGTAGTCGGGTGTGTGTTCGGGTGTGTATTCGGGTGTGTGTTCGGGTGTGTATTCGGGTTGTATTCGGGTGTGTGTTCGGGTGTGTGTTCGGGTTGTATTCGGGTGTGTGTTCTGGTGTGTATTCGGGTGTGTTCGGGTGTTTATTCGGGTTGTAGTGGGTGTGTGTTCGGGTGTGTTCGGGTGTGTATTCGGGTGTGTGTTCGGGTGTGTATTCGGGTTGTATTCGGGTGTGTGTTCGGGTTGTATTCGGGTGTGTGTTCGGGTGTGTATTCGGGTTGTAGTCGGGTGTGTGTTCGTTTGTGTGTTCGGGTGTGTGTTCGGGTGTGTGTTCGGGTGTGTATTCGGGTTGTATTCGGGTGTGTGTTCGGGTGTGTATTCGGGTTGTATTCGGGTGTGTAGTCGGGTTGTATTCGGGTGTGTTTGGGTGTGTATTCGGGTTGTATTCGGGTGTGTGTTCGGGAGTGTGTTCGGGTGTGTGTTCGGGTGTGTATTCGGGTTGTATTCGGGTGTGTGTTCGGGTGTGTATTCGGGTGTGTGTTCGGGTGTGTATTCGGGTTGCATTCGGGTGTGTGTTCGGGTGTGTTTTCGGGTTTGTATTCGGGTGTGTATTCGGGTGTGTATTCGGGTTGTATTCGGGTGTATGTTCGGGTGTGTGTTCGGGTTGTATTCGGGTGTGTGTTCGGGATTGTATTCGGGTGTGTGTTCGGGTTTGTATTCGGGATGTATTCGGGTGTGTGTTCGGGTGTGTATTCGGGTTGTATTCGGGTGTGTGTTCGGGTGTGTTCGGGTGTGTTCGGGTGTGTGTTCGGGTGTGTATTCGGGTTGAAGTCGGGTGTGTGTTCGGGTGTGTATTCGGGTGTGTGTTCGGGTGTGTATTCGGGTTGTATTCGGGTGTGTGTTCGGGTGTGTGTTCGGGTTGTATTCGGGTGTGTGTTCGGATGTGTGTTCGGGTGTGTGTTCGGGTGGGTGTTCGGGTGTGTATTCGGGTTGTATTCGGGTGTGTGTTCGGGTGTGTATTCGGGTTGTATTCGGGTGTGTGTTCGGGTGTGTGTTCGGGTGTGTGTTCGGTTGTGTGTTCGGGTGAGTATTCGGGTGTGTTCGGGTGTGTATTCGGGTGTGTGTTCGGGTGTGTATTCGGGTTGTAGTCGGGTGTGTGTTCGGGTGTGTTCGGGTGTGTATTCGGGTGTGTGTTCGTGTGTGTATTCGGGTGTGTGTTCGGGCGTGTATTCGGGTTGTATTCAGGTGTGTGTTCGGGTGTGTGTTCGGGTTGTATTCGGGTGTGTGTTCGGGTGTGTATTCGGGTTGTATTCGGGTGTGTATTCGGGTGTGTGTTCGGGTGTGTATTCGGGTTGTAGTCTGGTGTGTGTTCGGGTGTGTTCGGGTGTGTATTCGGGTGTGTGTTCCTGTGTGAATTCGGGTTGTATTCGGGTGTGTGTTCGGGTGTGTGTTCGGGTGTGTATTCGGGTGTGTGTTCGGGTGTGTATTCGGGTTGTATTCGGGTGTGTGTTCGGGTGTGTGTTCAGGTGTGTATTCGGGTTGTATTCGGGTGTGTGTTCGGGTGTGTATTCGGGTGTGTATTCGGGTGTGTATTCGGGTTGTATTCGGGTGTGTGTTCGGGTGTGTGTTCGGGTGTGTGTTCGGGTTGTATTCAAGTGTGTAGTCGGGTTGTATTCGGGTGTGTATTCGGGTGTGTGTTCGGGTGTGTATTCGGGTTGTATTCGGGTGTGTGTTCGGGAGTGTGTTCGGGTGTGTATTCGGGTTGTAGTCGGGTGTGTATTCGCGTTGTATTCGGGTGTGTATTCGGGTTTGTGTTCGGGTGTGTATTCGGGTTGCATTCGGGTGTGTGTTCGGGTGTGTATTCGGGTGTGTTTTCGGGTTTGTATTCGGGTGTGTATTCGGGTGTGTATTCGGGTTGTATTCGGGTGTGTGTTCGGGTGTGTGTTCGGGTTGTATTCGGGTGTGTGTTCGGGTGTGTGTTCGGTTTTGTATTCGGGTGTGTGTTCGGGTGTGTGTTCGGGTGTGTATTCGGGTTGTATTCAAGTGTGTAGTCGGTTTGTATTCGGGTGTGTATTCGGGTGTGTGTTCGGGTGTGTATTCGGGTTGTATTCGGGTGTGTGTTCGGGAGTGTGTTCGGGTGTGTATTCGGGTTGTAGTCGGGTGTGTATTCGCGTTGTATTCGGGTGTGTGTTCGGGTGTGTATTCGGGTGTGTGTTCGGGTGTGTATTCGGGTTGCATTCGGGTGTGTGTTCGGGTGTGTATTCGGGTGTGTTTTCGGGTTTGTATTCGGGTGTGTATTCGGGTGTGTGTTCAGGTGTGTGTTCGGTTGTGTGTTCGGGTGTGTATTCGGGTGTGTTTTCGGGTTTGTATTCGGGTGTGTATTCGGGTGTGTATTCGGGTGTGTATTCAGGTTGTATTCGGGTGTGTGTTCGGGTGTGTGTTCGGGTTGTATTCGGGTGTGTGTTCGGGTGTGTGTTCGGGTTAGTATTCGGGTGTGTTCGGGTGTGTGTTCGGGTGTGTATTCGGGTTGTAGTCGGGTGTGTGTTCGGGTGTGTTCGGGTGTGTATTCGGGTGGTATTCGGGTGTGTATTCGAGTGTGTGTTCGGGTGTGTATTCGGGTTGTAGTCGGGTGTGAGTTCGGGTGTGTATTCCGGTGTGTGTTCGGGTGTGTGTTCGGGTTGTATTCGGGTGTGTTTTCGGGTGTGTGTTCGGGTTGTATTCGGGTGTGTGTTCTGGTGTGTTTTCGGGTGTGTGGTCGGGTGTGTGGTCGGGTGTGTGTTCGGGTGTGTGTTCGGGTGTGTATTCGGGTGTGTTTTCGGGTTTGTATTCGGGTGTGTATTCGGGTGTGTGTTCGGGTGTGTATTCGGGTTGTATTCGGGTGTGTGTTTGGATGTGCGTTCGGATGTGCGTTCGGGTGTGTGTTCGGGTGTGTGTTCGGGTGTGTATTCGGGTTGTATTCGGGTGTGTGTTCGGGTGTGTATTCGGGTTGTATTCGGGTGTGTGTTCGGGTGTGTGTTCGGGTGTGTGTTCGGTTGTGTGTTCGGGTGAGTATTCGGGTGTGTTCGGGTGTGTATTCGGGTGTGTGTTCGGGTGTTTATTCGGGTTGTAGTCGGGTGTGTGTTCGGGTGTGTATTCGGGTGTGTGTTCGGGTGTGTATTCGGGTTGTATTCGGGTGTGTGTTCGGGTTGTATTCGGGTGTGTGTTCGGGTGTGTATTCGGGTTGTAGTCGGGTGTGTGTTCGTTTGTGTGTTCGGGTGTGTGTTCGGGTGTGTGTTCGGGTGTGTGTTCGGGTGTGTATTCGGGTTGTATTCGGGTGTGTGTTCGGGTGTGTATTCGGGTTGTATTCGGGTGTGTGTTCGGGTGTGTTCGGGTGTGTTCGGGTGTGTTCGGGTGTGTGCTCGGGTGTGTATTCGGGTTGTAGTCGGGTGTGTGTTCGGGTGTGTGTTCGGGTGTGTATTCGGGTTGTATTCGGGTGTGTGTTCGGGTGTGTGTTCGGGTTGTATTCGGGTGTGTGTTCTGGTGTGTATTCGGGTGTGTTCGGGTGTTTATTCGGGTTGTAGTGGGTGTGTGTTCGGGTGTGTTCGGGTGTGTATTCGGGTGTGTGTTCGGGTGTGTATTCGGGTTGTATTCGGGTGTGTGTTCGGGTTGTATTCGGGTGTGTGTTCGGGTGTGTATTCGGGTTGTAGTCGGGTGTGTGTTCGTTTGTGTGTTCGGGTGTGTGTTCGGGTGTGTGTTCGGGTGTGTATTCGGGTTGTATTCGGGTGTGTGTTCGGGTGTGTATTCGGGTTGTATTCGGGTGTGTAGTCGGGTTGTATTCGGGTGTGTTTGGGTGTGTATTCGGGTTGTATTCGGGTGTGTGTTCGGGAGTGTGTTCGGGTGTGTGTTCGGGTGTGTATTCGGGTTGTATTCGGGTGTGTGTTCGGGTGTGTATTCGGGTGTGTGTTCGGGTGTGTATTCGGGTTGCATTCGGGTGTGTGTTCGGGTGTGTTTTCGGGTTTGTATTCGGGTGTGTATTCGGGTGTGTATTCGGGTTGTATTCGGGTGTGTGTTCGGGTGTGTGTTCGGGTTGTATTCGGGTGTGTGTTCGGGATTGTATTCGGGTGTGTGTTCGGGTTTGTATTCGGGATGTATTCGGGTGTGTGTTCGGGTGTGTATTCGGGTTGTATTCGGGTGTGTGTTCGGGTGTGTTCGGGTGTGTTCGGGTGTGTGTTCGGGTGTGTATTCGGGTTGAAGTCGGGTGTGTGTTCGGGTGTGTATTCGGGTGTGTGTTCGGGTGTGTATTCGGGTTGTATTCGGGTGTGTGTTCGGGTGTGTGTTCGGGTTGTATTCGGGTGTGTGTTCTGGTGTGTGTTCGGGTGTGTGTTCGGGTGTGTGGTCGGGTGTGTGTTCGGGTGTGTGTTCGGGTGTGTATTCGGGTGTGTTTTCGGGTTTGTATTCGGGTGTGTATTCGGGTGTGTATTCGGGTTGTATTCGGGTGTGTATTCGTGTGTGTGTGTTCGGGTGTGTATTCGGGTTGTATTCGGGTGTGTGTTCGGATGTGTGTTCGGGTGTGTGTTCGGGTGGGTGTTCGGGTGTGTATTCGGGTTGTATTCGGGTGTGTGTTCGGGTGTGTATTCGGGTTGTATTCGGGTGTGTGTTCGGGTGTGTGTTCGGGTGTGTGTTCGGTTGTGTGTTCGGGTGAGTATTCGGGTGTGTTCGGGTGTGTATTCGGGTGTGTGTTCGGGTGTGTATTCGGGTTGTAGTCGGGTGTGTGTTCGGGTGTGTTCGGGTGTGTATTCGGGTGTGTGTTCGTGTGTGTATTCGGGTGTGTGTTCGGGCGTGTATTCGGGTTGTATTCAGGTGTGTGTTCGGGTGTGTGTTCGGGTTGTATTCGGGTGTGTGTTCGGGTGTGTATTCGGGTTGTATTCGGGTGTGTATTCGGGTGTGTGTTCGGGTGTGTATTCGGGTTGTAGTCTGGTGTGTGTTCGGGTGTGTTCGGGTGTGTATTCGGGTGTGTGTTCCTGTGTGAATTCGGGTTGTATTCGGGTGTGTGTTCGGGTGTGTGTTCGGGTGTGTATTCGGGTGTGTGTTCGGGTGTGTATTCGGGTTGTATTCGGGTGTGTGTTCGGGTGTGTGTTCAGGTGTGTATACGGGTTGTATTCGGGTGTGTGTTCGGGTGTGTATTCGGGTGTGTATTCGGGTGTGTATTCGGGTTGTATTCGGGTGTGTGTTCGGGTGTGTGTTCGGGTGTGTGTTCGGGTTGTATTCAAGTGTGTAGTCGGGTTGTATTCGGGTGTGTATTCGGGTGTGTGTTCGGGTGTGTATTCGGGTTGTATTCGGGTGTGTGTTCGGGAGTGTGTTCGGGTGTGTATTCGGGTTGTAGTCGGGTGTGTATTCGCGTTGTATTCGGGTGTGTATTCGGGTTTGTGTTCGGGTGTGTATTCGGGTTGCATTCGGGTGTGTATTCGGGTGTGTTTTCGGGTTTGTATTCGGGTGTGTATTCGGGTGTGTATTCGGGTGTGTATTCAGGTTGTATTCGGGTGTGTGTTCGGGTGTGTGTTCGGGTTGTATTCGGGTGTGTGTTCGGGTGTGTGTTCGGGTTAGTATTCGGGTGTGTTCGGGTGTGTGTTCGGGTGTGTATTCGGGTTGTAGTCGGGTGTGTGTTCGGGTGTGTTCGGGTGTGTATTCGGGTGGTATTCGGGTGTGTATTCGAGTGTGTGTTCGGGTGTGTATTCGGGTTGTAGTCGGGTGTGTGTTCGGGTGTGTATTCCGGTGTGTGTTCGGGTGTGTGTTCGGGTTGTATTCGGGTGTGTGTTCGGGTGTGTATTCGGGTTGTATTCGGGTGTGTATTCGGGTGTGTGTTCGGGTGTGTGTTCGGGTGTGTATTCGGGTGTGTGTTCGGGTGTGTATTCGGGTTGTATTCGGGTGTGTGTTCGGGTGTGTGTTCAGGTGTGTATTCGGGTTGTATTCGGGTGTGTGTTCGGGTGTGTATTCGTGTGTGTATTCGGGTGTGTATTCGGGTTGAATTCGGGTTGTATTCGGGTGTGTGTTCGGGTGTGCGTTCGGGTGTGTGTTCGGGTGTGTGTTCGGGTGTGTATTCGGGTTGTATTCGGGTGTGTGTTCGGGTGTGTATTCGGGTTGTATTCGGGTGTGTGTTCGGGTGTGTGTTCGGGTGTGTGTTCGGTTGTGTGTTCGGGTGAGTATTCGGGTGTGTTCGGGTGTGTATTCGGGTGTGTGTTCGGGTGTTTATTCGGGTTGTAGTCGGGTGTGTGTTCGGGTGTGTATTCGGGTGTGTGTTCGGGTGTGTATTCGGGTTGTATTCGGGTGTGTGTTCGGGTTGTATTCGGGTGTGTGTTCGGGTGTGTATTCGGGTTGTAGTCGGGTGTGTGTTCGTTTGTGTGTTCGGGTGTGTGTTCGGGTGTGTGTTCGGGTGTGTGTTCGGGTGTGTATTCGGGTTGTATTCGGGTGTGTGTTCGGGTGTGTATTCGGGTTGTATTCGGGTGTGTGTTCGGGTGTGTTCGGGTGTGTTCGGGTGTGTGCTCGGGTGTGTATTCGGGTTGTAGTCGGGTGTGTGTTCGGGTGTGTATTCGGGTGTGTGTTCGGGTGTGTATTCGGGTTGTATTCGGGTGTGTGTTCGGGTGTGTGTTCGGGTTGTATTCGGGTGTGTGTTCTGGTGTGTATTCGGGTGTGTTCGGGTGTTTATTCGGGTTGTAGTGGGTGTGTGTTCGGGTGTGTTCGGGTGTGTATTCGGGTGTGTGTTCGGGTGTGTATTCGGGTTGTATTCGGGTGTGTGTTCGGGTTGTATTCGGGTGTGTGTTCGGGTGTGTATTCGGGTTGTAGTCGGGTGTGTGTTCGTTTGTGTGTTCGGGTGTGTGTTCGGGTGTGTGTTCGGGTGTGTATTCGGGTTGTATTCGGGTGTGTGTTCGGGTGTGTATTCGGGTTGTATTCGGGTGTGTAGTCGGGTTGTATTCGGGTGTGTTTGGGTGTGTATTCGGGTTGTATTCGGGTGTGTGTTCGGGAGTGTGTTCGGGTGTGTGTTCGGGTGTGTATTCGGGTTGTATTCGGGTGTGTGTTCGGGTGTGTATTCGGGTGTGTGTTCGGGTGTGTATTCGGGTTGTATTCGGGTGTGTGTTCGGGTGTGTGTTCGGGTGTGTGTTCGGTTGTGTGTTCGGGTGAGTATTCGGGTGTGTTCGGGTGTGTATTCGGGTGTGTGTTCGGGTGTGTATTCGGGTTGTAGTCGGGTGTGTGTTCGGGTGTGTTCGGGTGTGTATTCGGGTGTGTGTTCGTGTGTGTATTCGGGTGTGTGTTCGGGCGTGTATTCGGGTTGTATTCAGGTGTGTGTTCGGGTGTGTGTTCGGGTTGTATTCGGGTGTGTGTTCGGGTGTGTATTCGGGTTGTATTCGGGTGTGTATTCGGGTGTGTGTTCGGGTGTGTATTCGGGTTGTAGTCTGGTGTGTGTTCGGGTGTGTTCGGGTGTGTATTCGGGTGTGTGTTCCTGTGTGAATTCGGGTTGTATTCGGGTGTGTGTTCGGGGGTGTGTTCGGGTGTGTATTCGGGTGTGTGTTCGGGTGTGTATTCGGGTTGTATTCGGGTGTGTGTTCGGGTGTGTGTTCAGGTGTGTATTCGGGTTGTATTCGGGTGTGTGTTCGGGTGTGTATTCGGGTTGTATTCGGGTGTGTGTTCGGGTGTGTGTTCGGGTTGTATTCGGGTGTGTGTTCTGGTGTGTATTCGGGTGTGTTCGGGTGTTTATTCGGGTTGTAGTCGGGTGTGTGTTCGGGTGTGTTCGGGTGTGTATTCGGGTGTGTGTTCGGGTGTGTATTCGGGTTGTATTCGGGTGTGTGTTCGGGTTGTATTCGGGTGTGTGTTCGGGTGTGTATTCGGGTTGTAGTCGGGTGTGTGTTCGTTTGTGTGTTCGGGTGTGTGTTCGGGTGTGTGTTCGGGTGTGTGTTCGGGTGTGTATTCGGGTTGTATTCGGGTGTGTGTTCGGGTGTGTATTCGGGTTGTATTCGGGTGTGTATTCGGGTGTGTATTCGGGTGTGTATTCGGGTTGTATATGGGTGTGTGTTCGGGTGTGTGTTCGGGTGTGTGTTCCTGGTGTGTATTCGGGTTGTATTCAAGTGTGTAGTCGGGTTGTATTCGGGTGTGTATTCGGGTGTGTTTGGGTGTGTATTCGGGTTGTATTCGGGTGTGTGTTCGGGAGTGTGTTCGGGTGTGTGTTCGGGTGTGTATTCGGGTTGTATTCGGGTGTGTGTTCGGGTGTGTATTCGGGTGTGTGTTCGGGTGTGTATTCGGGTTGCATTCGGGTGTGTGTTCGGGTGTGTTTTCGGGTTTGTATTCGGGTGTGTATTCGGGTGTGTATTCGGGTTGTATTCGGGTGTGTGTTCGGGTGTGTGTTCGGGTTGTATTCGGGTGTGTGTTCGGGATTGTATTCGGGTGTGTGTTCGGGTGTGTGTTCGGGTGTGTGTTCGGGTGTGTGTTCGGGTGTGTATTCGGGATGTATTCGGGTGTGTGTTCGGGTGTGTATTCGGGTTGTATTCGGGTGTGTGTTCGGGTGTGTTCGGGTGTGTTCGGGTGTGTGTTCGGGTGTGTATTCGGGTTGAAGTCGGGTGTGTGTTCGGGTGTGTATTCGGGTGTGTGTTCGGGTGTGTATTCGGGTTGTATTCGGGTGTGTGTTCGGGTGTGTGTTCGGGTTGTATTCGGGTGTGTGTTCTGGTGTGTGTTCGGGTGTGTGTTCGGGTGTGTGGTCGGGTGGGTGTTCGGGTGTGTGTTCGGGTGTGTATTCGGGTGTGTTTTCGGGTTTGTATTCGGGTGTGTATTCGGGTGTGTATTCGGGTTGTATTCGGGTGTGTATTCGTGTGTGTGTTCGGGTGTGTATTCGGGTGTGTTTTCGGGTTAGTATTCGGGTGTGTATTCGGGTTGTATTCGGGTGTGTATTCGGGTGTGTGTTCGGGTGTGTATTCGGGTTGTATTCGGGTGTGTGTTCGGATGTGTGTTCGGGTGTGTGTTCGGGTGTGTGTTCGGGTGTGTATTCGAGTTGTATTCGGGTGTGTGTTCGGGTGTGTATTCGGGTTGTATTCGGGTGTGTGTTCGGGTGTGTGTTCGGGTTTATGTTCGATTTTGTGTTCGGGTGAGTATTCGGGTGTGTTCGGGTGTGTATTCGAGTGTGTGTTCGGGTGTGTATTCTGGTTGTAGTCGGGTGTGTGTTCGGTTGTGTGTTCGGGTGTGTATTCGGGTGTGTTTTCGGGTTTGTATTCGGGTGTGTATTCGGGTGTGTATTCGGGTGTGTATTCAGGTTGTATTCGGGTGTGTGTTCGGGTGTGTGTTCGGGTTGTATTCGGGTGTGTGTTCGGGTGTGTGTTCGGGTTAGTATTCGGGTGTGTGTTCGGGTGTGTGTTCAGGTGTGTGTTCGGGTGTGTGTTCGGGTGTGTGTTCAGGTGTGTGTTCGGTTGTGTGTTCGGGTGTGTATTCGGGTGTGTTTTCGGGTTTGTATTCGGGTGTGTATTCGGGTGTGTATTCGGGTGTGTATTCAGGTTGTATTCGGGTGTGTGTTCGGGTGTGTGTTCGGGTTGTATTCGGGTGTGTGTTCGGGTGTGTGTTCGGGTTAGTATTCGGGTGTGTTCGGGTGTGTGTTCGGGTGTGTATTCGGGTTGTAGTCGGGTGTGTGTTCGGGTGTGTTCGGGTGTGTATTCGGGTGGTATTCGGGTGTGTATTCGAGTGTGTGTTCGGGTGTGTATTCGGGTTGTAGTCGGGTGTGTGTTCGGGTGTGTATTCCGGTGTGTGTTCGGGTGTGTGTTCGGGTTGTATTCGGGTGTGTGTTCGGGTGTGTATTCGGGTTGTATTCGGGTGTGTATTCGGGTGTGTGTTCGGGTGTGTGTTCGGGTGTGTATTCGGGTGTGTGTTCGGGTGTGTATTCGGGTTGTATTCGGGTGTGTGTTCGGGTGTGTGTTCAGGTGTGTATTCGGGTTGTATTCGGGTGTGTGTTCGGGTGTGTATTCGTGTGTGTATTCGGGTGTGTATTCGGGTTGAATTCGGGTTGTATTCGGGTGTGTGTTCGGGTGTGCGTTCGGGTGTGTGTTCGGGTGTGTGTTCGGGTGTGTATTCGGGTTGTATTCGGGTGTGTGTTCGGGTGTGTATTCGGGTTGTATTCGGGTGTGTGTTCGGGTGTGTGTTCGGGTGTGTGTTCGGTTGTGTGTTCGGGTGAGTATTCGGGTGTGTTCGGGTGTGTATTCGGGTGTGTGTTCGGGTGTTTATTCGGGTTGTAGTCGGGTGTGTGTTCGGGTGTGTATTCGGGTGTGTGTTCGGGTGTGTATTCGGGTTGTATTCGGGTGTGTGTTCGGGTTGTATTCGGGTGTGTGTTCGGGTGTGTATTCGGGTTGTAGTCGGGTGTGTGTTCGTTTGTGTGTTCGGGTGTGTGTTCGGGTGTGTGTTCGGGTGTGTGTTCGGGTGTGTATTCGGGTTGTATTCGGGTGTGTGTTCGGGTGTGTATTCGGGTTGTATTCGGGTGTGTGTTCGGGTGTGTTCGGGTGTGTTCGGGTGTGTGCTCGGGTGTGTATTCGGGTTGTAGTCGGGTGTGTGTTCGGGTGTGTATTCGGGTGTGTGTTCGGGTGTGTATTCGGGTTGTATTCGGGTGTGTGTTCGGGTGTGTGTTCGGGTTGTATTCGGGTGTGTGTTCTGGTGTGTATTCGGGTGTGTTCGGGTGTTTATTCGGGTTGTAGTGGGTGTGTGTTCGGGTGTGTTCGGGTGTGTATTCGGGTGTGTGTTCGGGTGTGTATTCGGGTTGTATTCGGGTGTGTGTTCGGGTTGTATTCGGGTGTGTGTTCGGGTGTGTATTCGGGTTGTAGTCGGGTGTGTGTTCGTTTGTGTGTTCGGGTGTGTGTTCGGGTGTGTGTTCGGGTGTGTATTCGGGTTGTATTCGGGTGTGTGTTCGGGTGTGTATTCGGGTTGTATTCGGGTGTGTAGTCGGGTTGTATTCGGGTGTGTTTGGGTGTGTATTCGGGTTGTATTCGGGTGTGTGTTCGGGAGTGTGTTCGGGTGTGTGTTCGGGTGTGTATTCGGGTTGTATTCGGGTGTGTGTTCGGGTGTGTATTCGGGTGTGTGTTCGGGTGTGTATTCGGGTTGCATTCGGGTGTGTGTTCGGGTGTGTTTTCGGGTTTGTATTCGGGTGTGTATTCGGGTGTGTATTCGGGTTGTATTCGGGTGTGTGTTCGGGTGTGTGTTCGGGTTGTATTCGGGTGTGTGTTCGGGATTGTATTCGGGTGTGTGTTCGGGTTTGTATTCGGGATGTATTCGGGTGTGTGTTCGGGTGTGTATTCGGGTTGTATTCGGGTGTGTGTTCGGGTGTGTTCGGGTGTGTTCGGGTGTGTGTTCGGGTGTGTATTCGGGTTGAAGTCGGGTGTGTGTTCGGGTGTGTATTCGGGTGTGTGTTCGGGTGTGTATTCGGGTTGTATTCGGGTGTGTGTTCGGGTGTGTGTTCGGGTTGTATTCGGGTGTGTGTTCTGGTGTGTGTTCGGGTGTGTGTTCGGGTGTGTGGTCGGGTGTGTGTTCGGGTGTGTGTTCGGGTGTGTATTCGGGTGTGTTTTCGGGTTTGTATTCGGGTGTGTATTCGGGTGTGTATTCGGGTTGTATTCGGGTGTGTATTCGTGTGTGTGTTCGGGTGTGTATTCGGGTTGTATTCGGGTGTGTGTTCGGATGTGTGTTCGGGTGTGTGTTCGGGTGGGTGTTCGGGTGTGTATTCGGGTTGTATTCGGGTGTGTGTTCGGGTGTGTATTCGGGTTGTATTCGGGTGTGTGTTCGGGTGTGTGTTCGGTTGTGTGTTCGGGTGAGTATTCGGGTGTGTTCGGGTGTGTATTCGGGTGTGTGTTCGGGTGTGTATTCGGGTTGTAGTCGGGTGTGTGTTCGGGTGTGTTCGGGTGTGTATTCGGGTGTGTGTTCGTGTGTGTATTCGGGTGTGTGTTCGGGCGTGTATTCGGGTTGTATTCAGGTGTGTGTTCGGGTGTGTGTTCGGGTTGTATTCGGGTGTGTGTTCGGGTGTGTATTCGGGTTGTATTCGGGTGTGTATTCGGGTGTGTGTTCGGGTGTGTATTCGGGTTGTAGTCTGGTGTGTGTTCGGGTGTGTTCGGGTGTGTATTCGGGTGTGTGTTCCTGTGTGAATTCGGGTTGTATTCGGGTGTGTGTTCGGGTGTGTGTTCGGGTGTGTATTCGGGTGTGTGTTCGGGTGTGTATTCGGGTTGTATTCGGGTGTGTGTTCGGGTGTGTGTTCAGGTGTGTATTCGGGTTGTATTCGGGTGTGTGTTCGGGTGTGTATTCGGGTGTGTATTCGGGTGTGTATTCGGGTTGTATTCGGGTGTGTGTTCGGGTGTGTGTTCGGGTGTGTGTTCGGGTTGTATTCAAGTGTGTAGTCGGGTTGTATTCGGGTGTGTATTCGGGTGTGTGTTCGGGTGTGTATTCGGGTTGTATTCGGGTGTGTGTTCGGGAGTGTGTTCGGGTGTGTATTCGGGTTGTAGTCGGGTGTGTATTCGCGTTGTATTCGGGTGTGTATTCGGGTTTGTGTTCGGGTGTGTATTCGGGTTGCATTCGGGTGTGTGTTCGGGTGTGTATTCGGGTGTGTTTTCGGGTTTGTATTCGGGTGTGTATTCGGGTGTGTATTCGGGTTGTATTCGGGTGTGTGTTCGGGTGTGTGTTCGGGTTGTATTCGGGTGTGTGTTCGGGTGTGTGTTCGGTTTTGTATTCGGGTGTGTGTTCGGGTGTGTGTTCGGGTGTGTATTCGGGTTGTATTCAAGTGTGTAGTCGGTTTGTATTCGGGTGTGTATTCGGGTGTGTGTTCGGGTGTGTATTCGGGTTGTATTCGGGTGTGTGTTCGGGAGTGTGTTCGGGTGTGTATTCGGGTTGTAGTCGGGTGTGTATTCGCGTTGTATTCGGGTGTGTGTTCGGGTGTGTATTCGGGTGTGTGTTCGGGTGTGTATTCGGGTTGCATTCGGGTGTGTGTTCGGGTGTGTATTCGGGTGTGTTTTCGGGTTTGTATTCGGGTGTGTATTCGGGTGTGTGTTCAGGTGTGTGTTCGGTTGTGTGTTCGGGTGTGTATTCGGGTGTGTTTTCGGGTTTGTATTCGGGTGTGTATTCGGGTGTGTATTCGGGTGTGTATTCAGGTTGTATTCGGGTGTGTGTTCGGGTGTGTGTTCGGGTTGTATTCGGGTGTGTGTTCGGGTGTGTGTTCGGGTTAGTATTCGGGTGTGTTCGGGTGTGTGTTCGGGTGTGTATTCGGGTTGTAGTCGGGTGTGTGTTCGGGTGTGTTCGGGTGTGTATTCGGGTGGTATTCGGGTGTGTATTCGAGTGTGTGTTCGGGTGTGTATTCGGGTTGTAGTCGGGTGTGAGTTCGGGTGTGTATTCCGGTGTGTGTTCGGGTTGTATTCGGGTGTGTTTTCGGGTGTGTGTTCGGGTTGTATTCGGGTGTGTGTTCTGGTGTGTTTTCGGGTGTGTGGTCGGGTGTGTGGTCGGGTGTGTGTTCGGGTGTGTGTTCGGGTGTGTATTCGGGTGTGTTTTCGGGTTTGTATTCGGGTGTGTATTCGGGTGTGTGTTCGGGTGTGTATTCGGGTTGTATTCGGGTGTGTGTTTGGATGTGCGTTCGGATGTGCGTTCGGGTGTGTGTTCGGGTGTGTGTTCGGGTGTGTATTCGGGTTGTATTCGGGTGTGTGTTCGGGTGTGTATTCGGGTTGTATTCGGGTGTGTGTTCGGGTGTGTGTTCGGGTGTGTGTTCGGTTGTGTGTTCGGGTGAGTATTCGGGTGTGTTCGGGTGTGTATTCGGGTGTGTGTTCGGGTGTTTATTCGGGTTGTAGTCGGGTGTGTGTTCGGGTGTGTATTCGGGTGTGTGTTCGGGTGTGTATTCGGGTTGTATTCGGGTGTGTGTTCGGGTTGTATTCGGGTGTGTGTTCGGGTGTGTATTCGGGTTGTAGTCGGGTGTGTGTTCGTTTGTGTGTTCGGGTGTGTGTTCGGGTGTGTGTTCGGGTGTGTGTTCGGGTGTGTATTCGGGTTGTATTCGGGTGTGTGTTCGGGTGTGTATTCGGGTTGTATTCGGGTGTGTGTTCGGGTGTGTTCGGGTGTGTTCGGGTGTGTTCGGGTGTGTGCTCGGGTGTGTATTCGGGTTGTAGTCGGGTGTGTGTTCGGGTGTGTGTTCGGGTGTGTATTCGGGTTGTATTCGGGTGTGTGTTCGTGTGTGTGTTCGGGTTGTATTCGGGTGTGTGTTCTGGTGTGTATTCGGGTGTGTTCGGGTGTTTATTCGGGTTGTAGTGGGTGTGTGTTCGGGTGTGTTCGGGTGTGTATTCGGGTGTGTGTTCGGGTGTGTGTTCAGGTGTGTGTTCGGTTGTGTGTTCGGGTGTGTATTCGGGTGTGTTTTCGGGTTTGTATTCGGGTGTGTATTCGGGTGTGTATTCGGGTGTGTATTCAGGTTGTATTCGGGTGTGTGTTCGGGTGTGTGTTCGGGTTGTATTCGGGTGTGTGTTCGGGTGTGTGTTCGGGTTAGTATTCGGGTGTGTTCGGGTGTGTGTTCGGGTGTGTATTCGGGTTGTAGTCGGGTGTGTGTTCGGGTGTGTTCGGGTGTGTATTCGGGTGGTATTCGGGTGTGTATTCGAGTCTGTGTTCGGGTGTGTATTCGGGTTGTAGTCGGGTGTGTGTTCGGGTGTGTATTCCGGTGTGTGTTCGGGTGTGTGTTCGGGTTGTATTCGGGTGTGTGTTCGGGTGTGTATTCGGGTTGTATTCGGGTGTGTATTCGGGTGTGTGTTCGGGTGTGTGTTCGGGTGTGTATTCGGGTGTGTGTTCGGGTGTGTATTCGGGTTGTATTCGGGTGTGTGTTCGGGTGTGTGTTCAGGTGTGTATTCGGGTTGTATTCGGGTGTGTGTTCGGGTGTGTATTCGTGTGTGTATTCGGGTGTGTATTCGGGTTGAATTCGGGTTGTATTCGGGTGTGTGTTCGGGTGTGCGTTCGGGTGTGTGTTCGGGTGTGTGTTCGGGTGTGTATTCGGGTTGTATTCGGGTGTGTGTTCGGGTGTGTATTCGGGTTGTATTCGGGTGTGTGTTCGGGTGTGTGTTCGGGTGTGTGTTCGGTTGTGTGTTCGGGTGAGTATTCGGGTGTGTTCGGGTGTGTATTCGGGTGTGTGTTCGGGTGTTTATTCGGGTTGTAGTCGGGTGTGTGTTCGGGTGTGTATTCGGGTGTGTGTTCGGGTGTGTATTCGGGTTGTATTCGGGTGTGTGTTCGGGTTGTATTCGGGTGTGTGTTCGGGTGTGTATTCGGGTTGTAGTCGGGTGTGTGTTCGTTTGTGTGTTCGGGTGTGTGTTCGGGTGTGTGTTCGGGTGTGTGTTCGGGTGTGTATTCGGGTTGTATTCGGGTGTGTGTTCGGGTGTGTATTCGGGTTGTATTCGGGTGTGTGTTCGGGTGTGTTCGGGTGTGTTCGGGTGTGTGCTCGGGTGTGTATTCGGGTTGTAGTCGGGTGTGTGTTCGGGTGTGTATTCGGGTGTGTGTTCGGGTGTGTATTCGGGTTGTATTCGGGTGTGTGTTCGGGTGTGTGTTCGGGTTGTATTCGGGTGTGTGTTCTGGTGTGTATTCGGGTGTGTTCGGGTGTTTATTCGGGTTGTAGTGGGTGTGTGTTCGGGTGTGTTCGGGTGTGTATTCGGGTGTGTGTTCGGGTGTGTATTCGGGTTGTATTCGGGTGTGTGTTCGGGTTGTATTCGGGTGTGTGTTCGGGTGTGTATTCGGGTTGTAGTCGGGTGTGTGTTCGTTTGTGTGTTCGGGTGTGTGTTCGGGTGTGTGTTCGGGTGTGTATTCGGGTTGTATTCGGGTGTGTGTTCGGGTGTGTATTCGGGTTGTATTCGGGTGTGTAGTCGGGTTGTATTCGGGTGTGTTTGGGTGTGTATTCGGGTTGTATTCGGGTGTGTGTTCGGGAGTGTGTTCGGGTGTGTGTTCGGGTGTGTATTCGGGTTGTATTCGGGTGTGTGTTCGGGTGTGTATTCGGGTGTGTGTTCGGGTGTGTATTCGGGTTGCATTCGGGTGTGTGTTCGGGTGTGTTTTCGGGTTTGTATTCGGGTGTGTATTCGGGTGTGTATTCGGGTTGTATTCGGGTGTATGTTCGGGTGTGTGTTCGGGTTGTATTCGGGTGTGTGTTCGGGATTGTATTCGGGTGTGTGTTCGGGTTTGTATTCGGGATGTATTCGGGTGTGTGTTCGGGTGTGTATTCGGGTTGTATTCGGGTGTGTGTTCGGGTGTGTTCGGGTGTGTTCGGGTGTGTGTTCGGGTGTGTATTCGGGTTGAAGTCGGGTGTGTGTTCGGGTGTGTATTCGGGTGTGTGTTCGGGTGTGTATTCGGGTTGTATTCGGGTGTGTGTTCGGGTGTGTGTTCGGGTTGTATTCGGGTGTGTGTTCGGATGTGTGTTCGGGTGTGTGTTCGGGTGGGTGTTCGGGTGTGTATTCGGGTTGTATTCGGGTGTGTGTTCGGGTGTGTATTCGGGTTGTATTCGGGTGTGTGTTCGGGTGTGTGTTCGGGTGTGTGTTCGGTTGTGTGTTCGGGTGAGTATTCGGGTGTGTTCGGGTGTGTATTCGGGTGTGTGTTCGGGTGTGTATTCGGGTTGTAGTCGGGTGTGTGTTCGGGTGTGTTCGGGTGTGTATTCGGGTGTGTGTTCGTGTGTGTATTCGGGTGTGTGTTCGGGCGTGTATTCGGGTTGTATTCAGGTGTGTGTTCGGGTGTGTGTTCGGGTTGTATTCGGGTGTGTGTTCGGGTGTGTATTCGGGTTGTATTCGGGTGTGTATTCGGGTGTGTGTTCGGGTGTGTATTCGGGTTGTAGTCTGGTGTGTGTTCGGGTGTGTTCGGGTGTGTATTCGGGTGTGTGTTCCTGTGTGAATTCGGGTTGTATTCGGGTGTGTGTTCGGGTGTGTGTTCGGGTGTGTATTCGGGTGTGTGTTCGGGTGTGTATTCGGGTTGTATTCGGGTGTGTGTTCGGGTGTGTGTTCAGGTGTGTATTCGGGTTGTATTCGGGTGTGTGTTCGGGTGTGTATTCGGGTGTGTATTCGGGTGTGTATTCGGGTTGTATTCGGGTGTGTGTTCGGGTGTGTGTTCGGGTGTGTGTTCGGGTTGTATTCAAGTGTGTAGTCGGGTTGTATTCGGGTGTGTATTCGGGTGTGTGTTCGGGTGTGTATTCGGGTTGTATTCGGGTGTGTGTTCGGGAGTGTGTTCGGGTGTGTATTCGGGTTGTAGTCGGGTGTGTATTCGCGTTGTATTCGGGTGTGTATTCGGGTTTGTGTTCGGGTGTGTATTCGGGTTGCATTCGGGTGTGTGTTCGGGTGTGTATTCGGGTGTGTTTTCGGGTTTGTATTCGGGTGTGTATTCGGGTGTGTATTCGGGTTGTATTCGGGTGTGTGTTCGGGTGTGTGTTCGGGTTGTATTCGGGTGTGTGTTCGGGTGTGTGTTCGGTTTTGTATTCGGGTGTGTGTTCGGGTGTGTGTTCGGGTGTGTATTCGGGTTGTATTCAAGTGTGTAGTCGGTTTGTATTCGGGTGTGTATTCGGGTGTGTGTTCGGGTGTGTATTCGGGTTGTATTCGGGTGTGTGTTCGGGAGTGTGTTCGGGTGTGTATTCGGGTTGTAGTCGGGTGTGTATTCGCGTTGTATTCGGGTGTGTGTTCGGGTGTGTATTCGGGTGTGTGTTCGGGTGTGTATTCGGGTTGCATTCGGGTGTGTGTTCGGGTGTGTATTCGGGTGTGTTTTCGGGTTTGTATTCGGGTGTGTATTCGGGTGTGTGTTCAGGTGTGTGTTCGGTTGTGTGTTCGGGTGTGTATTCGGGTGTGTTTTCGGGTTTGTATTCGGGTGTGTATTCGGGTGTGTATTCGGGTGTGTATTCAGGTTGTATTCGGGTGTGTGTTCGGGTGTGTGTTCGGGTTGTATTCGGGTGTGTGTTCGGGTGTGTGTTCGGGTTAGTATTCGGGTGTGTTCGGGTGTGTGTTCGGGTGTGTATTCGGGTTGTAGTCGGGTGTGTGTTCGGGTGTGTTCGGGTGTGTATTCGGGTGGTATTCGGGTGTGTATTCGAGTGTGTGTTCGGGTGTGTATTCGGGTTGTAGTCGGGTGTGAGTTCGGGTGTGTATTCCGGTGTGTGTTCGGGTGTGTGTTCGGGTTGTATTCGGGTGTGTTTTCGGGTGTGTGTTCGGGTTGTATTCGGGTGTGTGTTCTGGTGTGTTTTCGGGTGTGTGGTCGGGTGTGTGGTCGGGTGTGTGTTCGGGTGTGTGTTCGGGTGTGTATTCGGGTGTGTTTTCGGGTTTGTATTCGGGTGTGTATTCGGGTGTGTGTTCGGGTGTGTATTCGGGTTGTATTCGGGTGTGTGTTTGGATGTGCGTTCGGATGTGCGTTCGGGTGTGTGTTCGGGTGTGTGTTCGGGTGTGTATTCGGGTTGTATTCGGGTGTGTGTTCGGGTGTGTATTCGGGTTGTATTCGGGTGTGTGTTCGGGTGTGTGTTCGGGTGTGTGTTCGGTTGTGTGTTCGGGTGAGTATTCGGGTGTGTTCGGGTGTGTATTCGGGTGTGTGTTCGGGTGTTTATTCGGGTTGTAGTCGGGTGTGTGTTCGGGTGTGTATTCGGGTGTGTGTTCGGGTGTGTATTCGGGTTGTATTCGGGTGTGTGTTCGGGTTGTATTCGGGTGTGTGTTCGGGTGTGTATTCGGGTTGTAGTCGGGTGTGTGTTCGTTTGTGTGTTCGGGTGTGTGTTCGGGTGTGTGTTCGGGTGTGTGTTCGGGTGTGTATTCGGGTTGTATTCGGGTGTGTGTTCGGGTGTGTATTCGGGTTGTATTCGGGTGTGTGTTCGGGTGTGTTCGGGTGTGTTCGGGTGTGTTCGGGTGTGTGCTCGGGTGTGTATTCGGGTTGTAGTCGGGTGTGTGTTCGGGTGTGTGTTCGGGTGTGTATTCGGGTTGTATTCGGGTGTGTGTTCGGGTGTGTGTTCGGGTTGTATTCGGGTGTGTGTTCTGGTGTGTATTCGGGTGTGTTCGGGTGTTTATTCGGGTTGTAGTGGGTGTGTGTTCGGGTGTGTTCGGGTGTGTATTCGGGTGTGTGTTCGGGTGTGTATTCGGGTTGTATTCGGGTGTGTGTTCGGGTTGTATTCGGGTGTGTGTTCGGGTGTGTATTCGGGTTGTAGTCGGGTGTGTGTTCGTTTGTGTGTTCGGGTGTGTGTTCGGGTGTGTGTTCGGGTGTGTATTCGGGTTGTATTCGGGTGTGTGTTCGGGTGTGTATTCGGGTTGTATTCGGGTGTGTAGTCGGGTTGTATTCGGGTGTGTTTGGGTGTGTATTCGGGTTGTATTCGGGTGTGTGTTCGGGAGTGTGTTCGGGTGTGTGTTCGGGTGTGTATTCGGGTTGTATTCGGGTGTGTGTTCGGGTGTGTATTCGGGTGTGTGTTCGGGTGTGTATTCGGGTTGCATTCGGGTGTGTGTTCGGGTGTGTTTTCGGGTTTGTATTCGGGTGTGTATTCGGGTGTGTATTCGGGTTGTATTCGGGTGTGTGTTCGGGTGTGTGTTCGGGTTGTATTCGGGTGTGTGTTCGGGATTGTATTCGGGTGTGTGTTCGGGTTTGTATTCGGGATGTATTCGGGTGTGTGTTCGGGTGTGTATTCGGGTTGTATTCGGGTGTGTGTTCGGGTGTGTTCGGGTGTGTTCGGGTGTGTGTTCGGGTGTGTATTCGGGTTGAAGTCGGGTGTGTGTTCGGGTGTGTATTCGGGTGTGTGTTCGGGTGTGTATTCGGGTTGTATTCGGGTGTGTGTTCGGGTGTGTGTTCGGGTTGTATTCGGGTGTGTGTTCTGGTGTGTGTTCGGGTGTGTGTTCGGGTGTGTGGTCGGGTGTGTGTTCGGGTGTGTGTTCGGGTGTGTATTCGGGTGTGTTTTCGGGTTTGTATTCGGGTGTGTATTCGGGTGTGTATTCGGGTTGTATTCGGGTGTGTATTCGTGTGTGTGTGTTCGGGTGTGTATTCGGGTTGTATTCGGGTGTGTGTTCGGATGTGTGTTCGGGTGTGTGTTCGGGTGGGTGTTCGGGTGTGTATTCGGGTTGTATTCGGGTGTGTGTTCGGGTGTGTATTCGGGTTGTATTCGGGTGTGTGTTCGGGTGTGTGTTCGGGTGTGTGTTCGGTTGTGTGTTCGGGTGAGTATTCGGGTGTGTTCGGGTGTGTATTCGGGTGTGTGTTCGGGTGTGTATTCGGGTTGTAGTCGGGTGTGTGTTCGGGTGTGTTCGGGTGTGTATTCGGGTGTGTGTTCGTGTGTGTATTCGGGTGTGTGTTCGGGCGTGTATTCGGGTTGTATTCAGGTGTGTGTTCGGGTGTGTGTTCGGGTTGTATTCGGGTGTGTGTTCGGGTGTGTATTCGGGTTGTATTCGGGTGTGTATTCGGGTGTGTGTTCGGGTGTGTATTCGGGTTGTAGTCTGGTGTGTGTTCGGGTGTGTTCGGGTGTGTATTCGGGTGTGTGTTCCTGTGTGAATTCGGGTTGTATTCGGGTGTGTGTTCGGGTGTGTGTTCGGGTGTGTATTCGGGTGTGTGTTCGGGTGTGTATTCGGGTTGTATTCGGGTGTGTGTTCGGGTGTGTGTTCAGGTGTGTATTCGGGTTGTATTCGGGTGTGTGTTCGGGTGTGTATTCGGGTGTGTATTCGGGTGTGTATTCGGGTTGTATTCGGGTGTGTGTTCGGGTGTGTGTTCGGGTGTGTGTTCGGGTTGTATTCAAGTGTGTAGTCGGGTTGTATTCGGGTGTGTATTCGGGTGTGTGTTCGGGTGTGTATTCGGGTTGTATTCGGGTGTGTGTTCGGGAGTGTGTTCGGGTGTGTATTCGGGTTGTAGTCGGGTGTGTATTCGCGTTGTATTCGGGTGTGTATTCGGGTTTGTGTTCGGGTGTGTATTCGGGTTGCATTCGGGTGTGTATTCGGGTGTGTTTTCGGGTTTGTATTCGGGTGTGTATTCGGGTGTGTATTCGGGTGTGTATTCAGGTTGTATTCGGGTGTGTGTTCGGGTGTGTGTTCGGGTTGTATTCGGGTGTGTGTTCGGGTGTGTGTTCGGGTTAGTATTCGGGTGTGTTCGGGTGTGTGTTCGGGTGTGTATTCGGGTTGTAGTCGGGTGTGTGTTCGGGTGTGTTCGGGTGTGTATTCGGGTGGTATTCGGGTGTGTATTCGAGTGTGTGTTCGGGTGTGTATTCGGGTTGTAGTCGGGTGTGTGTTCGGGTGTGTATTCCGGTGTGTGTTCGGGTGTGTGTTCGGGTTGTATTCGGGTGTGTGTTCGGGTGTGTATTCGGGTTGTATTCGGGTGTGTATTCGGGTGTGTGTTCGGGTGTGTGTTCGGGTGTGTATTCGGGTGTGTGTTCGGGTGTGTATTCGGGTTGTATTCGGGTGTGTGTTCGGGTGTGTGTTCAGGTGTGTATTCGGGTTGTATTCGGGTGTGTGTTCGGGTGTGTATTCGTGTGTGTATTCGGGTGTGTATTCGGGTTGAATTCGGGTTGTATTCGGGTGTGTGTTCGGGTGTGCGTTCGGGTGTGTGTTCGGGTGTGTGTTCGGGTGTGTATTCGGGTTGTATTCGGGTGTGTGTTCGGGTGTGTATTCGGGTTGTATTCGGGTGTGTGTTCGGGTGTGTGTTCGGGTGTGTGTTCGGTTGTGTGTTCGGGTGAGTATTCGGGTGTGTTCGGGTGTGTATTCGGGTGTGTGTTCGGGTGTTTATTCGGGTTGTAGTCGGGTGTGTGTTCGGGTGTGTATTCGGGTGTGTGTTCGGGTGTGTATTCGGGTTGTATTCGGGTGTGTGTTCGGGTTGTATTCGGGTGTGTGTTCGGGTGTGTATTCGGGTTGTAGTCGGGTGTGTGTTCGTTTGTGTGTTCGGGTGTGTGTTCGGGTGTGTGTTCGGGTGTGTGTTCGGGTGTGTATTCGGGTTGTATTCGGGTGTGTGTTCGGGTGTGTATTCGGGTTGTATTCGGGTGTGTGTTCGGGTGTGTTCGGGTGTGTTCGGGTGTGTGCTCGGGTGTGTATTCGGGTTGTAGTCGGGTGTGTGTTCGGGTGTGTATTCGGGTGTGTGTTCGGGTGTGTATTCGGGTTGTATTCGGGTGTGTGTTCGGGTGTGTGTTCGGGTTGTATTCGGGTGTGTGTTCTGGTGTGTATTCGGGTGTGTTCGGGTGTTTATTCGGGTTGTAGTGGGTGTGTGTTCGGGTGTGTTCGGGTGTGTATTCGGGTGTGTGTTCGGGTGTGTATTCGGGTTGTATTCGGGTGTGTGTTCGGGTTGTATTCGGGTGTGTGTTCGGGTGTGTATTCGGGTTGTAGTCGGGTGTGTGTTCGTTTGTGTGTTCGGGTGTGTGTTCGGGTGTGTGTTCGGGTGTGTATTCGGGTTGTATTCGGGTGTGTGTTCGGGTGTGTATTCGGGTTGTATTCGGGTGTGTAGTCGGGTTGTATTCGGGTGTGTTTGGGTGTGTATTCGGGTTGTATTCGGGTGTGTGTTCGGGAGTGTGTTCGGGTGTGTGTTCGGGTGTGTATTCGGGTTGTATTCGGGTGTGTGTTCGGGTGTGTATTCGGGTGTGTGTTCGGGTGTGTATTCGGGTTGTATTCGGGTGTGTGTTCGGGTGTGTGTTCGGGTGTGTGTTCGGTTGTGTGTTCGGGTGAGTATTCGGGTGTGTTCGGGTGTGTATTCGGGTGTGTGTTCGGGTGTGTATTCGGGTTGTAGTCGGGTGTGTGTTCGGGTGTGTTCGGGTGTGTATTCGGGTGTGTGTTCGTGTGTGTATTCGGGTGTGTGTTCGGGCGTGTATTCGGGTTGTATTCAGGTGTGTGTTCGGGTGTGTGTTCGGGTTGTATTCGGGTGTGTGTTCGGGTGTGTATTCGGGTTGTATTCGGGTGTGTATTCGGGTGTGTGTTCGGGTGTGTATTCGGGTTGTAGTCTGGTGTGTGTTCGGGTGTGTTCGGGTGTGTATTCGGGTGTGTGTTCCTGTGTGAATTCGGGTTGTATTCGGGTGTGTGTTCGGGGGTGTGTTCGGGTGTGTATTCGGGTGTGTGTTCGGGTGTGTATTCGGGTTGTATTCGGGTGTGTGTTCGGGTGTGTGTTCAGGTGTGTATTCGGGTTGTATTCGGGTGTGTGTTCGGGTGTGTATTCGGGTGTGTATTCGGGTGTGTATTCGGGTTGTATTCGGGTGTGTGTTCGGGTGTGTGTTCGGGTGTGTGTTCGGGTTGTATTCAAGTGTGTAGTCGGGTTGTATTCGGGTGTGTATTCGGGTGTGTGTTCGGGTGTGTATTCGGGTTGTATTCGGGTGTGTGTTCGGGAGTGTGTTCGGGTGTGTATTCGGGTTGTAGTCGGGTGTGTATTCGCGTTGTATTCGGGTGTGTATTCGGGTTTGTGTTCGGGTGTGTATTCGGGTTGCATTCGGGTGTGTGTTCGGGTGTGTATTCGGGTGTGTTTTCGGGTTTGTATTCGGGTGTGTATTCGGGTGTGTATTCGGGTTGTATTCGGGTGTGTGTTCGGGTGTGTGTTCGGGTTGTATTCGGGTGTGTGTTCGGGTGTGTGTTCGGTTTTGTATTCGGGTGTGTGTTCGGGTGTGTGTTCGGGTGTGTATTCGGGTTGTATTCAAGTGTGTAGTCGGTTTGTATTCGGGTGTGTATTCGGGTGTGTGTTCGGGTGTGTATTCGGGTTGTATTCGGGTGTGTGTTCGGGAGTGTGTTCGGGTGTGTATTCGGGTTGTAGTCGGGTGTGTATTCGCGTTGTATTCGGGTGTGTGTTCGGGTGTGTATTCGGGTGTGTGTTCGGGTGTGTATTCGGGTTGCATTCGGGTGTGTGTTCGGGTGTGTATTCGGGTGTGTTTTCGGGTTTGTATTCGGGTGTGTATTCGGGTGTGTGTTCAGGTGTGTGTTCGGTTGTGTGTTCGGGTGTGTATTCGGGTGTGTTTTCGGGTTTGTATTCGGGTGTGTATTCGGGTGTGTATTCGGGTGTGTATTCAGGTTGTATTCGGGTGTGTGTTCGGGTGTGTGTTCGGGTTGTATTCGGGTGTGTGTTCGGGTGTGTGTTCGGGTTAGTATTCGGGTGTGTTCGGGTGTGTGTTCGGGTGTGTATTCGGGTTGTAGTCGGGTGTGTGTTCGGGTGTGTTCGGGTGTGTATTCGGGTGGTATTCGGGTGTGTATTCGAGTGTGTGTTCGGGTGTGTATTCGGGTTGTAGTCGGGTGTGAGTTCGGGTGTGTATTCCGGTGTGTGTTCGGGTGTGTGTTCGGGTTGTATTCGGGTGTGTTTTCGGGTGTGTGTTCGGGTTGTATTCGGGTGTGTGTTCTGGTGTGTTTTCGGGTGTGTGGTCGGGTGTGTGGTCGGGTGTGTGTTCGGGTGTGTGTTCGGGTGTGTATTCGGGTGTGTTTTCGGGTTTGTATTCGGGTGTGTATTCGGGTGTGTGTTCGGGTGTGTATTCGGGTTGTATTCGGGTGTGTGTTTGGATGTGCGTTCGGATGTGCGTTCGGGTGTGTGTTCGGGTGTGTGTTCGGGTGTGTATTCGGGTTGTATTCGGGTGTGTGTTCGGGTGTGTATTCGGGTTGTATTCGGGTGTGTGTTCGGGTGTGTGTTCGGGTGTGTGTTCGGTTGTGTGTTCGGGTGAGTATTCGGGTGTGTTCGGGTGTGTATTCGGGTGTGTGTTCGGGTGTTTATTCGGGTTGTAGTCGGGTGTGTGTTCGGGTGTGTATTCGGGTGTGTGTTCGGGTGTGTATTCGGGTTGTATTCGGGTGTGTGTTCGGGTTGTATTCGGGTGTGTGTTCGGGTGTGTATTCGGGTTGTAGTCGGGTGTGTGTTCGTTTGTGTGTTCGGGTGTGTGTTCGGGTGTGTGTTCGGGTGTGTGTTCGGGTGTGTATTCGGGTTGTATTCGGGTGTGTGTTCGGGTGTGTATTCGGGTTGTATTCGGGTGTGTGTTCGGGTGTGTTCGGGTGTGTTCGGGTGTGTTCGGGTGTGTGCTCGGGTGTGTATTCGGGTTGTAGTCGGGTGTGTGTTCGGGTGTGTGTTCGGGTGTGTATTCGGGTTGTATTCGGGTGTGTGTTCGGGTGTGTGTTCGGGTTGTATTCGGGTGTGTGTTCTGGTGTGTATTCGGGTGTGTTCGGGTGTTTATTCGGGTTGTAGTGGGTGTGTGTTCGGGTGTGTTCGGGTGTGTATTCGGGTGTGTGTTCGGGTGTGTATTCGGGTTGTATTCGGGTGTGTGTTCGGGTTGTATTCGGGTGTGTGTTCGGGTGTGTATTCGGGTTGTAGTCGGGTGTGTGTTCGTTTGTGTGTTCGGGTGTGTGTTCGGGTGTGTATTCGGGTTGTATTCGGGTGTGTGTTCGGGTGTGTATTCGGGTTGTATTCGGGTGTGTAGTCGGGTTGTATTCGGGTGTGTTTGGGTGTGTATTCGGGTTGTATTCGGGTGTGTGTTCGGGAGTGTGTTCGGGTGTGTGTTCGGGTGTGTATTCGGGTTGTATTCGGGTGTGTGTTCGGGTGTGTATTCGGGTGTGTGTTCGGGTGTGTATTCGGGTTGCATTCGGGTGTGTGTTCGGGTGTGTTTTCGGGTTTGTATTCGGGTGTGTATTCGGGTGTGTATTCGGGTTGTATTCGGGTGTGTGTTCGGGTGTGTGTTCGGGTTGTATTCGGGTGTGTGTTCGGGATTGTATTCGGGTGTGTGTTCGGGTTTGTATTCGGGATGTATTCGGGTGTGTGTTCGGGTGTGTATTCGGGTTGTATTCGGGTGTGTGTTCGGGTGTGTTCGGGTGTGTTCGGGTGTGTGTTCGGGTGTGTATTCGGGTTGAAGTCGGGTGTGTGTTCGGGTGTGTATTCGGGTGTGTGTTCGGGTGTGTGTTCGGGTGTGTGTTCGGGTTGTATTCGGGTGTGTGTTCTGGTGTGTGTTCGGGTGTGTGTTCGGGTGTGTGGTCGGGTGTGTGTTCGGGTGTGTGTTCGGGTGTGTATTCGGGTGTGTTTTCGGGTTTGTATTCGGGTGTGTATTCGGGTGTGTATTCGGGTTGTATTCGGGTGTGTATTCGTGTGTGTGTTCGGGTGTGTATTCGGGTTGTATTCGGGTGTGTGTTCGGATGTGTGTTCGGGTGTGTGTTCGGGTGGGTGTTCGGGTGTGTATTCGGGTTGTATTCGGGTGTGTGTTCGGGTGTGTATTCGGGTTGTATTCGGGTGTGTGTTCGGGTGTGTGTTCGGGTGTGTGTTCGGTTGTGTGTTCGGGTGAGTATTCGGGTGTGTTCGGGTGTGTATTCGGGTGTGTGTTCGGGTGTGTATTCGGGTTGTAGTCGGGTGTGTGTTCGGGTGTGTTCGGGTGTGTATTCGGGTGTGTGTTCGTGTGTGTATTCGGGTGTGTGTTCGGGCGTGTATTCGGGTTGTATTCAGGTGTGTGTTCGGGTGTGTGTTCGGGTTGTATTCGGGTGTGTGTTCGGGTGTGTATTCGGGTTGTATTCGGGTGTGTATTCGGGTGTGTGTTCGGGTGTGTATTCGGGTTGTAGTCTGGTGTGTGTTCGGGTGTGTTCGGGTGTGTATTCGGGTGTGTGTTCCTGTGTGAATTCGGGTTGTATTCGGGTGTGTGTTCGGGTGTGTGTTCGGGTGTGTATTCGGGTGTGTGTTCGGGTGTGTATTCGGGTTGTATTCGGGTGTGTGTTCGGGTGTGTGTTCAGGTGTGTATTCGGGTTGTATTCGGGTGTGTGTTCGGGTGTGTATTCGGGTGTGTATTCGGGTGTGTATTCGGGTTGTATTCGGGTGTGTGTTCGGGTGTGTGTTCGGGTGTGTGTTCGGGTTGTATTCAAGTGTGTAGTCGGGTTGTATTCGGGTGTGTATTCGGGTGTGTGTTCGGGTGTGTATTCGGGTTGTATTCGGGTGTGTGTTCGGGAGTGTGTTCGGGTGTGTATTCGGGTTGTAGTCGGGTGTGTATTCGCGTTGTATTCGGGTGTGTATTCGGGTTTGTGTTCGGGTGTGTATTCGGGTTGCATTCGGGTGTGTGTTCGGGTGTGTATTCGGGTGTGTTTTCGGGTTTGTATTCGGGTGTGTATTCGGGTGTGTATTCGGGTTGTATTCGGGTGTGTGTTCGGGTGTGTGTTCGGGTTGTATTCGGGTGTGTGTTCGGGTGTGTGTTCGGTTTTGTATTCGGGTGTGTGTTCGGGTGTGTGTTCGGGTGTGTATTCGGGTTGTATTCAAGTGTGTAGTCGGTTTGTATTCGGGTGTGTATTCGGGTGTGTGTTCGGGTGTGTATTCGGGTTGTATTCGGGTGTGTGTTCGGGAGTGTGTTCGGGTGTGTATTCGGGTTGTAGTCGGGTGTGTATTCGCGTTGTATTCGGGTGTGTGTTCGGGTGTGTATTCGGGTGTGTGTTCGGGTGTGTATTCGGGTTGCATTCGGGTGTGTGTTCGGGTGTGTATTCGGGTGTGTTTTCGGGTTTGTATTCGGGTGTGTATTCGGGTGTGTGTTCAGGTGTGTGTTCGGTTGTGTGTTCGGGTGTGTATTCGGGTGTGTTTTCGGGTTTGTATTCGGGTGTGTATTCGGGTGTGTATTCGGGTGTGTATTCAGGTTGTATTCGGGTGTGTGTTCGGGTGTGTGTTCGGGTTGTATTCGGGTGTGTGTTCGGGTGTGTGTTCGGGTTATTATTCGGGTGTGTTCGGGTGTGTGTTCGGGTGTGTATTCGGGTTGTAGTCGGGTGTGTGTTCGGGTGTGTTCGGGTGTGTATTCGGGTGGTATTCGGGTGTGTATTCGAGTGTGTGTTCGGGTGTGTATTCGGGTTGTAGTCGGGTGTGAGTTCGGGTGTGTATTCCGGTGTGTGTTCGGGTGTGTGTTCGGGTTGTATTCGGGTGTGTTTTCGGGTGTGTGTTCGGGTTGTATTCGGGTGTGTGTTCTGGTGTGTTTTCGGGTGTGTGGTCGGGTGTGTGGTCGGGTGTGTGTTCGGGTGTGTGTTCGGGTGTGTATTCGGGTGTGTTTTCGGGTTTGTATTCGGGTGTGTATTCGGGTGTGTATTCGGGTGTGTGTTCGGGTGTGTATTCGGGTTGTATTCGGGTGTGTGTTTGGATGTGCGTTCGGATGTGCGTTCGGGTGTGCGTTCGGGTGTGTGTTCGGGTGTGTATTCGGGTTGTATTCGGGTGTGTGTTCGGGTGTGTATTCGGGTTGTATTCGGGTGTGTGTTCGGGTGTGTGTTCGGGTGTGTGTTCGGTTGTGTGTTCGGGTGAGTATTCGGGTGTGTTCGGGTGTGTATTCGGGTGTGTGTTCGGGTGTTTATTCGGGTTGTAGTCGGGTGTGTGTTCGGGTGTGTATTCGGGTGTGTGTTCGGGTGTGTATTCGGGTTGTATTCGGGTGTGTGTTCGGGTTGTATTCGGGTGTGTGTTCGGGTGTGTATTCGGGTTGTAGTCGGGTGTGTGTTCGTTTGTGTGTTCGGGTGTGTGTTCGGGTGTGTGTTCGGGTGTGTGTTCGGGTGTGTATTCGGGTTGTATTCGGGTGTGTGTTCGGGTGTGTATTCGGGTTGTATTCGGGTGTGTGTTCGGGTGTGTTCGGGTGTGTTCGGGTGTGTTCGGGTGTGTGCTCGGGTGTGTATTCGGGTTGTAGTCGGGTGTGTGTTCGGGTGTGTGTTCGGGTGTGTATTCGGGTTGTATTCGGGTGTGTGTTCGGGTGTGTGTTCGGGTTGTATTCGGGTGTGTGTTCTGGTGTGTATTCGGGTGTGTTCGGGTGTTTATTCGGGTTGTAGTGGGTGTGTGTTCGGGTGTGTTCGGGTGTGTATTCGGGTGTGTGTTCGGGTGTGTATTCGGGTTGTATTCGGGTGTGTGTTCGGGTTGTATTCGGGTGTGTGTTCGGGTGTGTATTCGGGTTGTAGTCGGGTGTGTGTTCGTTTGTGTGTTCGGGTGTGTGTTCGGGTGTGTGTTCGGGTGTGTATTCGGGTTGTATTCGGGTGTGTGTTCGGGTGTGTATTCGGGTTGTATTCGGGTGTGTAGTCGGGTTGTATTCGGGTGTGTTTGGGTGTGTATTCGGGTTGTATTCGGGTGTGTGTTCGGGAGTGTGTTCGGGTGTGTGTTCGGGTGTGTATTCGGGTTGTATTCGGGTGTGTGTTCGGGTGTGTATTCGGGTGTGTGTTCGGGTGTGTATTCGGGTTGCATTCGGGTGTGTGTTCGGGTGTGTTTTCGGGTTTGTATTCGGGTGTGTATTCGGGTGTGTATTCGGGTTGTATTCGGGTGTGTGTTCGGGTGTGTGTTCGGGTTGTATTCGGGTGTGTGTTCGGGATTGTATTCGGGTGTGTGTTCGGGTTTGTATTCGGGATGTATTCGGGTGTGTGTTCGGGTGTGTATTCGGGTTGTATTCGGGTGTGTGTTCGGGTGTGTTCGGGTGTGTTCGGGTGTGTGTTCGGGTGTGTATTCGGGTTGAAGTCGGGTGTGTGTTCGGGTGTGTATTCGGGTGTGTGTTCGGGTGTGTATTCGGGTTGTATTCGGGTGTGTGTTCGGGTGTGTGTTCGGGTTGTATTCGGGTGTGTGTTCTGGTGTGTGTTCGGGTGTGTGTTCGGGTGTGTGGTCGGGTGTGTGTTCGGGTGTGTGTTCGGGTGTGTATTCGGGTGTGTTTTCGGGTTTGTATTCGGGTGTGTATTCGGGTGTGTATTCGGGTTGTATTCGGGTGTGTATTCGTGTGTGTGTTCGGGTGTGTATTCGGGTTGTATTCGGGTGTGTGTTCGGATGTGTGTTCGGGTGTGTGTTCGGGTGGGTGTTCGGGTGTGTATTCGGGTTGTATTCGGGTGTGTGTTCGGGTGTGTATTCGGGTTGTATTCGGGTGTGTGTTCGGGTGTGTGTTCGGGTGTGTGTTCGGGTGTGTGTTCGGTTGTGTGTTCGGGTGAGTATTCGGGTGTGTTCGGGTGTGTATTCGGGTGTGTGTTCGGGTGTGTATTCGGGTTGTAGTCGGGTGTGTGTTCGGGTGTGTTCGGGTGTGTATTCGGGTGTGTGTTCGTGTGTGTATTCGGGTGTGTGTTCGGGCGTGTATTCGGGTTGTATTCAGGTGTGTGTTCGGGTGTGTGTTCGGGTTGTATTCGGGTGTGTGTTCGGGTGTGTATTCGGGTTGTATTCGGGTGTGTATTCGGGTGTGTGTTCGGGTGTGTATTCGGGTTGTAGTCTGGTGTGTGTTCGGGTGTGTTCGGGTGTGTATTCGGGTGTGTGTTCCTGTGTGAATTCGGGTTGTATTCGGGTGTGTGTTCGGGTGTGTGTTCGGGTGTGTATTCGGGTGTGTGTTCGGGTGTGTATTCGGGTTGTATTCGGGTGTGTGTTCGGGTGTGTGTTCAGGTGTGTATTCGGGTTGTATTCGGGTGTGTGTTCGGGTGTGTATTCGGGTGTGTATTCGGGTGTGTATTCGGGTTGTATTCGGGTGTGTGTTCGGGTGTGTGTTCGGGTGTGTGTTCGGGTTGTATTCAAGTGTGTAGTCGGGTTGTATTCGGGTGTGTATTCGGGTGTGTGTTCGGGTGTGTATTCGGGTTGTATTCGGGTGTGTGTTCGGGAGTGTGTTCGGGTGTGTATTCGGGTTGTAGTCGGGTGTGTATTCGCGTTGTATTCGGGTGTGTGTTCGGGTGTGTATTCGGGTTTGTGTTCGGGTGTGTATTCGGGTTGCATTCGGGTGTGTGTTCGGGTGTGTATTCGGGTGTGTTTTCGGGTTTGTATTCGGGTGTGTATTCGGGTGTGTATTCGGGTTGTATTCGGGTGTGTGTTCGGGTGTGTGTTCGGGTTGTATTCGGGTGTGTGTTCGGGTGTGTGTTCGGTTTTGTATTCGGGTGTGTGTTCGGGTGTGTGTTCGGGTGTGTATTCGGGTTGTATTCAAGTGTGTAGTCGGTTTGTATTCGGGTGTGTATTCGGGTGTGTGTTCGGGTGTGTATTCGGGTTGTATTCGGGTGTGTGTTCGGGAGTGTGTTCGGGTGTGTATTCGGGTTGTAGTCGGGTGTGTATTCGCGTTGTATTCGGGTGTGTGTTCGGGTGTGTATTCGGGTGTGTGTTCGGGTGTGTATTCGGGTTGCATTCGGGTGTGTGTTCGGGTGTGTATTCGGGTGTGTTTTCGGGTTTGTATTCGGGTGTGTATTCGGGTGTGTATTCGGGTTGTATTCGGGTGTGTGTTCGGGTTGTATTCGGGTGTGTGTTCGGGTGTGTGTTCGGGTTATATTCGAGTGTGTGTTCGTGATTGTATTCGGGTGTGTGTTCGGGTGTGTGTTCGGGTGTGTGTTCGGGTGTGTGTTCGGGTGTGTGTTCGGGTGTGTATTCGGGTTGTATTCGGGTGTGTGTTCGGGTGTGTATTCGGGTTGTATTCGGGTGTGTGTTCGGGTGTGTTCGGGTGTGTGTTCGGGTGTGTATTCGGGTTGTAGTCGGGTGTGTGTTCGGGTGTGTATTCGGGTGTGTGTTCGGGTGTGTATTCGGGTTGTATTCGGGTGTGTGTTCGGGTGTGTGTTCGGGTTGTATTCTGGTGTGTGTTCTGGTGTGTGTTCGGGTGTGTGTTCGGGTGTGTGGTCGGGTATGTGTTCGGGTGTGTGTTCGGGTGTGTATTCGGGTGTGTTTTCGGGTTTGTATTCGGGTGTGTATTCGGGTGTGTATTCGGGTTGTATTCGGGTGTGTATTCGGGTGTGTGTTCGGGTGTGTATTCGGGTTGTATTCGGGTTTGTGTTCGGATGTGTGTTCGGGTGTGTGTTCGGGTGGGTGTTCGGGTGTGTATTCGGGTTGTATTCGGGTGTGTGTTCGGGTGTGTATTCGGGTTGTATTCGGGTGCGTGTTCGGGTGTGTGTTCGGGTGTGTGTTCGGTTGTGTGTTCGGGTGAGTATTCGGGTGTGTTCGGGTGTGTATTCGGGTGTGTGTTCGGGTGTGTATTCGGGTTGTAGTCGGGCGTGTGTTCGGGTGTGTTCGGGTGTGTATTCGGGTGTGTGTTCGGGAGTGTATTCGGGTGTGTGTTCGGGCTTGTATTCGGGTTGTATTCAGGTGTGTGTTCGGGTGTGTGTTCGGGTTGTATTCGGGTGTGTGTTCGGGTGTGTATTCGGGTTGTATTCGGGTGTGTATTCGGGTGTGTGTTCGGGTGTGTATTCGGGTGTGTGTTCGGGCGTGTATTCGGGTTGTATTCAGGTGTGTGTTCGGGTGTGTGTTCGGGTTGTATTCGGGTGTGTGTTCGGGTGTGTATTCGGGTTGTATTCGGGTGTGTATTCGGGTGTGTGTTCGGGTGTGTGTTCGGGTGTGTATTCGGGTGTGTGTTCGGGTGTGTATTCGGGTTGTATTCGGGTGTGTGTTCGGGTGTGTGTTCAGGTGTGTATTCGGGTTGTATTCGGGTGTGTGTTCGGGTGTGTATTCGTGTGTGTATTCGGGTGTGTATTCGGGTTGAATTCGGGTTGTATTCGGGTGTGTGTTCGGGTGTGTATTCGGGTGTGTATTCGGGTGTGTATTCGGGTGTGTGTTCGGGTGTGTGTTCGGGTGTGTGTTCGGGTGTGTGTTCGGTTGTGTGTTCGGGTGAGTATTCGGGTGTGTTCGGGTGTGTATTCGAGTGTGTGTTCGGGTGTGTGTTCGGGTGTGTGTTCGGGAGTGTGTTCGGTTGTGTGTTCGGGTGAGTATTCGGGTGTGTTCGGATGTGTATTCGGGTGTGTGTTCGGGTGTTTATTCGGGTTGTAGTCGGGTGTGTGTTCTGGTGTGTTCGGGTGTGTATTCGGGTGTGTGTTCGGATGTGTATTCGGGTTGTATTCGGGTGTGTGTTCGGGTTGTATTCGGGTGTGTGTTCGGGTGTGTATTCGGGTGTGTGTTCGGGTGTGTAGTCGGTTGTGTGTTCGGGTGTGTTCGGGTGTGTATTCGGGTGTGTGTTCGGGTGTGTATTCGGGTTGTATTCAGGTGTGTGTTCGGGTGTGTGTTCGGGTGTGAGTTCGGGTGTGTATTCGGGTGTGTGTTCGGGTGTGTATTCGGGTTGTATTCGGGTGTGTGTTCGGGTGTGTATTCGGGTGTGTATTCGGGTGTGTGTTCGGGTGTTTATTCGGGTTGTAGTCGGGTGTGTGTTCGGGTGTGTTCGGGTGTGTATTCGGGTGTGTGTTCGGGTGTGTATTCGGGTTGTATTCGGGTGTGTGTTCGGGTTGTATTCGGGTGTGTGTTCGGGTGAGTATTCGGGTGTGTGTTCGGGTGTGTATTCGGGTTGTATTCGGGTGTGTATTCGGGTGTGTGTTCGGGTGTGTATTCGGGTGTGTGTTCGGGCGTGTATTCGGGTTGTATTCAGGTGTGTGTTCGGGTGTGTGTTCGGGTGTGTATTCGGGTTGTATTCGGGTGTGTATTCGGGTGTGTGTTCGGGTGTGTGTTCGGGTGTGTATTCGGGTGTGTGTTCGGGTGTGTATTCGGGTTGTATTCGGGTGTGTGTTCGGGTGTGTGTTCAGGTGTGTATTCGGGTTGTATTCGGGTGTGTGTTCGGGTGTGTATTCGTGTGTGTATTCGGGTGTGTATTCGGGTTGAATTCGGGTTGTATTCGGGTGTGTGTTCGGGTGTGTATTCGGGTGTGTATTCGGGTGTGTATTCGGGTGTGTGTTCGGGTGTGTGTTCGGGTGTGTGTTCGGGTGTGTGTTCGGTTGTGTGTTCGGGTGAGTATTCGGGTGTGTTCGGGTGTGTATTCGAGTGTGTGTTCGGGTGTGTGTTCGGGTGTGTGTTCGGGAGTGTGTTCGGTTGTGTGTTCGGGTGAGTATTCGGGTGTGTTCGGGTGTGTATTCGGGTGTGTGTTCGGGTGTTTATTCGGGTTGTAGTCGGGTGTGTGTTCTGGTGTGTTCGGGTGTGTATTCGGGTGTGTGTTCGGATGTGTATTCGGGTTGTATTCGGGTGTGTGTTCGGGTTGTATTCGGGTGTGTGTTCGGGTGTGTATTCGGGTGTGTGTTCGGGTGTGTATTCGGGTGTGTGTTCGGGCGTGTATTCGGGTTGTATTCAGGTGTGTGTTCGGGTGTGTGTTCGGGTTGTATTCGGGTGTGTGTTCGGGTGTGTATTCGGGTTGTATTCGGGTGTGTATTCGGGTGTGTGTTCGGGTGTGTATTCGGGTTGTAGTCGGTTGTGTGTTCGGGTGTGTTCGGGTGTGTATTCGGGTGTGTGTTCGGGTGTGTATTCGGGTTGTATTCAGGTGTGTGTTCGGGTGTGTGTTCGGGTGTGAGTTCGGGTGTGTATTCGGGTGTGTGTTCGGGTGTGTATTCGGGTTGTATTCGGGTGTGTGTTCGGGTGTGTATTCGGGTGTGTATTCGGGTGTGTGTTCGGGTGTTTATTCGGGTTGTAGTCGGGTGTGTGTTCGGGTGTGTTCGGGTGTGTATTCGGGTGTGTGTTCGGGTTGTATTCAGGTGTGTGTTCGGGTGTGTGTTCGGGTTGTATTCGGGTGTGGGTTCGGGTGTGTATTCGGGTTGTATTCGGGTGTGTATTCGGGTGTGTGTTCGGGTGTGTATTCGGGTTGTAGTCGGGTGTGTGTTCGGGTGTGTTCGGGTGTGTATTCGGGTGTGTGTTCGGGTGTGTATTCGGGTTGTATTCAGGTGTGTGTTCGGGTGTGTGTTCGGGTGTGTGTTCGGGTGTGTATTCGGGTGTGTGTTCGGGTGTGTATTCGGGTTGTATTCGGGTGTGTGTTCGGGTGTGTATTCGGGTGTGTATTCGGGTGTGTATTCGGGTTGTATTCGGGTTGTATTCGGGTGTGTGTTCGGGTGTGTATTCGGGTGTGTATTCGGGTGTGTATTCGGGTGTGTGTTCGGGTGTGTGTTCGGGTGTGTGTTCGGGTGTGTGTTCGGGTGTGTATTCGGGTTGTATTCGGGTGTGTGTTCGGGTGTGTATTCGAGTGTGTGTTCGGGTGTGTGTTCGGGTGTGTGTTCGGGTGTGTATTCGGGTGTGTGTTCGGGTGTGTATTCGGGTTGTATTCGGGTGTGTGTTCGGGTGTGTGTTCGGGTTGTATTCTGGTGTGTGTTCTGGTGTGTGTTCGGGTGTGTGTTCGGGTGTGTGGTCGGGTATGTGTTCGGGTGTGTGTTCGGGTGTGTATTCGGGTGTGTTTTCGGGTTTGTATTCGGGTGTGTATTCGGGTGTGTATTCGGGTTGTATTCGGGTGTGTATTCGGGTGTGTGTTCGGGTGTGTATTCGGGTTGTATTCGGGTTTGTGTTCGGATGTGTGTTCGGGTGTGTGTTCGGGTGGGTGTTCGGGTGTGTATTCGGGTTGTATTCGGGTGTGTGTTCGGGTGTGTATTCGGGTTGTATTCGGGTGCGTGTTCGGGTGTGTTCGGGTGTGTGTTCGGTTGTGTGTTCGGGTGAGTATTCGGGTGTGTTCGGGTGTGTATTCGGGTGTGTGTTCGGGTGTGTATTCGGGTTGTAGTCGGGCGTGTGTTCGGGTGTGTTCGGGTGTGTATTCGGGTGTGTGTTCGGGAGTGTATTCGGATGTGTGTTCGGGCTTGTATTCGGGTTGTATTCAGGTGTGTGTTCGGGTGTGTGTTCGGGTTGTATTCGGGTGTGTGTTCGGGTGTGTATTCGGGTTGTATTCGGGTGTGTATTCGGGTGTGTGTTCGGGTGTGTATTCGGGTGTGTTCGGGCGTGTATTCGGGTTGTATTCAGGTGTGTGTTCGGGTGTGTGTTCGGGTTGTATTCGGGTGTGTGTTCGGGTGTGTATTCGGGTTGTATTCGGGTGTGTATTCGGGTGTGTGTTCGGGTGTGTGTTCGGGTGTGTATTCGGGTGTGTGTTCGGGTGTGTATTCGGGTTGTATTCGGGTGTGTGTTCGGGTGTGTGTTCAGGTGTGTATTCGGGTTGTATTCGGGTGTGTGTTCGGGTGTGTATTCGTGTGTGTATTCGGGTGTGTATTCGGGTTGAATTCGGGTTGTATTCGGGTGTGTGTTCGGGTGTGTATTCGGGTGTGTATTCGGGTGTGTATTCGGGTGTGTGTTCGGGTGTGTGTTCGGGTGTGTGTTCGGGTGTGTGTTCGGTTGTGTGTTCGGGTGAGTATTCGGGTGTGTTCGGGTGTGTATTCGAGTGTGTGTTCGGGTGTGTGTTCGGGTGTGTGTTCGGGAGTGTGTTCGGTTGTGTGTTCGGGTGAGTATTCGGGTTTGTTCGGGTGTGTATTCGGGTGTGTGTTCGGGTGTTTATTCGGGTTGTAGTCGGGTGTGTGTTCTGGTGTGTTCGGGTGTGTATTCGGGTGTGTGTTCGGATGTGTATTCGGGTTGTATTCGGGTGTGTGTTCGGGTTGTATTCGGGTGTGTGTTCGGGTGTGTATTCGGGTGTGTGTTCGGGTGTGTAGTCGGTTGTGTGTTCGGGTGTGTTCGGGTGTGTATTCGGGTGTGTGTTCGGGTGTGTATTCGGGTTGTATTCAGGTGTGTGTTCGGGTGTGTGTTCGGGTGTGAGTTCGGGTGTGTATTCGGGTGTGTGTTCGGGTGTGTATTCGGGTTGTATTCGGGTGTGTGTTCGGGTGTGTATTCGGGTATGTATTCGGGTGTGTGTTCGGGTGTTTATTCGGGTTGTAGTCGGGTGTGTGTTCGGGTGTGTATTCGGGTGTGTGTTCGGGTGTGTATTCGGGTTGTATTCGGGTGTGTGTTCGGGTTGTATTCGGGTGTGTGTTCGGGTGAGTATTCGGGTGTGTGTTCGGGTGTGTATTCGGGTTGTATTCGGGTGTGTATTCGGGTGTGTGTTCGGGTGTGTATTCGGGTGTGTGTTCGGGCGTGTATTCGGGTTGTATTCAGGTGTGTGTTCGGGTGTGTGTTCGGGTTGTATTCGGGTGTGTGTTCGGGTGTGTATTCGGGTTGTATTCGGGTGTGTATTCGGGTTTGTGTTCGGGTGTGTGTTCGGGTGTGTATTCGGGTGTGTGTTCGGGTGTGTATTCGGGTTGTATTCGGGTGTGTGTTCGGGTGTGTGTTCAGGTGTGTATTCGGGTTGTATTCGGGTGTGTGTTCGGGTGGGTATTCGTGTGTGTATTCGGGTGTGTATTCGGGTTGAATACGGGTTGTATTCGGGTGTGTGTTCGGGTGTGTATTCGGGTGTGTATTCGGGTGTGTATTCGGGTGTGTGTTCGGGTGTGTGTTCGGGTGTGTGTTCGGGTGTGTGTTCGGTTGTGTGTTCGGGTGAGTATTCGGGTGTGTTCGGGTGTGTATTCGAGTGTGTGTTCGGGTGTGTGTTCGGGTGTGTGTTCGGGAGTGTGTTCGGTTGTGTGTTCGGGTGAGTATTCGGGTGTGTTCGGGTGTGTATTCGGGTGTGTGTTCGGGTGTTTATTCGGGTTGTAGTCGGGTGTGTGTTCTGGTGTGTTCGGGTGTGTATTCGGGTGTGTGTTCGGATGTGTATTCGGGTTGTATTCGGGTGTGTGTTCGGGTTGTATTCGGGTGTGTGTTCGGGTGTGTATTCGGGTGTGTGTTCGGGTGTGTATTCGGGTGTGTGTTCGGGCGTGTATTCGGGTTGTATTCAGGTGTGTGTTCGGGTGTGTGTTCGGGTTGTATTCGGGTGTGTGTTCGGGTGTGTATTCGGGTTGTATTCGGGTGTGTATTCGGGTGTGTGTTCGGGTGTGTATTCGGGTTGTAGTCGGTTGTGTGTTCGGGTGTGTTCGGGTGTGTATTCGGGTGTGTGTTCGGGTGTGTATTCGGGTTGTATTCAGGTGTGTGTTCGGGTGTGTGTTCGGGTGTGAGTTCGGGTGTGTATTCGGGTGTGTGTTCGGGTGTGTATTCGGGTTGTATTCGGGTGTGTGTTCGGGTGTGTATTCGGGTGTGTATTCGGGTGTGTGTTCGGGTGTTTATTCGGGTTGTAGTCGGGTGTGTGTTCGGGTGTGTTCGGGTGTGTATTCGGGTGTGTGTTCGGGTGTGTATTCGGGTTGTATTCGGGTGTGTGTTCGGGTTGTATTCGGGTGTGTGTTCGGGTGAGTATTCGGGTGTGTGTTCGGGTGTGTATTCGGGTGTGTGTTCGGGCGTGTATTCGGGTTGTATTCAGGTGTGTGTTCGGGTGAGTGTTCGGGTTGTATTCGGGTGTGTGTTCGGGTGTGTATTCGGGTTGTATTCGGGTGTGTATTCGGGTGTGTGTTCGGGTGTGTATTCGGGTTGTAATCGGGTGTGTGTTCGGGTGTGTTCGGGTGTGTATTCGGGTGTGTGTTCGGGTGTGTATTCGGGTTGTATTCAGGTGTGTGTTCGGGTGTGTGTTCGGGTGTGTGTTCGGGTGTGTATTCGGGTGTGTGTTCGGGTGTGTATTCGGGTTGTATTCGGGTGTGTGTTCGGGTGTGTATTCGGGTGTGTATTCGGGTGTGTATTCGGGTTGTATTCGGGTTGTATTCGGGTGTGTGTTCGGGTGTGTATTCGGGTGTGTATTCGGGTGTGTATTCGGGTGTGTGTTCGGGTGTGTGTTCGGGTGTGTGTTCGGGTGTGTGTTCGGGTGTGTATTCGGGTTGTATTCGGGTGTGTGTTCGGGTGTGTATTCGAGTGTGTGTTCGGGTGTGTGTTCGGGTGTGTGTTCGGGTGTGTGTTCGGTTGTGTGTTCGGGTGAGTATTCGGGTGTGTTCGGGTGGGTATTCGGGTGTGTGTTCGGGTGTTTATTCGGGTTGTAGTCGGGTGTGTGTTCGGGTGTGTTCGGGTGTGTATTCGGGTGTGGGTTCGGGTGTGTATTCGGGTTGTATTCGGGTGTGTGTTCGGGTTGTATTCGGGTGTGTGTTCGGGTGTGTATTCGGGTGTGTGTTCGGGTGTGTATTCGGGTGTGTGTTCGGGCGGGTATTCGGGTTGTATTCAGGTGTGTGTTCGGGTATGTGTTCGGGTTGTATTCGGGTGTGTGTTCGGGTGTGTATTCGGGTTGTATTCGGGTGTGTATTCGGGTGTGTGTTCGGGTGTGTATTCGGGTTGGAGTCGGGTGTGTGTTCGGGTGTGTTCGGGTGTGTATTCGGGTGTGTGTTCGGGTGTGTATTCGGGTTGTATTCAGGTGTGTGTTCGGGTGTGTATTCGGGTGTGTTTTCGGGTTTGTATTCGGGTGTGTATTCGCGTGTGTATTCGGGTTGTATTCGGGTGTGTATTCGGGTGTGTGTTCGGGTGTCTATTCGGGTTGTATTCGGGTGTGTGTTCGGTTGTGTGTTCGGGTGTGTGTTCGGGTGGGTGTTCGGGTGTGTATTCGGGTTGTATTCGGGTGTGTTTGGTAGTGTATTCGGGTGTGTGTTCGGGCGTGTATTCGGGTTGTATTCAGGTGTGTGTTCGGGTGTGTGTTCGGGTTGTATTCGGGTGTGTGTTCGGGTGTGTATTCGGGTTGTATTCGGGTGTGTATTCGGGTGTGTGTTCGGGTGTGTATTCGGGTTGTAGTCTGGTGTGTGTTCGGGTGTGTTCGGGTGTGTATTCGGGTGTGTGTTCCTGTGTGAATTCGGGTTGTATTCGGGTGTGTGTTCGGGTGTGTGTTCGGGTGTGTATTCGGGTGTGTGTTCGGGTGTGTATTCGGGTTGTATTCGGGTGTGTGTTCGGGTGTGTGTTCAGGTGTGTATTCGGGTTGTATTCGGGTGTGTGTTCGGGTGAGTATTCGGGTGTGTTCGGGTGTGTATTCGGGTGTGTGTTCGGGCGGGTATTCGGGTTGTATTCAGGTGTGTGTTCGGGTATGTGTTCGGGTTGTATTCAGGTGTGTGTTCGGGTGTGTATTCGGGTTGTATTCGGGTGTGTATTCGGGTGTGTGTTCGGGTGTGTATTCGGGTTGTAGTCGGGTGTGTGTTCGGGTGTGTTCGGGTGTGTATTCGGGTGTGTGTTCGGGAGTGTATTCGGGTGTGTGTTCGGGCGTGTATTCGGGTTGTATTCAGGTGTGTGTTCGGGTGTGTGTTCGGGTTGTATTCGGGTGTGTGTTCGGGTGTGTATTCGGGTGTGTGTTCGGGTGTGTTCGGGTGTGTATTCGGCTGTGTGTTCGGGTGTGTATTCGGGTGTGTGTTCGGGCGTGTATTCGGGTTGTATTCAGGTGTGTGTTCGGGTGTGTGTTCGGGTTGTATTCGGGTGTGTGTTCGGGTGTGTATTCGGGTTGTATTCGGGTGTGTATTCGGGTGTGTGTTCGGGTGTGTGTTCGGGTGTGTATTCGGGTGTGTGTTCGGGTGTGTATTCGGGTTGTATTCGGGTGTGTGTTCGGGTGTGTGTTCAGGTGTGTATTCGGGTTGTATTCGGGTGTGTGTTCGGGTGTGTATTCGGGTGTGTATTCGGGTGTGTATTCGGGTTGAATTCGGGTTGTATTCGGGTGTGTGTTCGGGTGTGTATTCGGGTGTGTATTCGGGTGTGTATTCGGGTGTGTGTTCGGGTGTGTGTTCGGGTGTGTGTTCGGGTGTGTGTTCGGTTGTGTGTTCGGGTGAGTATTCGGGTGTGTTCGGGTGTGTATTCGAGTGTGTGTTCGGGTGTGTGTTCGGGTGTGTGTTCGGGAGTGTGTTCGGTTGTGTGTTCGGGTGAGTATTCGGGTGTGTTCGGGTGTGTATTCGGGTGTGTGTTCGGGTGTGTATTCGGGTTGTATTCGGGTGTGTGTTCGGGTGTGTATTCGGGTGTGTATTCGGGTGTGTATTCGGGTTGTATTCGGGTTGTATTCGGGTGTGTGTTCGGGTGTGTATTCGGGTGTGTATTCGGGTGTGTATTCGGGTGTGTGTTCGGGTGTGTGTTCGGGTGTGTGTTCGGGTGTGTGTTCGGGTGTGTATTCGGGTTGTATTCGGGTGTGTGTTCGGGTGTGTATTCGAGTGTGTGTTCGGGTGTGTGTTCGGGTGTGTGTTCGGTTGTGTGTTCGGGTGAGTATTCGGGTGTGTTCGGGTGGGTATTCTGGTGTGTGTTCGGGTGTTTATTCGGGTTGTAGTCGGGTGTGTGTTCGGGTGTGTTCGGGTGTGTATTCGGGTGTGGGTTCGGGTGTGTATTCGGGTTGTATTCGGGTGTGTGTTCGGGTTGTATTCGGGTGTGTGTTCGGGTGTGTATTCGGGTGTGTGTTCGGGTGTGTGTTCGGGTGTGTATTCGGGTTGTATTCGGGTGTGTGTTCGGGTGTGTGTTCGGGTGTGTTTTCGGGTGTGTATTCGGGTTGTATTCGGGTGTGTGTTCGGGTGTGTGTTCGGGTGTGTATTCGGGTGTGTATTCGGGTTGTATTCGGGTGTGTGTTCGGGTGTGTGTTCGGGTGTGTATTCGGGTTGTATTCGGGTGTGTGTTCAGGTGTGTATTCGGGTGTGTATTCGGGTGTGTATTCGGGTTGTATTCGGGTGTGTGTTCGGGTGTGTGTTCGGATGTGTGTTCGGGTGTGTGTTCGGGTGTGTATTCGGGTTCTATTCGGGTGTGTATTCGGGTTGTATTCGGGTGTGTATTCGGGTGTGTATTCGAGTGTGTGTTCGGGTGTGTATTCGGGTTGTAGTCGGATGTGTGTTCGGGTGAGTTCGGGTGTGTATTCGGGTGTGTGTTCGGGTGTGCATTCGGGTTGTATTCGGGTGTGTGTTCGGGTGTGTGTTCGGGTGTGTATTCGGGTGTGTGTTCGGGTGTGTATTCGGGTTGTATTCGGGTGTGTGTTCGGGTGTGTGTTCGGGTGTGTGTTCGGGTGTGTATTCGGGCTGTATTCGGGTGTGTGTTCGGGTGTGTATTCGGGTTGTATTCGGGTGTGTGTTCGGGTGTGTGTTCGGTTGTGTGTCCGGGTGAGTATTCGGGTGTGTTCGGGTGTATATTCGTGTGTGTGTTCGGGTGTGTATTCGGGATGTAGTCGGGTGTGTGTTCGGGTGTGTTCGGGTGTGTGTTCGGGTGTGTGTTCGGGTGTGTGTTCGGGTGTGTATTCGGGTGTGCTTTCGGGTTTGTATTCGGGTGTGTATTAGGGTGTGTATTCGGGTTGTTTTCCGGTGTGTATTCGGGTGTGTATTCGGGTTGTACTCGGGTGTCTGTTCGGGTGTGTATTCGGGTTGTATTCGGGTGTGTGGTCGGGTGTGTATTCGGGTTGTATTCGGGTGTGTGTTCGGGTTGTATTCGGGTGTGTGTTCGGGTGTGTGTTCGGGTTTGTATTCGGGTGTGTGTTCGGGTGTGTGTTCTGGTGTGTGTTCGGCTGTGTATTCGGGTGTGTGTTCGGGTGTGTATTCGGGTTGTATTCGGGTTGTAGTCGGGTGTGTGTTCGGGTGTGTTCGGGTGTGTATTCGGGTGTGTGTTCTGGTGTGTATTCGGGTTGTATTCGGGTGTGTGTTCGGGTGTGTATTCGGGTGTGTGTTCGGGTGTGTGTTCGGGTGTGTGTTCGGGTGTGTATTCGGGTTGTATTCGGGTGTGTGTTCGGGTGTGTGTTCGGGTGTGTTTTCGGGTTTGTATTCGGGTGTGTATTCGGGTGTGTATTCGGGTTGTTTTCGGGTGTGTGTTCGGGTGTGTGTTCGGGTTGTATTCGGTTGTGTGTTCGGGTGTGTGTTCGGGTTTGTAATCGGGTGTGTGTTCGGGTGTGTGTTTGGGTGTGTATTCGGGTGTGTGTTCGGGCGTGTATTCGGGTTGTATTGGGGTGTGTGTTCGGGTGTGTGTTCGAGCGTGTATTCGGGTTGTATTCGGGTGTGTGTTCGCTTGTGTGTTCGGGTGTGTGTTCGGGTTGTATTCGGGTGTGTGTTCGGGTGTGTATTCGGGTTGTATTCGGGTGTGTATTCGGGTGTGTGTTCGGGTGTGTATTCGGGTTGTAGTCGGGTGTGTATTTCTGGTGTGTTCGGGTGTGTATTCGGGTGTGTGTTCTGGTGTGTATTCGGGTTGTATTCGGGTGTGTGTTCGGGTGTGTGTTCGGGTGTGTATTCGGGTTGTATTCGGGTGTGTAGTCGGATTGTATTCGGGTGTGTATTCGGGTGTGTGTTCGGGTGTGTATTCGGGTTGTATTCATGTGTGTGTTCGGGAGTGTGTTCGGGTGTGTATTCGGGTTGTAGTCGGGTGTCTGTTCGGGTGTGTATTCGGGTTGTATTCGGGTGTGTGTTCGGGTGTGTATTCGGGTGTGTGTTAGGGTGTGTATTCGGGTGTGTGTTCGGGTGTGTATTCGGGTTGCATTCGGGTGTGTGTTCGGGTGTGTATTCGGGTATGTTTTCGGGTTTGTATTCGGGGGTGTATTCGGGTGTGTATTCGGGTTGTATTCGGGTGTGTGTTCGGGTGTGTGTTCGGGTTATATTCGGGTGTGTGTTCGGGTTTGTATTCGGGTGTGTGTTCGGGTGTGTGTTCGGGTGTGTGTTCGGGTGTGTGTTCGGGAGTGTATTCGGGTTGTATTCGGGTGTGTGTTCGGGTGTGTATTCGGGACGTATTCGGGTGTGTGTTCGGGTGTGTTCGGGTGTGTATTCGGGTGTGTGTTCGGGTGTGTATTCGTGTTGTAGTCGGGTGTGTGTTCGGTTGTGTATTCGGGTTGTATTCGGGTGTGTGTTCGGGTGTGTGTTCGGGTGTGTGTTCGGTTGTGTGTTCGGGTGAGTATTCGGGTGTGTTCGGGTGTGTATTCGGGTGTGTGTTCGGGTGTGTATTCGGGTTGTATTCGGGTGTGTGTTCGGGTGTTTATTCGGGTGTGTGTACGGGAGTGTTGTGACGGACTTTTCTCGCCCTTGTATTTTCGTCGGCGCGCACGACGCGAATAAAAGGGCGGATCGATCAGTCAACTTTGAGATTGGCGCAGGAATTTAGCAAGTTTCGAAATTACGGAGTTTCCTCGGGCGCCAGTTTTTATAGACTTTGCTGTCTGTAGGTCCGGGTAATTTCAACTCAGGAGAAATATCCAGGAAGTTCATGAAAATAAACACAGAATTCGGAAAAACACCCGGTTACTTTTATTTAATTAAAAGTACGGCAACAGTGTTAAATCCACAACAAGCATTTACAAACAGAAAGAGAGAACTCTTATCTACCTTTGGTTATCGGAGCGAACATAAAGAAGCAAGGTCGACGTGAGAAGGAAAACCGAAAATCATTTCTACAATATTTACAAATCGGGATAACTAAATACTAGAAACGGAAAAATTAAATACAGGGTTACCTCGCCGGAGTAAGCGGCATACTAAGCTAGCGTGCACAAACAGCAAAAACCAAAATAGTTACAATAGAGCGGGGAGGCAAAATTAGGCGGAGAGAGGGGTGTAAAATAAGCAACGGGGAAAATCGGCAACAAAGCATTAGCAATTAACACGGGGCACGGACGGGGAACTAATATGCTAGGAAATTAACTAGGGTGACAACCTAGAGAGTTACCGGGAATTGAACCCCTTACTCGCACTAAATGTAAATGGGTTAATACGGCACGACAGATCGCCAAGTACAGTACCAACCCACGAACATAGAGCACTGTAGGGACACGCGTTCCCCTCTCCTAGGAAGCACGGGCGGAAAACGGGTGCTGACCTAGGGAGTCAACGGGGTCGAGCCTCTTAATCGTACTAAATGTAAATGGGTTAATACGGCACGACAGATCGCCAAGTACAGTACCAACCCACAAACACAGAGCACTGTAGGGACGCGTACCCCTCTCCTAGGAAGCACGGGCGGGGACTAGGTGACGACCTAGGGAGATACCGGGAGTCGGGCCTCTTTATCGCACTAGATGTCAATGGGTCAATACGGCACGACAGATCGCCAAGTACAGTACCAACCCACCAACACAGAGCACTGTAGAGCCGAGTTCCCCTCTCCTAGGAAGCACGGGCGGAGACTAGGTGACGACCCAGGGAGATACCGGGAGTCGGACCTCTTTACCGCACTAGATGTCAATGGGTCAATACGGCACGACAGATCGCCAAGTACAGTACCAACCCACCAACACAGAGCACTGTAGAACCGAGTTCCCCTCTCCTAGGAAGCACGGGCGGAGATTAGGTGACGACCTAGGGAGATACCGGGAGTCGGGACTCTTGGTCGCACCAAGCGTCAATGAGTCGATACGGCACGACAGATCGCCAAGTACAGTACCAACCCACCAACACAGAGCGCTGCCGAGCCGAGTTCCCCTCACCTAGGAAGCACGGGCGGAGAATGGGTGACGGCCTAGAGAGTTAGCGGGAGTCTAGCCTCTAGTTCGCACCGAGTGTCAATGAGTCAATACGGCACGACAGATCGCCAAGTGCAATACCAACTCACAAACACCAAGTACTGTAGAGACCAGTTCCCCTCTCCTAGGAAGCACTGAAAGAAAGAAAGACAATTAGAAAGTGAGATATTTCTATCTGCCGTTAGCGGCCAAGGGGCTTTCACTTCGTTCATTTACGTGATATTCTATAGGTAGGTTATATCATATGCCATCTCACGGTGATTCTTTCATTGAAATGCATATAAAATTGCCTAACCACGGTTCTGAAAAATACGCTTCGTTACATCCCCCTCTTTCTTCCTCAAAGAAAAGCGACAATTGTAACGGTTACATACGGTAATTGTTGCTTTTCTTTTACAGAGCAGTGGAAAACGCATAAGAAAAAAAAATGTTTGCACACTCTCTGAAAGAAAATTAACTTAACTAGCCAAAACAAACCTAAATAATTCCTAAAGTAAATAAAAATAATAATAGATAAAAAAAAATGTCACAATGCTTAACGTCTCTCGGATGGACGGCACTGGCATTCTCGGGAGTATCGTCCTATGCGTCCACAACGGGAACAGAAAAGGACTCGAACGTTGCGGCACGCCTCCCTTTGGTGGCCTTCCTGTCCGCACCTCCAACAGGTCTCCGGTGTCACCCTGATCTGTCCGAATGGGGCCGAAGCTGCGGGCTCCACCCTCTGGCAGAGACGAGAGTCCTCTTCCCCCTGGTTGAACTCCTCTTGGAGAAATCTTAGGGCGATTAGTGCGGGATAGGGATCCTGCTCCACCGGTGGCATAAGGTCCCCCAGGCACCGGTGTTTGATCCCAAGCTCGTGTCGGTAGAGGAAGCCTCGGCGGTAGGCGGTCCTTAAGTTCTTCCTGCCGGTTTCGGAACTAGCCCACTCTTGGCTGCTTATCGCTCGTCCTCGGCAGTATCACGGTCGAGACGATGGCGGAGGCCGGTTGCTTTTGCTGCACTGCTTTGGACTTTTGGCAGAAATCACAACTTCGGACATATTTAGCGATATCCCTGTACATACCGGGCCAGTAGTATCGCAGGGCAATCCGGGCGGTCGTCTTGGCAATCCCCATGTGTCCTGTAATCGGTTCGTCATGATGTTCGGCCATCACTTGAGCTCTGAGCTCTTTCGGAACACATAATTTCCACGGATCCACCAATTTGGGTTCGTTCTCGTCTCGGGAGTCCCAGAAGTGTCGAAACAGTTTTCCCTCCTTATCACAGTATTCCGGGTTACCTTCGGGATTCACACGGACATCCTGTAACTTCCGGTGATACCAGGAACAGGTAGCATCTTGTTTCACAGCTAGGACTGAATCGGTCACCGAAGCTCGTGATTGAATGTCGTCAACTCGGTTAATTGTCCTTTGTCGGCACTGATTATGGGGATTTTTAGGCCGGTGGTGTTTGTTGTACGTCGGGCCGCTCACTCGGACCTTATATCGAGTCAAGGGCGTCGTACCTCGGATTTCGTCACAAGCAATTAATTTTTCATTCGGAAAATAATTGCAAGCTTCGTCGGTGATCAGGGAGCGGGGTCCTTTCGTGGTTTCTTCCTCCACAGGGGTACAGGAAGACATCTGCATTAACGGCAACGGACGACCTTCCATATAGACGGTTCTATGTTCCAAATCTATTTTGAAACGCAGATGGCAGAGGAGGTCCATCCCTATAATGAGATCAGACGGTAAACGGGGAATGTAACCCCAACGGTGGGTGACTGAGCGGCCTCCTACTTCGATGGTGATTTCGAAAGTCTGGTTTACGTCAACGAGTTCCCCGCTGGCAACACGGGCGTACGAACGGGGCTCTCTTAATGTGACATCACAGGCGGCGCATTGTTGTGCAATCTTGTCACCAATGTAGGAGCGGCTGGCTCCTGTATCTAATAGAGCGACATAATGTACCCCTGCTACGGAGACTGCAAAATGGGGGCGGTTGTCGCTATTTTCGGCGGCGGCAATCGGTTCAGAGGCTAGTGGCGGCGGTCGCTGGTACACTCTCGGATGAGTCCGGCGGCGACGAGAGTTTCCCGGACAGGGACATTCTCGCGACAGCACTCCCTCAGTTCCACATCGTGAACAGAACAGTTTCCTTGGTCGTCTGCAATCGTTTCTTGTGTGTCCGGTTTTTCCACACCTCCAACATTGTAAGGCAGATGCGACGATCTTCTCGGATGCCATGGAAAGTGTCGAAAGATTCACCCTAGGTGACAGTGACGGCGTCGGCTGATACGTTGGCGGATTTGGGCGGTTTGCAGACGGCAATGATGTGGGCGGTGTCGGTATCGGTAAGTGTTCTTGACGTTGCTCTCCTGTTGAGGGAAGTGCCTTCGGGGAAGGCGCTGGTCGGGGTTTCGGCTGCGTCTCCCTCTTCAGTTCTTCTCGCAGTAGCTCGAAGTCCCTGGTAACATTGCAGAATGATGAAATGTCTTCGAAATCGCTGCGACGGATTTGTTGTCGGTACGAGGGCCTCAAGTTTCGGTACAGCCACTGGAGTTCTTGTTCAGGACTTAGCTGTCCGTGCCTGCGGACAAGTGTCTGAAGGTCGGTGATGTACTTGGCCACAGGTTCGTCTTCTTTCTGGGTACGGCGGCTGATTTCGGCCTCAAGATCAATCTGGTAATTCACAGGATAGTAGAATATCTTGAAGATCTTCAGAAAGTCCTCCCAGGTCCTTATGTGTAGTCGGTTATTTCGGTACCAGAGGGCGGGATCTCCTCGTAGAAGTTCCGGCATAACAGGAAGCAGACGGTCGAGGGAAATGTCTTGAGAGGCGCAAATTTCCTGGAGTCTCTCAATAAACGTCACAGGGTCGGTGCGGCCATCGAAGACAAGTTTCCACTCACTTACCTTGGGTGGGGAAGCGTTCGGTACAAGGGCGGCTTCAGGTGGCGGTGTGTTACCTGTCTCCATCACGGGCGCTTCGGGCTGCGGGGTGGCTGGTACGCAGACGGGATGCGGTTGTTCCTGAGGGCGAGGGGAACGGCTGCCTTCACGGAGAAAACTCACTAGTCGTTTCCTAAGGTCTTCCACGGAACCGGAAGAGTCAAGGCGGAATTTCGCGAGTTCGGCCTCTAATTCGGATTTAGGCAGCTTGTAAACCCACCCCACGCGGACGTCAGTTGCCTCGTTCGGCACTGTTTCGGAAGTTTTCTCTTTCCCGGTTTTGTTTTTGCCTGTTGCGGACATTCTGTGTTTATTAATTACAAAGAAAAATTTAAACGGTCCCTGCTCGGGCGCCAAAATTTGTGACGGACTTTTCTCGCCCTTGTATTTTCGTCGGCGCGCACGACGCGAATAAAAGGGCGGACCGATCAGTCAACTTTGAGATTGGCGCAGGAATTTAGCAAGTTTCGAAATTACGGAGTTTCCTCGGGCGCCAGTTTTTATAGACTTTGCTGTCTGTAGGTCCGGGTAATTTCAACTCAGGAGAAATATCCAGGAAGTTCATGAAAATAAACACAGAATTCGGAAAAACACCCGGTTACTTTTATTTAATTAAAAGTACGGCAACAGTGTTAAATCCACAACAAGCATTTACAAACAGAAAGAGAGAACTCTTATCTACCTTTGGTTATCGGAGCGAACATAAAGAAGCAAGGTCGACGTGAGAAGGAAAACCGAAAATCATTTCTACAATATTTACAAATCGGGATAACTAAATACTAGAAACGGAAAAATTAAATACAGGGTTAGCTCGCCGGAGTAAGCGGCATACTAAGCTAGCGTGCACAAACAGCAAAAACCAAAATAGTTACAATAGAGCGGGGAGGCAAAATTAGGCGGAGAGAGGGGTGTAAAATAAGCAACGGGGAAAATCGGCAACAAAGCATTAGCAATTAACACGGGGCACGGACGGGGAACTAATATGCTAGGAAATTAACTAGGGTGACAACCTAGAGAGTTACCGGGAATTGAACCCCTTACTCGCACTAAATGTAAATGGGTTAATACGGCACGACAGATCGCCAAGTACAGTACCAACCCACGAACATAGAGTACTGTAGGGACACGCGTTCCCCTCTCCTAGGAAGCACGGGCGGAAAACGGGTGCTGACCTAGGGAGTCAACGGGGTCGAGCCTCTTAATCGTACTAAATGTAAATGGGTTAATACGGCACGACAGATCGCCAAGTACAGTACCAACCCACAAACACAGAGCACTGTAGGGACGCGTACCCCTCTCCTAGGAAGCACGGGCGGGGACTAGGTGACGACCTAGGGAGATACCGGGAGTCGGGCCTCTTTATCGCACTAGATGTCAATGGGTCAATACGGCACGACAGATCGCCAAGTACAGTACCAACCCACCAACACAGAGCACTGTAGAGCCGAGTTCCCCTCTCCTAGGAAGCACGGGCGGAGACTAGGTGACGACCAAGGGTGATACCGGGAGTCGGACCTCTTTACCGCACTAGATGTCAATGGGTCAATACGGCACGACAGATCGCCAAGTACAGTACCAACCCACCAACACAGAGCACTGTAGAACCGAGTTCCCCTCTCCTAGGAAGCACGGGCGGAGATTAGGTGACGACCTAGGGAGATACCGGGAGTCGGGACTCTTGGTCGCACCAAGCGTCAATGAGTCGATACGGCACGACAGATCGCCAAGTACAGTACCAACCCACCAACACAGAGCGCTGCCGAGCCGAGTTCCCCTCACCTAGGAAGCACGGGCGGAGAATGGGTGACGGCCTAGAGAGTTAGCGGGAGTCTAGCCTCTAGTTCGCACCGAGTGTCAATGAGTCAATACGGCACGACAGATCGCCAAGTGCAATACCAACTCACAAACACCAAGTACTGTAGAGACCAGTTCCCCTCTCCTAGGAAGCACTGAAAGAAAGAAAGACAATTAGAAAGTGAGATATTTCTATCTGCCGTTAGCGGCCAAGGGGCTTTCACTTCGTTCATTTACGTGATATTCTATAGGTAGGTTATATCATATGCCATCTCACGGTGATTCTTTCATTGAAATGCATATAAAATTGCCTAACCACGGTTCTGAAAAATACGCTTCGTTACAGTGTGTTCGGGTGTGTATTCGGATTGTAGTCGGGTGTGTGTTCGGGTGTGTATTCGGCTGTGTGTTCGGGTGTGTTCGGGTGTGTTTTCGGGTGTGTGTTCGGGTGTGTGTTCGGGTGTGTATTCGGGTTGTATTCGGGTGTGTGTTCGGGTGTGGGTTCGGGTGTGTTTTCGGGTTTGTATTCGGGTGTGTATTCGGGTGTGTATTCGGGTTGTATTCGGGTGTGTGTTCGGGTGTGTGTTCGGGTTGTATTCGGTTGTGTGTTCGGGTGTGTGTTCGGGTTTGTATTCGGGTGTGTGTTCGGGTGTGTGTTTTGGTGTGTGTTTTGGTGTGTATTCGGGTGTGTGTTCGGGCGTGTATTCGGGTTGTATTCGGGTGTGTTCGGGTGTGTGTTCGAGCGTGTATTCGGGTTGTATTCGGGTGTGTGTTCGCGTGTGTGTTCGGGTGTGTGTTCGGGTTGTATTCGGGTGTGTGTTCGGGTGTGTATTCGGGTTGTATTCGGGTGTGTATTCGGGTGTGTGTTCGGGTGTGTATTCGGGTTGTAGTCGGGTGTGTGTTCGGGTGTGTATTCGGGTGTGTGTTCTGGTGTGTATTCGGGTTGTATTCGGGTGTGTGTTCGGGTGTGTGTTCGGGTGTGCATTCGGGCGTGTGTTCGGGTGTGTATTCGGGTTGTATTCGGGTGTGTGTTCGGGTGTGTGTTCGGGTGTGTATTCGGGTTGTATTCGGGTGTGTGTTCGCGTGTGTATTCGGGTGTGTATTCGGGTTGTATTCGGGTGTGTGTTCGGGTGAGTGTTCGGGTGTGTGTTCGGGTGTGTATTCGGGTTGTATTCGGGTGTGTAGTCGGGTTGTTTTCGGGTGTGTATTCGGGTGTGTGTTCGGGTGTGTATTCGGGTTGTATTCATGTGTGTGTTCGGGAGTGTGTTCGGGTGTGTATTCGGGTTGTAGTTGGGTGTCTGTTCGGGTTGTATTCGGGTGTGTGTTCGGGTGTGTGTTCGGGTGTGTGTTCGGGTGTGTATTCGGGTTGTATTCGGGTGTGTATTCGGGTTGTATTCGGGTGTGTAGTCGGGTTGTATTCGGGTGTGTATTCGGGTGTGTGTTCGGGTGTGTATTCGGGTTGTATTCATGTGTGTGTTCGGGAGTGTGTTCGGGTGTGTATTCGGGTTGTAGTCGGGTGTCTGTTCGGGTGTGTATTCGGGTTGTATTCGGGTGTGTGTTCGGGTGTGTATTCGGGTGTGTGTTCGGGTGTGTATTCGGGTGTGTGTTCGGGTGTGTATTCGGGTTGCATTCGGGTGTGTGTTCGGGTGTGTATTCGGGTGTGTTTTCGGGTTTGTATTCGGGTGTGTATTCGGGTGTGTATTCGGGTGTGTGTTCGGGTGTGTGTTCGGGTTGTATTCGGGTGTGTGTTTGGGTGTGTGTTCGGGTTTGTATTCGGGTGTGTGTTCGGGTGTGTGTTCGGGTGTGTGTTCGGGTGTGTGTTCGGGTGTGTATTCGGGTGTGTATTCGGGTGTGTGTTCGGGTGTGTATTCGGGTTGTATTCATGTGTGTGTTCGGGAGTGTGTTCGGGTGTGTATTCGGGTTGTAGTCGGGTGTGTATTCGGGTTGTATTCGGGTGTGTGTTCTGGTGTGTATTCGGGTGTGTGTTCGGGTGTGTATTCGGGTGTGTGTTCGGGTGTGTGTTCGGGTTGTATTCGGGTGTGTGTTCGGGTGTGTGTTCGGGTTTGTATTCGGGTGTGTTCGGGTGTGTGTTCGGGTGTGTGTTCGGGTGTGTGTTCGGGTGTGTATTCGGGTTGTATTCGGGTGTGTGTTCGGGTGTGTATTCGGGATGTATTCGGGTGTGTGTTCGGGTGTGTTCGGGTGTGTATTCGGGTGTGTGTTCGGGTGTGTATTCGTGTTGTAGTCGGGTGTGTGTTCGGGTGTGTATTCGGGTTGTATTCGGGTGTGTGTTCGGTTGTGTGTTCGGGTGTGTGTTCGGTTGTGTGTTCGGGTGAGTATTCGGGTGTGTTCGGGTGTGTATTCGGGTGTGTGTTCGGGTGTGTATTCGGGTTGTATTCTGGTGTGTGTTCGGGTGTGTATTCGGGTGTGTTCGGGTGTGTGTTCGAGCGTGTATTCGGGTGTGTGTTCGCGTGTGTGTTCGGGTGTGTGTTCGGGTTGTATTCGGGTGTGTGTTCGGGTGTGTATTCGGGTTGTATTCGGGTGTGTATTCGGGTGTGTGTTCGGGTGTGTATTCGGGTTGTAGTCGGGTGTGTGTTCGGGTGTGTATTCGGGTGTGTGTTCTGGTGTGTATTCGGGTTGTATTCGGGTGTGTGTTCGGGTGTGTGTTCGGGTGTGTATTCGGGCGTGTGTTCGGGTGTGTATTCGGGTTGTATTCGGGTGTGTGTTCGGGTGTGTGTTCGGGTGTGTATTCGGGTTGTATTCGGGTGTGTGTTCGCGTGTGTATTCGGGTGTGTATTCGGGTTGTATTCGGGTGTGTGTTCGGGTGAGTGTTCGGGTGTGTGTTCGGGTGTGTATTCGGGTTGTATTCGGGTGTGTAGTCGGGTTGTTTTCGGGTGTGTATTCGGGTGTGTGTTCGCGTGTGTATTCGGGTTGTATTCATGTGTGTGTTCGGGAGTGTGTTCGGGTGTGTATTCGGGTTGTAGTTGGGTGTCTGTTCGGGTTGTATTCGGGTGTGTGTTCGGGTGTGTATTCGGGTTGTATTCGGGTGTGTATTCGGGTTGTATTCGGGTGTGTAGTCGGGTTGTATTCGGGTGTGTATTCGGGTGTGTGTTCGGGTGTGTATTCGGGTTGTATTCATGTGTGTGTTCGGGAGTGTGTTCGGGTGTCTGTTCGGGTGTGTATTCGGGTTGTGTTCGGGTGTGTGTTCGGGTGTGTATTCGGGTGTGTGTTCGGGTGTGTATTCGGGTGTGTGTTCGGGTGTGTATTCGGGTTGCATTCGGGTGTGTGTTCGGGTGTGTATTCGGGTGTGTTTTCGGGTTTGTATTCGGGTGTGTATTCGGGTGTGTATTCGGGTTGTATTCGGGTGTGTGTTCGGGTGTGTGTTCGGGTTGTATTCGGGTGTGTGTTCGGGTGTGTGTTCGGGTTTGTATTCGGGTGTGTGTTCGGGTGTGTGTTCGGGTGTGTGTTCGGGTGTGTGTTCGGGTGTGTATTCGGGTGTGTATTCGGGTGTGTGTTCGGGTGTGTATTCGGGTTGTATTCATGTGTGTGTTCGGGAGTGTGTTCGGGTGTGTATTCGGGTTGTAGTCGGGTGTGTATTCGGGTTGTATTCGGGTGTGTGTTCTGGTGTGTATTCGGGTGTGTGTTCGGGTGTGTATTCGGGTGTGTGTTCGGGTGTGTGTTCGGGTTGTATTCGGGTGTGTGTTCGGGTGTGTGTTCGGGTTTGTATTCGGGTGTGTTCGGGTGTGTGTTCGGGTGTGTGTTCGGGTGTGTGTTCGGGTGTGTATTCGGGTTGTATTCGGGTGTGTGTTCGGGTGTGTATTCGGGATGTATTCGGGTGTGTGTTCGGGTGTGTTCGGGTGTGTAATCGGGTGTGTGTTCGGGTGTGTATTCGTGTTGTAGTCGGGTGTGTGTTCGGGTGTGTATTCGGGTTGTATTCGGGTGTGTGTTCGGTTGTGTGTTCGGGTGTGTGTTCGGTTGTGTGTTCGGGTGAGTATTCGGGTGTGTTCGGGTGTGTATTCGGGTGTGTGTTCGGGTGTGTATTCGGGTTGTATTCTGGTGTGTGTTCGGGTGTGTATTCGGGTGTGTGTTCGGGAGTGTGTTCGGGTGTGTATTCGGGTGTGTGTTCGGGAGTGTATTCGGGTTGTATTCATGTGTGTGTTCGGGAGTGTGTTCGGGTGTGTATTCGGGTTGTAGTCGGGTGTGTATTCGGGTTGTATTCGGGTGTGTGTTCGGGTGTGTATTCGGGTGTGTGTTCGGGTGTGTATTCGGGTGTGTGTTCGGGTGTGTATTCGGGTTGCATTCGGGTGTGTGTTCGGGTGTGTATTCGGGTGTGTTTTCGGGTTTGTATTCGGGTGTGTATTCGGGTGTGTATTCGGGTTGTATTCGGGTGTGTGTTCGGGTGTGTGTTCGGGTTTGTATTCGGGTGTGTTCGGGTGTGTGTTCGGGTGTGTGTTCGGGTGTGTATTCGGGTTGTATTCGGGTGTGTGTTCGGGTGTGTATTCGGGATGTATTCGGGTGTGTGTTCGGGTGTGTATTCGGGTGTGTGTTCGGGTGTGTATTCGTGTTGTAGTCGGGTGTGTGTTCGGGTGTGTATTCGGGTTGTATTCGGGTGTGTGTTCGGGTGTGTGTTCGGGTGTGTGTTCGGTTGTGTGTTCGGGTGAGTATTCGGGTGTGTTCGGGTGTGTATTCGGGTGTGTGTTCGGGTGTGTATTCGGGTTGTATTCGGGTGTGTGTTCGGGTGTGTATTCGGGTGTGTATTCGGGTGTGTATTCGCGTTGTATTCGGGTGTGTGTTCGGGTGTGTGTTCGGGTTTGTATTCGGGTGTGTTCGGGTGTGTGTTCGGGTGTGTGTTCGTTTGTGTATTCGGGTTGTATTCGGGTGTGTGTTCGGGTGTGTATTCGGGATGTATTCGGGTGTGTGTTCGGGTGTGTTCGGGTGTGTATTCGGGTGTGTGTTCGGGTGTGTATTCGTGTTGTAGTCGGGTGTGTGTTCGGGTGTGTATTCGGGTTGTATTCGGGTGTGTGTTCGGGTGTGTTTTCGGGTGTGTGTTCGGTTGTGTGTTCGGGTGAGTATTCGGGTGTGTTCGGGTGTGTATTCGGGTGTGTGTTCGGGTGTGTATTCGGGTTGTATTCGGGTGTGTGTTCGGGTGTGTATTCGGGTGTGTGTTCGGGAGTGTGTTCGGGTGTGTATTCGGATTGTAGTCGGGTGTGTGTTCGGGTGTGTATTCGGCTGTGTGTTCGGGTGTGTATTCGGGTTGTAGTCGGGTGGGTGTTCGGGTGTGTTCGGGTGGGTATTCGGGTGTGTGTTCGGGTGTGTGTTCGGGTGTGTATTCGGGTTGAATTCGGGTGTGTGTTCGGGTGTGTGTTCGGGTGTGTATTCGGGTGTGCTTTCGGGTTTGTATTCGGGTGTGTATTCGGGTGTGTATGCGGGTTGTATTCGGGTGTGTATTCGGGTGTGTATTCAGATTTGTATTCGGGTTGTATTCGAGTGTGTGTTCGGGTGTGTGTTCGGGTGTGTGTTCGGGTGTGTGTTCGGGTGTGTATTCGGGTTGTATTCGGGTGGGTGTTCGGGTGTGTATTCGGGTTGTATTCGGGTGTGTGTTCGGGTGTGTATTCGGGTGTGTGTTCGGTTGTGTGTTCGGGTGAGTATTCGGGTGTGTTCGGGTGTGTATTCGGGTGTGTGTTCGGGTGGTAGTCGGGTGTGTGTTCGGGTGTGTATTCGGGTGTGTTCGGGTGTGTATTCGGGTGTGTGTTCGGGTGTGTATTCGGTTTGTATTCGGGTGTGTGTTCGGGTGTGTGTTCGTGTTGTATTCGGGTGTGTGTTCTGGTGTGTGTTCGGGTGTGTGTTCGGGTGTGTGGTCGGGTGTGTGTTCGGGTGTGTGTTCGGGTGTGTATTCGGGTGTGTTTTCGGGTTTGTATTCGGGTGTGTATTCGGGTGTGTATTCGGGTTGTATTCGGGTGTGTATTCGGGTGTGTGTTCGGGTGTGTATTCGGGTTGTATTCGGGTGTGTGTTCGGGTGTGTGTTCGGGTGTGTGTTCGGTTGTGTGTTCGGGTGAGTATTCGGGTGTGTTCGGGTGTGTATTCGGGTGTGTGTTCTGGCGTGTATTCGGGTTGTAGTCGGGTGTGTGTTCGGGTGTGTGTTCGGTTGTGTGTTCGGGGGAGTATTCGGGTGTGTTCGGGTGTGTATTCGGGTGTGTGTTCGGGTGTGTATTCGGGTTGTATTCGGGTGTGTGTTTGGGTGTGTATTCGGGTTGTAATCGTGTGTGTTTTCGTGTTTGTATTCGGGTGTGTTTTCGGGTGTGTATTCGGGTTGTATTCGGGTGTGTGTTCGGGTATGTGTTCGGGTTGTATTCGGGTGTGTGTTCGGGTGTGTTCGGGTATGTATTCGGGTGTGTGTTCGGGTGTGTATTCGGGTTGTAGTCGGGTGTGTGTTCGGGTGTGTTCGGGTATGTATTCGGGTGTGTGTTCGGGTGTGTGTTCGGGTGTGTATTCGGGTTGTATTCGGGTGTGTGTTCGGGTGTGTGTTCGGGTGTGTGTTCGGGTGTGTGTTCGGGTGTGTGTTCGGGTGTGTATTCGGGTGTGTATTCGGGTGTGTGTTCGGGTGTGTATTCGGGTGTGTGTTCGGGTGTGTATTCGGGTTGAATTCGGGTGTGTGTTCGGGTGTGTGTTCGGGTGTGTGTTCGGGTTGTATTCGGGTGTGTGTTCGGGTAGTATTTGGGTGTGTATTCGGGTGTGAGTTCGGGTGTGTATTCGGGTTGTATTCATGTGTGTGTTCGGGAGTGTGTTCGGGTGTGTATTCGGGTTGTAGTCGGGTGTCTGTTCGGGTGTGTATTCGGGTTGTATTCGGGTGTGTGTTCGGGTGTGTATTCGGGTGTGTGTTCGGGTGTGTATTCGGGTGTGTGTTCGGGTGTGTATTCGGGTTGCATTCGGGTGTGTGTTCGGGTGGTAGTCGGGTGTGTGTTCGGGTGTGTATTCGGGTGTGTTCGGGTGTGTATTCGGGTGTGTGTTCGGGTGTGTATTCGGTTTGTATTCGGGTGTGTGTTCGGGTGTGTGTTCGTGTTGTATTCGGGTGTGTGTTCTGGTGTGTGTTCGGGTGTGTGTTCGGGTGTGTGGTCGGGTGTGTGTTCGGGTGTGTGTTCGGGTGTGTATTCGGGTGTGTTTTCGGGTTTGTATTCGGGTGTGTATTCGGGTGTGTATTCGGGTTGTATTCGGGTGTGTATTCGGGTGTGTGTTCGGGAGTGTGATCGGGTGTGTATTCGGATTGTAGTCGGGTGTGTGTTCGGGTGTGTATTCGGCTGTGTGTTCGGGTGTGTATTCGGGTTGTAGTCGGGTGGGTGTTCGGGTGTGTTCGGGTGTGTATTCGGGTGTGTGTTCGGGTGTGTGTTCGGGTGTGTATTCGGGTTGAATTCGGGTGTGTGTTCGGGTGTGTGTTCGGGTGTGTGTTCGGGTGTGTATTCGGGTGTGCTTTCGGGTTTGTATTCGGGTGTGTATTCGGGTGTGTATTCGGGTTGTATTCGGGTGTGTATTCGGGTGTGTATTCAGATTTGTATTCGGGTTGTATTCGAGTGTGTGTTCGGGTGTGTGTTCGGGTGTGTGTTCGGGTGTGTGTTCGGGTGTGTATTCGGGTTGTATTCGGGTGGGTGTTCGGGTGTGTATTCGGGTTGTATTCGGGTGTGTGTTCGGGTGTGTATTCGGGTGTGTGTTCGGTTGTGTGTTCGGGTGAGTATTCGGGTGTGTTCGGGTGTGTATTCGGGTGTGTGTTCGGGTGGTAGTCGGGTGTGTGTTCGGGTGTGTATTCGGGTTGTATTCGGGTGTGTGTTCGGGTGTGTATTCGGGATGTATTCGGGTGTGTGTTCGGGTGTGTATTCGGGTGTGTGTTCGGGTGTGTATTCGTGTTGTAGTCGGGTGTGTGTTCGGGTGTGTATTCGGGTTGTATTCGGGTGTGTGTTCGGGTGTGTGTTCGGGTGTGTGTTCGGTTGTGTGTTCGGGTGAGTATTCGGGTGTGTTCGGGTGTGTATTCGGGTGTGTGTTCGGGTGTGTATTCGGGTTGTATTCGGGTGTGTGTTCGGGTGTGTATTCGGGTGTGTATTCGGGTGTGTATTCGGGTTGTATTCGGGTGTGTGTTCGGGTGTGTGTTCGGGTTTGTATTCGGGTGTGTTCGGGTGTGTGTTCGGGTGTGTGTTCGTTTGTGTATTCGGGTTGTATTCGGGTGTGTGTTCGGGTGTGTATTCGGGATGTATTCGGGTGTGTATTCGGGTGTGTTCGGGTGTGTATTCGGGTGTGTGTTCGGGTGTGTATTCGTGTTGTAGTCGGGTGTGTGTTCGGGTGTGTATTCGGGTTGTATTCGGGTGTGTGTTCGGGTGTGTTTTCGGGTGTGTGTTCGGTTGTGTGTTCGGGTGAGTATTCGGGTGTGTTCGGGTGTGTATTCGGGTGTGTGTTCGGGTGTGTATTCGGGTTGTATTCGGGTGTGTGTTCGGGTGTGTTGTAACGGACTTTTCTCGCCCTGTATTTTCGTCGGCGCGCACGACGCGAATAAAGGGGCGGATCGGTCAGTCAACTTTGAGATTGGCGCAGGAAGTTAGCAAGTTTAGAAGTTACGGAGTTTCTTCGGGCGCCAGTTTTTATAGACTTTGCTGTCTGTAGGTCCGGGTAATTTCAACTCAGGAGAAATATCCAGAAGTTCATGAAAATAAACACAGAATTCGGAAAAACACCCGGTTACTTTTATTTAATTAAAAGTACGGCAACAGTGTTAAATCCACAACAGGCATTTACAAACAGAAAGAGAGAACTCTTATCTACCTTTGATTATCGGAGCGAACGTAAAGAAACAAGGTCGACGTGAGAAGGAAAACCGAAAAACATTACTACGCTATTTACAAATCGGGATAACTAAATAATAACAACGGAAAAATTAAATACATGGTTAATTCGCCGGAGTAAGCGGCATACTAAACTAGCGTGCACAAAAGCAAAAACCAAAATAGTTACAATAGAGCGGGGCGGCAAAATTAGGCGGAGAGAGGGGTGTAAAATAAGCAACGGGGACTAAATTACATGTGAGTGGCAATCGGCAAGCAAAGCATTAGCAATAAACACGGGACACGGGCGGGGAGCTAATATGCTAGAATCAGAACAAGGGTGACAACCTAGAGAGTTACCGGGAGTCGAACCCCTTATTCGTACTAAATGTAAATGGGTCAATACGGCACGACAGATCGCCAAGTACAGTACCAACCCACAAACACAGAGCACTGTAGGGACACGCGTTCCCCTCTCCTAGGAAGCACTAGCGGAAAACGGGTGCTGACCTAGGGAGTCAACGGGGTCGAGCCTCTTAATCGTACTAAATGTAAATGGGTCAATACGGCACGACAGATCGCCAAGTACAGTACCAACCCACAAACACAGAGCACTGTAGGGACGCGTACCCCTCTCCTAGGAAGCACGGGCGGAGAATACGTAACGACCTAGGGAGTTACCGGGAGTCGGGCCTCTTTATCGCACTAGATGTCGATGGGTCAATACGGCACGACAGATCGCCAAGTACAGTACCAACCCACCAACACAGAGCGCTGCCGAGCCGAGTTCAACTCTCCTAGGAAGCACGGGCGGAGACTAGGTGACGACCTAGGGAGATACCGGGAGTCGGGACTCTTGGTCGCACTAAGCGTCAATGAGTCGATACGGTACGACAGATCGCCAAGTACAGTACCAACCCACCAACACAGAGCGCTGCCGAGCCGAGTTCCCCTCTCCTAGGAAGCACGGGCGGAGAATGGGTGACGGCCTAGAGAGTTAGCGGGAGTCTAGCCTCTAGTTCGCACCGAGTGTCAATGAGTCAATACGGCACGACAGATCGCCAAGTGCAATACCAACTCACAAACACCAAGTACTGTAGAGACCAGTTCCCCTCTCCTAGGAAGCACTGAAAGAAAGAAAGACAAATTAGAAACTGAGATATTTCTATCTCCCGTTAGCGGCCAAGGGGCTTTCACTTCGTTCATTTACGTGATATTCTATAGGTAGGTTATATCATATGCCATCTCACGGTGATTCTTTCATTGAAATGCATATAAAATTGCCTAACCACGGTTCTGAAAAATACGCTTCGTTACAGTGTATTCGGGTGTGTGTTCGGGAGTGTGTTCGGGTGTTATTCGGATTGTAGTCGGGTGTGTGTTCGGGTGTGTATTCGGCTGTGTGTTCGGGTGTGTGTTCGGGTTGTAGTCGGGTGGGTGTTCGGGTGTGTTCGGGTGGGTATTCGGGTGTGTGTTCGGGTGTGTGTTCGGGTGTGTATTCGGGTTGAATTCAGGTGTGTGTTCGGGTGTGTGTTCGGGTGTGTGTTCGGGTGTGTATTCGGGTGTGCTTTCGGGTTTGTATTCGGGTGTGTATTCGGGTGTGTATTCGGGTTGTATTCGGGTGTGTATTCGGGTGTGTATTCAGATTTGTATTCGGGTTGTATTCGAGTGTGTGTTCGGGTGTGTGTTCGGGTGTGTGTTCGGGTGTGTGTTCCGGGTGTGTATTCGGGTTGTATTCGGGTGGGTGTTCGGGTGTGTATTCGGGTTGTATTCGGGTGTGTGTTCGGGTGTGTATTCGGGTGTGTGTTCGGTTGTGTGTTCGGGTGAGTATTCGGGTGTGTTCGGGTGTGTATTCGGGTGTGTATTCGGGTTGTATTCGGGTGGGTGTTCGGGTGTGTATTCGGGTTGTATTCGGGTGTGTGTTCGGGTGTGTATTCGGGTGTGTGTTCGGTTGTGTGTTCGGGTGAGTATTCGGGTGTGTTCGGGTGTGTATTCGGGTGTGTGTTCGGGTGGTAGTCGGGTGTGTGTTCGGGTGTGTATTCGGGTGTGTTCGGGTGTGTATTCGGGTGTGTGTTCGGGTGTGTATTCGGTTTGTATTCGGGTGTGTGTTCGTGTTGTATTCGGGTGTGTGTTCTGGTGTGTGTTCGGGTGTGTGTTCGGGTGTGTGGTCGGGTGTGTGTTCGGGTGTGTGTTCGGGTGTGTATTCGGGTGTGTTTTCGGGTTTGTATTCGGGTGTGTATTCGGGCGTGTATTCGGGTTGTATTCGGGTGTGTATTCGGGTGTGTGTTCGGGTGTGTATTCGGGTTGTATTCGGGTGTGTGTTCGGGTGTGTGTTCGGGTGTGTATTCGGGTTGTATTCGGGTGTGTGTTCGCGTGTGTATTCGGGTGTGTATTCGGGTTGTATTCGGGTGTGTGTTCGGGTGAGTGTTCGGGTGTGTGTTCGGGTGTGTATTCGGGTTGTATTCGGGTGTGTAGTCGGGTTGTTTTCGGGTGTGTATTCGGGTGTGTGTTCGCGTGTGTATTCGGGTTGTATTCATGTGTGTGTTCGGGAGTGTGTTCGGGTGTGTATTCGGGTTGTAGTTGGGTGTCTGTTCGGGTTGTATTCGGGTGTGTGTTCGGGTGTGTATTCGGGTTGTATTCGGGTGTGTATTCGGGTTGTATTCGGGTGTGTAGTCGGGTTGTATTCGGGTGTGTATTCGGGTGTGTGTTCGGGTGTGTATTCGGGTTGTATTCATGTGTGTGTTCGGGAGTGTGTTCGGGTGTGTATTCGGGTTGTAGTCGGGTGTCTGTTCGGGTGTGTATTCGGGTTGTATTCGGGTGTGTGTTCGGGTGTGTATTCGGGTGTGTGTTCGGGTGTGTATTCGGGTGTGTGTTCGGGTGTGTATTCGGGTTGCATTCGGGTGTGTGTTCGGGTGTGTATTCGGGTGTGTTTTCGGGTTTGTATTCGGGTGTGTATTCGGGTGTGTATTCGGGTTGTATTCGGGTGTGTGTTCGGGTGTGTGTTCGGGTTGTATTCGGGTGTGTGTTCGGGTGTGTGTTCGGGTTTGTATTCGGGTGTGTGTTCGGGTGTGTGTTCGGGTGTGTGTTCGGGTGTGTGTTCGGGTGTGTATTCGGGTGTGTATTCGGGTGTGTGTTCGGGTGTGTATTCGGGTTGTATTCATGTGTGTGTTCGGGAGTGTGTTCGGGTGTGTATTCGGGTTGTAGTCGGGTGTGTATTCGGGTTGTATTCGGGTGTGTGTTCTGGTGTGTATTCGGGTGTGTGTTCGGGTGTGTATTCGGGTGTGTGTTCGGGTGTGTGTTCGGGTTGTATTCGGGTGTGTGTTCGGGTGTGTGTTCGGGTTTGTATTCGGGTGTGTTCGGGTGTGTGTTCGGGTGTGTGTTCGGGTGTGTGTTCGGGTGTGTATTCGGGTTGTATTCGGGTGTGTGTTCGGGTGTGTATTCGGGATGTATTCGGGTGTGTGTTCGGGTGTGTTCGGGTGTGTAATCGGGTGTGTGTTCGGGTGTGTATTCGTGTTGTAGTCGGGTGTGTGTTCGGGTGTGTATTCGGGTTGTATTCGGGTTTGTGTTCGGTTGTGTGTTCGGGTGTGTGTTCGGTTGTGTGTTCGGGTGAGTATTCGGGTGTGTTCGGGTGTGTATTCGGGTGTGTGTTCGGGTGTGTATTCGGGTTGTATTCTGGTGTGTGTTCGGGTGTGTATTCGGGTGTGTGTTCGGGAGTGTGTTCGGGTGTGTATTCGGGTGTGTGTTCGGGAGTGTATTCGGGTTGTATTCATGTGTGTGTTCGGGAGTGTGTTCGGGTGTGTATTCGGGTTGTAGTCGGGTGTGTATTCGGGTTGTATTCGGGTGTGTGTTCGGGTGTGTATTCGGGTGTGTGTTCGGGTGTGTATTCGGGTGTGTGTTCGGGTGTGTATTCGGGTTGCATTCGGGTGTGTGTTCGGGTGTGTATTCGGGTGTGTTTTCGGGTTTGTATTCGGGTGTGTATTCGGGTGTGTATTCGGGTTGTATTCGGGTGTGTGTTCGGGTGTGTGTTCGGGTTTGTATTCGGGTGTGTTCGGGTGTGTGTTCGGGTGTGTGTTCGGGTGTGTATTCGGGTTGTATTCGGGTGTGTGTTCGGGTGTGTATTCGGGATGTATTCGGGTGTGTGTTCGGGTGTGTATTCGGGTGTGTGTTCGGGTGTGTATTCGTGTTGTAGTCGGGTGTGTGTTCGGGTGTGTATTCGGGTTGTATTCGGGTGTGTGTTCGGGTGTGTGTTCGGGTGTGTGTTCGGTTGTGTGTTCGGGTGAGTATTCGGGTGTGTTCGGGTGTGTATTCGGGTGTGTGTTCGGGTGTGTATTCGGGTTGTATTCGGGTGTGTGTTCGGGTGTGTATTCGGGTGTGTATTCGGGTGTGTATTCGGGTTGTATTCGGGTGTGTGTTCGGGTGTGTGTTCGGGTTTGTATTCGGGTGTGTTCGGGTGTGTGTTCGGGTGTGTGTTCGTTTGTGTATTCGGGTTGTATTCGGGTGTGTGTTCGGGTGTGTATTCGGGATGTATTCGGGTGTGTGTTCGGGTGTGTTCGGGTGTGTATTCGGGTGTGTGTTCGGGTGTGTATTCGTGTTGTAGTCGGGTGTGTGTTCGGGTGTGTATTCGGGTTGTATTCGGGTGTGTGTTCGGGTGTGTTTTCGGGTGTGTGTTCGGTTGTGTGTTCGGGTGAGTATTCGGGTGTGTTCGGGTGTGTATTCGGGTGTGTGTTCGGGTGTGTATTCGGGTTGTATTCGGGTGTGTGTTCGGGTGTGTATTCGGGTGTGTGTTCGGGAGTGTGTTCGGGTGTGTATTCGGATTGTAGTCGGGTGTGTGTTCGGGTGTGTATTCGGCTGTGTGTTCGGGTGTGTATTCGGGTTGTAGTCGGGTGGGTGTTCGGGTGTGTTCGGGTGGGTATTCGGGTGTGTGTTCGGGTGTGTGTTCGGGTGTGTATTCGGGTTGAATTCGGGTGTGTGTTCGGGTGTGTGTTCGGGTGTGTATTCGGGTGTGCTTTCGGGTTTGTATTCGGGTGTGTATTCGGGTGTGTATTCGGGTTGTATTCGGGTGTGTATTCGGGTGTGTATTCAGATTTGTATTCGGGTTGTATTCGAGTGTGTGTTCGGGTGTGTGTTCGGGTGTGTGTTCGGGTGTGTGTTCGGGTGTGTATTCGGGTTGTATTCGGGTGGGTGTTCGGGTGTGTATTCGGGTTGTATTCGGGTGTGTGTTCGGGTGTGTATTCGGGTGTGTGTTCGGTTGTGTGTTCGGGTGAGTATTCGGGTGTGTTCGGGTGTGTATTCGGGTGTGTGTTCGGGTGGTAGTCGGGTGTGTGTTCGGGTGTGTATTCGGGTGTGTTCGGGTGTGTATTCGGGTGTGTGTTCGGGTGTGTATTCGGTTTGTATTCGGGTGTGTGTTCGGGTGTGTGTTCGTGTTGTATTCGGGTGTGTGTTCTGGTGTGTGTTCGGGTGTGTGTTCGGGTGTGTGGTCGGGTGTGTGTTCGGGTGTGTGTTCGGGTGTGTATTCGGGTGTGTTTTCGGGTTTGTATTCGGGTGTGTATTCGGGTGTGTATTCGGGTTGTATTCGGGTGTGTATTCGGGTGTGTGTTCGGGTGTGTATTCGGGTTGTATTCGGGTGTGTGTTCGGGTGTGTGTTCGGGTGTGTGTTCGGTTGTGTGTTCGGGTGAGTATTCGGGTGTGTTCGGGTGTGTATTCGGGTGTGTGTTCTGGCGTGTATTCGGGTTGTAGTCGGGTGTGTGTTCGGGTGTGTGTTCGGTTGTGTGTTCGGGGGAGTATTCGGGTGTGTTCGGGTGTGTATTCGGGTGTGTGTTCGGGTGTGTATTCGGGTTGTATTCGGGTGTGTGTTTGGGTGTGTATTCGGGTTGTAATCGTGTGTGTTTTCGTGTTTGTATTCGGGTGTGTTTTCGGGTGTGTATTCGGGTTGTATTCGGGTGTGTGTTCGGGTATGTGTTCGGGTTGTATTCGGGTGTGTGTTCGGGTGTGTTCGGGTATGTATTCGGGTGTGTGTTCGGGTGTGTATTCGGGTTGTAGTCGGGTGTGTGTTCGGGTGTGTTCGGGTATGTATTCGGGTGTGTGTTCGGGTGTGTGTTCGGGTGTGTATTCGGGTTGTATTCGGGTGTGTGTTCGGGTGTGTGTTCGGGTGTGTGTTCGGGTGTGTGTTCGGGTGTGTGTTCGGGTGTGTATTCGGGTGTGTATTCGGGTGTGTGTTCGGGTGTGTATTCGGGTGTGTGTTCGGGTGTGTATTCGGGTTGAATTCGGGTGTGTGTTCGGGTGTGTGTTCGGGTGTGTGTTCGGGTTGTATTCGGGTGTGTGTTCGGGTAGTATTTGGGTGTGTATTCGGGTGTGTGTTCGGGTGTGTATTCGGGTTGTATTCATGTGTGTGTTCGGGAGTGTGTTCGGGTGTGTATTCGGGTTGTAGTCGGGTGTCTGTTCGGGTGTGTATTCGGGTTGTATTCGGGTGTGTGTTCGGGTGTGTATTCGGGTGTGTGTTCGGGTGTGTATTCGGGTGTGTGTTCGGGTGTGTATTCGGGTTGCATTCGGGTGTGTGTTCGGGTGGTAGTCGGGTGTGTGTTCGGGTGTGTATTCGGGTGTGTTCGGGTGTGTATTCGGGTGTGTGTTCGGGTGTGTATTCGGTTTGTATTCGGGTGTGTGTTCGGGTGTGTGTTCGTGTTGTATTCGGGTGTGTGTTCTGGTGTGTGTTCGGGTGTGTGTTCGGGTGTGTGGTCGGGTGTGTGTTCGGGTGTGTGTTCGGGTGTGTATTCGGGTGTGTTTTCGGGTTTGTATTCGGGTGTGTATTCGGGTGTGTATTCGGGTTGTATTCGGGTGTGTATTCGGGTGTGTGTTCGGGAGTGTGATCGGGTGTGTATTCGGATTGTAGTCGGGTGTGTGTTCGGGTGTGTATTCGGCTGTGTGTTCGGGTGTGTATTCGGGTTGTAGTCGGGTGGGTGTTCGGGTGTGTTCGGGTGAGTATTCGGGTGTGTGTTCGGGTGTGTGTTCGGGTGTGTATTCGGGTTGAATTCGGGTGTGTGTTCGGGTGTGTGTTCGGGTGTGTGTTCGGGTGTGTATTCGGGTGTGCTTTCGGGTTTGTATTCGGGTGTGTATTCGGGTGTGTATTCGGGTTGTATTCGGGTGTGTATTCGGGTGTGTATTCAGATTTGTATTCGGGTTGTATTCGAGTGTGTGTTCGGGTGTGTGTTCGGGTGTGTGTTCGGGTGTGTATTCGGGTTGTATTCGGGTGGGTGTTCGGGTGTGTATTCGGGTTGTATTCGGGTGTGTGTTCGGGTGTGTATTCGGGTGTGTGTTCGGTTGTGTGTTCGGGTGAGTATTCGGGTGTGTTCGGGTGTGTATTCGGGTGTGTGTTCGGGTGGTAGTCGGGTGTGTGTTCGGGTGTGTATTCGGGTTGTATTCGGGTGTGTGTTCGGGTGTGTATTCGGGATGTATTCGGGTGTGTGTTCGGGTGTGTATTCGGGTGTGTGTTCGGGTGTGTATTCGTGTTGTAGTCGGGTGTGTGTTCGGGTGTGTATTCGGGTTGTATTCGGGTGTGTGTTCGGGTGTGTGTTCGGGTGTGTGTTCGGTTGTGTGTTCGGGTGAGTATTCGGGTGTGTTCGGGTGTGTATTCGGGTGTGTGTTCGGGTGTGTATTCGGGTTGTATTCGGGTGTGTGTTCGGGTGTGTGTTCGGGTGTGTGTTCGGGTTTGTATTCGGGTGTGTTCGGGTGTGTGTTCGGGTGTGTGTTCGTTTGTGTATTCGGGTTGTATTCGGGTGTGTGTTCGGGTGTGTATTCGGGATGTATTCGGGTGTGTATTCGGGTGTGTTCGGGTGTGTATTCGGGTGTGTGTTCGGGTGTGTATTCGTGTTGTAGTCGGGTGTGTGTTCGGGTGTGTATTCGGGTTGTATTCGGGTGTGTGTTCGGGTGTGTTTTCGGGTGTGTGTTCGGTTGTGTGTTCGGGTGAGTATTCGGGTGTGTTCGGGTGTGTATTCGGGTGTGTGTTCGGGTGTGTATTCGGGTTGTATTCGGGTGTGTGTTCGGGTGTGTTGTGACGGACTTTTCTCGCCCTGTATTTTCGTCGGCGCGCACGACGCGAATAAAGGGGCGGATCGGTCAGTCAACTTTGAGATTGGCGCAGGAAGTTAGCAAGTTTAGAAGTTACGGAGTTTCCTCGGGCGCCAGTTTTTATAGACTTTGCTGTCTGTAGGTCCGGGTAATTTCAACTCAGGAGAAATATCCAGAAGTTCATGAAAATAAACACAGAATTCGGAAAAACACCCGGTTACTTTTATTTAATTAAAAGTACGGCAACAGTGTTAAATCCACAACAGGCATTTACAAACAGAAAGAGAGAACTCTTATCTACCTTTGATTATCGGAGCGAACGTAAAGAAACAAGGTCGACGTGAGAAGGAAAACCGAAAAACATTACTACGCTATTTACAAATCGGGATAACTAAATAATAACAACGGAGAAATTAAATACATGGTTAATTCGCCGGAGTAAGCGGCATACTAAACTAGCGTGCACAAAAGCAAAAACCAAAATAGTTACAATAGAGCGGGGCGGCAAAATTAGGCGGAGAGAGGGGTGTAAAATAAGCAACGGGGACTAAATTACATGTGAGTGGCAATCGGCAAGCAAAGCATTAGCAATAAACACGGGACACGGGCGGGGAGCTAATATGCTAGAATCAGAACAAGGGTGACAACCTAGAGAGTTACCGGGAGTCGAACCCCTTATTCGTACTAAATGTAAATGGGTCAATACGGCACGACAGATCGCCAAGTACAGTACCAACCCACAAACACAGAGCACTGTAGGGACACGCGTTCCCCTCTCCTAGGAAGCACTAGCGGAAAACGGGTGCTGACCTAGGGAGTCAACGGGGTCGAGCCTCTTAATCGTACTAAATGTAAATGGGTCAATACGGCACGACAGATCGCCAAGTACAGTACCAACCCACAAACACAGAGCACTGTAGGGACGCGTACCCCTCTCCTAGGAAGCACGGGCGGAGAATACGTAACGACCTAGGGAGTTACCGGGAGTCGGGCCTCTTTATCGCACTAGATGTCGATGGGTCAATACGGCACGACAGATCGCCAAGTACAGTACCAACCCACCAACACAGAGCGCTGCCGAGCCGAGTTCAACTCTCCTAGGAAGCACGGGCGGAGACTAGGTGACGACCTAGGGAGATACCGGGAGTCGGGACTCTTGGTCGCACTAAGCGTCAATGAGTCGATACGGTACGACAGATCGCCAAGTACAGTACCAACCCACCAACACAGAGCGCTGCCGAGCCGAGTTCCCCTCTCCTAGGAAGCACGGGCGGAGAATGGGTGACGGCCTAGAGAGTTAGCGGGAGTCTAGCCTCTAGTTCGCACCGAGTGTCAATGAGTCAATACGGCACGACAGATCGCCAAGTGCAATACCAACTCACAAACACCAAGTACTGTAGAGACCAGTTCCCCTCTCCTAGGAAGCACTGAAAGAAAGAAAGACAAATTAGAAACTGAGATATTTCTATCTCCCGTTAGCGGCCAAGGGGCTTTCACTTCGTTCATTTACGTGATATTCTATAGGTAGGTTATATCATATGCCATCTCACGGTGATTCTTTCATTGAAATGCATATAAAATTGCCTAACCACGGTTCTGAAAAATACGCTTCGTTACAGTGTATTCGGGTGTGTGTTCGGGAGTGTGTTCGGGTGTTATTCGGATTGTAGTCGGGTGTGTGTTCGGGTGTGTATTCGGCTGTGTGTTCGGGTGTGTGTTCGGGTTGTAGTCGGGTGGGTGTTCGGGTGTGTTCGGGTGGGTATTCGGGTGTGTGTTCGGGTGTGTGTTCGGGTGTGTATTCGGGTTGAATTCGGGTGTGTGTTCGGGTGTGTGTTCGGGTGTGTATTCGGGTGTGCTTTCGGGTTTGTATTCGGGTGTGTATTCGGGTGTGTATTCGGGTTGTATTCGGGTGTGTATTCGGGTGTGTATTCAGATTTGTATTCGGGTTGTATTCGAGTGTGTGTTCGGGTGTGTGTTCGGGTGTGTGTTCGGGTGTGTGTTCGGGTGTGTATTCGGGTTGTATTCGGGTGGGTGTTCGGGTGTGTATTCGGGTTGTATTCGGGTGTGTGTTCGGGTGTGTATTCGGGTGTGTGTTCGGTTGTGTGTTCGGGTGAGTATTCGGGTGTGTTCGGGTGTGTATTCGGGTGTGTGTTCGGGTGGTAGTCGGGTGTGTGTTCGGGTGTGTATTCGGGTGTGTTCGGGTGTGTATTCGGGTGTGTGTTCGGGTGTGTATTCGGTTTGTATTCGGGTGTGTGTTCGGGTGTGTGTTCGTGTTGTATTCGGGTGTGTGTTCTGGTGTGTGTTCGGGTGTGTGTTCGGGTGTGTGGTCGGGTGTGTGTTCGGGTGTGTGTTCGGGTGTGTATTCGGGTGTGTTTTCGGGTTTGTATTCGGGTGTGTATTCGGGCGTGTATTCGGGTTGTATTCGGGTGTGTATTCGGGTGTGTGTTCGGGTGTGTATTCGGGTTGTATTCGGGTGTGTGTTCGGGTGTGTGTTCGGGTGTGTGTTCGGTTGTGTGTTCGGGTGAGTATTCGGGTGTGTTCGGGTGTGTATTCGGGTGTGTGTTCTGGCGTGTATTCGGGTTGTAGTCGGGTGTGTGTTCGGGTGTGTGTTCGGTTGTGTGTTCGGGGGAGTATTCGGGTGTGTTCGGGTGTGTATTCGGGTGTGTGTTCGGGTGTGTATTCGGGTTGTATTCGGGTGTGTGTTTGGGTGTGTATTCGGGTTGTAATCGTGTGTGTTTTCGTGTTTGTATTCGGGTGTGTTTTCGGGTGTGTATTCGGGTTGTATTCGGGTGTGTGTTCGGGTATGTGTTCGGGTTGTATTCGGGTGTGTGTTCGGGTGTGTTCGGGTATGTATTCGGGTGTGTGTTCGGGTGTGTATTCGGGTTGTAGTCGGGTGTGTGTTCGGGTGTGTTCGGGTATGTATTCGGGTGTGTGTTCGGGTGTGTGTTCGGGTGTGTATTCGGGTTGTATTCGGGTGTGTGTTCGGGTGTGTGTTCGGGTGTGTGTTCGGGTGTGTGTTCGGGTGTGTGTTCGGGTGTGTATTCGGGTGTGTATTCGGGTGTGTGTTCGGGTGTGTATTCGGGTGTGTGTTCGGGTGTGTATTCGGGTTGAATTCGGGTGTGTGTTCGGGTGTGTGTTCGGGTGTGTGTTCGGGTTGTATTCGGGTGTGTGTTCGGGTTGTATTTGGGTGTGTATTCGGGTGTGTGTTCGGGTGTGTATTCGGGTTGTATTCATGTGTGTGTTCGGGAGTGTGTTCGGGTGTGTATTCGGGTTGTAGTCGGGTGTCTGTTCGGGTGTGTATTCGGGTTGTATTCGGGTGTGTGTTCGGGTGTGTATTCGGGTGTGTGTTCGGGTGTGTATTCGGGTGTGTGTTCGGGTGTGTATTCGGGTTGCATTCGGGTGTGTGTTCGGGTGGTAGTCGGGTGTGTGTTCGGGTGTGTATTCGGGTGTGTTCGGGTGTGTATTCGGGTGTGTGTTCGGGTGTGTATTCGGTTTGTATTCGGGTGTGTGTTCGGGTGTGTGTTCGTGTTGTATTCGGGAGTGTGTTCTGGTGTGTGTTCGGGTGTGTGTTCGGGTGTGTGGTCGGGTGTGTGTTCGGGTGTGTGTTCGGGTGTGTATTCGGGTGTGTTTTCGGGTTTGTATTCGGGTGTGTATTCGGGTGTGTATTCGGGTTGTATTCGGGTGTGTATTCGGGTGTGTGTTCGGGAGTGTGATCGGGTGTGTATTCGGATTGTAGTCGGGTGTGTGTTCGGGTGTGTATTCGGCTGTGTGTTCGGGTGTGTATTCGGGTTGTAGTCGGGTGGGTGTTCGGGTGTGTTCGGGTGTGTATTCGGGTGTGTGTTCGGGTGTGTGTTCGGGTGTGTATTCGGGTTGAATTCGGGTGTGTGTTCGGGTGTGTGTTCGGGTGTGTGTTCGGGTGTGTATTCGGGTGTGCTTTCGGGTTTGTATTCGGGTGTGTATTCGGGTGTGTATTCGGGTTGTATTCGGGTGTGTATTCGGGTGTGTATTCAGATTTGTATTCGGGTTGTATTCGAGTGTGTGTTCGGGTGTGTGTTCGGGTGTGTGTTCGGGTGTGTGTTCGGGTGTGTATTCGGGTTGTATTCGGGTGGGTGTTCGGGTGTGTATTCGGGTTGTATTCGGGTGTGTGTTCGGGTGTGTATTCGGGTGTGTGTTCGGTTGTGTGTTCGGGTGAGTATTCGGGTGTGTTCGGGTGTGTATTCGGGTGTGTGTTCGGGTGGTAGTCGGGTGTGTGTTCGGGTGTGTATTCGGGTGTGTTCGGGTGTGTATTCGGGTGGGTGTTCGGGTGTGTATTCGGTTTGTATTCGGGTGTGTGTTCGGGTGTGTGTTCGTGTTGTATTCGGGTGTGTGTTCTGGTGTGTGTTCGGGTGTGTGTTCGGGTGTGTGGTCGGGTGTGTGTTCGGGTGTGTGTTCGGGTGTGTATTCGGGTGTGTTTTCGGGTTTGAATTCGGGTGTGTATTCGGGTGTGTATTCGGGTTGTATTCGGGTGTGTATTCGGGTGTGTGTTCGGGTGTGTATTCGGGTTGTATTCGGGTGTGTGTTCGGGTGTGTGTTCGGTTGTGTGTTCGGGTGAGTATTCGGGTGTGTTCGGGTGTGTATTCGGGTGTGTGTTCGGGCGTATATTCGGGTTGTAGTCGGGTGTGTGTTCGGGTGTGTGTTCGGTTGTGTGTTCGGGGGAGTATTCGGGTGTGTTCGGGTGTGTATTCGGGTGTGTGTTCGGGTGTGTATTCGGGTTGTATTCGGGTGTGTGTTTGGGGGTGTATTCGGGTTGAAATCGTGTGTGTTTTCGTGTTTGTATTCGGGTGTGTTTTCGGGTGTGTATTCGGGTTGTATTCGGGTGTGTGTTCGGGTATGTGTTCGGGTTGTATTCGGGTGTGTGTTCGGGTGTGTTCGGGTATGTATTCGGGTGTGTGTTCGGGTGTGTATTCGGGTTGTAGTCGGGTGTGTGTTCGGGTGTGTTCGGGTATGTATTCGGGTGTGTGTTCGGATGTGTGTTCGGGTGTGTATTCGGGTTGTATTCGGGTGTGTGTTCGGGTGTGTGTTCGGGTGTGTGTTCGGGTGTGTGTTCGGGTGTGTGTTCGGGTGTGTATTCGGGTGTGTATTCGGGTGTGTGTTCGGGTGTGTATTCGGGTGTGTGTTCGGGTGTGTATTCGGGTTGCATTCGGGTGTGTGTTCGGGTGTGTGTTCGGGTTGTATTCGGGTGTTTGTTCGGGTTGTATTCGGGTGTGTATTCGGGTGTGTGTTCGGGTGTGTATTCGGGTTGCAGTCGGGTGTCTGTTCGGGTGTGTATTCGGGTTGTATTCGGGTGTGTGTTCGGGTGTGTGTTCGGGTGTGTGTTCGGTTGTGTGTTCGGGTGAGTATTCGGGTGTGTTCGGGTGTGTATTCGGGTGTGTGTTCGGGTTGTATTCGGGTGTGTGTTCGGGTGTGTATTCGGGTGTGTGTTCGGGAGTGTGTTCGGGTGTGTATTCGGATTGTAGTCGGGTGTGTGTTCGGGTGTGTATTCGGCTGTGTGTTCGGGTGTGTATTCGGGTTGTAGTCGGGTGGGTGTTCGGGTGTGTTCGGGTGGGTATTCGGGTGTGTGTTCGGGTGTGTGTTCGGGTGTGTATTCGGGTTGAATTCGGGTGTGTGTTCGGGTGTGTGTTCGGGTGTGTGTTCGGGTGTGTATTCGGGTGTGCTTTCGGGTTTGTATTCGGGTGTGTATTCGGGTGTGTATTCGGGTTGTATTCGGGTGTGTATTCGGGTGTGTATTCAGATTTGTATTCGGGTTGTATTCGAGTGTGTGTTCGGGTGTGTGTTCGGGTGTGTGTTCGGGTGTGTATTCGGGTTGTATTCGGGTGGGTGTTCGGGTGTGTATTCGGGTTGTATTCGGGTGTGTGTTCGGGTGTGTATTCGGGGGTGTGTTCGGTTGTGTGTTCGGGTGAGTATTCGGGTGTGTTCGGGTGTGTATTCGGGTGTGTGTTCGGGTGGTAGTCGGGTGTGTGTTCGGGTGTGTATTCGGGTTGTATTCGGGTGTGTGTTCGGGTGTGTATTCGGGATGTATTCGGGTGTGTGTTCGGGTGTGTATTCGGGTGTGTGTTCGGGTGTGTATTCGTGTTGTAGTCGGGTGTGTGTTCGGGTGTGTATTCGGGTTGTATTCGGGTGTGTGTTCGGGTGTGTGTTCGGGTGTGTGTTCGGTTGTGTGTTCGGGTGAGTATTCGGGTGTGTTCGGGTGTGTATTCGGGTGTGTGTTCGGGTGTGTATTCGGGTTGTATTCGGGTGTGTGTTCGGGTGTGTATTCGGGTGTGTATTCGGGTGTGTATTCGGGTGTGTTCGGGTGTGTATTCGGGTGTGTGTTCGGGTGTGTATTCGGTTTGTATTCGGGTGTGTGTTCGGGTGTGTGTTCGTGTTGTATTCGGGTGTGTGTTCTGGTGTGTGTTCGGGTGTGTGTTCGGGTGTGTGGTCGGGTGTGTGTTCGGGTGTGTGTTCGGGTGTGTATTCGGGTGTGTTTTCGGGTTTGTATTCGGGTGTGTATTCGGGTGTGTATTCGGGTTGTATTCGGGTGTGTATTCGGGTGTGTGTTCGGGTGTGTATTCGGGTTGTAGTCGGGTGGGTGTTCGGGTGTGTTCGGGTGTGTATTCGGGTGTGTGTTCGGGTGTGTGTTCGGGTGTGTATTCGGGTTGAATTCGGGTGTGTGTTCGGGTGTGTGTTCGGGTGTGTGTTCGGGTGTGTATTCGGGTGTGCTTTCGGGTTTGTATTCGGGTGTGTATTCGGGTGTGTATTCGGGTTGTATTCGGGTGTGTATTCGGGTGTGTATTCAGATTTGTATTCGGGTTGTATTCGAGTGTGTGTTCGGGTGTGTGTTCGGGTGTGTGTTCGGGTGTGTGTTCGGGTGTGTATTCGGGTTGTATTCGGGTGGGTGTTCGGGTGTGTATTCGGGTTGTATTCGGGTGTGTGTTCGGGTGTGTATTCGGGTGTGTGTTCGGTTGTGTGTTCGGGTGAGTATTCGGGTGTGTTCGGGTGTGTATTCGGGTGTGTGTTCGGGTGGTAGTCGGGTGTGTGTTCGGGTGTGTATTCGGGTGTGTTCGGGTGTGTATTCGGGTGTGTGTTCGGGTGTGTATTCGGTTTGTATTCGGGTGTGTGTTCGGGTGTGTGTTCGTGTTGTATTCGGGTGTGTGTTCTGGTGTGTGTTCGGGTGTGTGTTCGGGTGTGTGGTCGGGTGTGTGTTCGGGTGTGTGTTCGGGTGTGTATTCGGGTGTGTTTTCGGGTGTGTATTCGGGTGTGTATTCGGGTTGTATTCGGGTGTGTATTCGGGTGTGTGTTCGGGTGTGTATTCGGGTTGTATTCGGGTGTGTGTTCGGGTGTGTGTTCGGGTGTGTGTTCGGTTGTGTGTTCGGGTGAGTATTCGGGTGTGTTCGGGTGTGTATTCGGGTGTGTGTTCGGGCGTATATTCGGGTTGTAGTCGGGTGTGTGTTCGGGTGTGTGTTCGGTTGTGTGTTCGGGGGAGTATTCGGGTGTGTTCGGGTGTGTATTCGGGTGTGTGTTCGGGTGTGTATTCGGGTTGTATTCGGGTGTGTGTTTGGGGGTGTATTCGGGTTGTAATCGTGTGTGTTTTCGTGTTTGTATTCGGGTGTGTTTTCGGGTGTGTATTCGGGTTGTATTCGGGTGTGTGTTCGGGTATGTGTTCGGGTTGTATTCGGGTGTGTGTTCGGGTGTGTTCGGGTATGTATTCGGGTGTGTGTTCGGGTGTGTATTCGGGTTGTAGTCGGGTGTGTGTTCGGGTGTGTTCGGGTATGTATTCGGGTGTGTGTTCGGATGTGTGTTCGGGTGTGTATTCGGGTTGTATTCGGGTGTGTGTTCGGGTGTGTGTTCGGGTGTGTGTTCGGGTGTGTGTTCGGGTGTGTGTTCGGGTGTGTATTCGGGTGTGTATTCGGGTGTGTGTTCGGGTGTGTATTCGGGTGTGTGTTCGGGTGTGTATTCGGGTTGCATTCGGGTGTGTGTTCGGGTGTGTGTTCGGGTTGTATTCGGGTGTTTGTTCGGGTTGTATTCGGGTGTGTATTCGGGTGTGTGTTCGGGTGTGTATTCGGGTTGCAGTCGGGTGTCTGTTCGGGTGTGTATTCGGGTTGTATTCGGGTGTGTGTTCGGGTGTGTGTTCGGGTGTGTGTTCGGTTGTGTGTTCGGGTGAGTATTCGGGTGTGTTCGGGTGTGTATTCGGGTGTGTGTTCGGGTGTGTATTCGGGTTGTATTCGGGTGTGTGTTCGGGTGTGTATTCGGGTGTGTGTTCGGGAGTGTGTTCGGGTGTGTATTCGGATTGTAGTCGGGTGTGTGTTCGGGTGTGTATTCGGCTGTGTGTTCGGGTGTGTATTCGGGTTGTAGTCGGGTGGGTGTTCGGGTGTGTTCGGGTGGGTATTCGGGTGTGTGTTCGGGTGTGTGTTCGGGTGTGTATTCGGGTTGAATTCGGGTGTGTGTTCGGGTGTGTGTTCGGGTGTGTGTTCGGGTGTGTATTCGGGTGTGCTTTCGGGTTTGTATTCGGGTGTGTATTCGGGTGTGTATTCGGGTTGTATTCGGGTGTGTATTCGGGTGTGTATTCAGATTTGTATTCGGGTTGTATTCGAGTGTGTGTTCGGGTGTGTGTTCGGGTGTGTGTTCGGGTGTGTATTCGGGTTGTATTCGGGTGGGTGTTCGGGTGTGTATTCGGGTTGTATTCGGGTGTGTGTTCGGGTGTGTATTCGGGTGTGTGTTCGGTTGTGTGTTCGGGTGAGTATTCGGGTGTGTTCGGGTGTGTATTCGGGTGTGTGTTCGGGTGGTAGTCGGGTGTGTGTTCGGGTGTGTATTCGGGTTGTATTCGGGTGTGTGTTCGGGTGTGTATTCGGGATGTATTCGGGTGTGTGTTCGGGTGTGTATTCGGGTGTGTGTTCGGGTGTGTATTCGTGTTGTAGTCGGGTGTGTGTTCGGGTGTGTATTCGGGTTGTATTCGGGTGTGTGTTCGGGTGTGTGTTCGGGTGTGTGTTCGGTTGTGTGTTCGGGTGAGTATTCGGGTGTGTTCGGGTGTGTATTCGGGTGTGTGTTCGGGTGTGTATTCGGGTTGTATTCGGGTGTGTGTTCGGGTGTGTATTCGGGTGTGTATTCGGGTGTGTATTCGGGTGTGTTCGGGTGTGTATTCGGGTGTGTGTTCGGGTGTGTATTCGGTTTGTATTCGGGTGTGTGTTCGGGTGTGTGTTCGTGTTGTATTCGGGTGTGTGTTCTGGTGTGTGTTCGGGTGTGTGTTCGGGTGTGTGGTCGGGTGTGTGTTCGGGTGTGTATTCGGGTGTGTTTTCGGGTTTGTATTCGGGTGTGTATTCGGGTGTGTATTCGGGTTGTATTCGGGTGTGTATTCGGGTGTGTGTTCGGGTGTGTATTCGGGTTGTATTCGGGTGTGTGTTCGGGTGTGTGTTCGGGTGTGTGTTCGGGTTGTATTCATGTGTGTGTTCGGGAGTGTGTTCGGGTGTGTATTCGGGTTGTAGTCGGGTGTCTGTTCGGGTGTGTATTCGGGTTGTATTCGGGTGTGTGTTCGGGTGTGTATTCGGGTGTGTGTTCGGGTGTGTATTCGGGTGTGTGTTCGGGTGTGTATTCGGGTTGCATTCGGGTTTGTGTTCGGGTGGTAGTCGGGTGTGTGTTCGGGTGTGTATTCGGGTGTGTTCGGGTGTGTATTCGGGTGTGTGTTCGGGTGTGTATTCGGTTTGTATTCGGGTGTGTGTTCGGGTGTGTGTTCGTGTTGTATTCGGGTGTGTGTTCTGGTGTGTGTTCGGGTGTGTGTTCGGGTGTGTGGTCGGGTGTGTGTTCGGGTGTGTGTTCGGGTGTGTATTCGGGTTGTATTCGGGTGGGTGTTCGGGTGTGTATTCGGGTTGTATTCGGGTGTGTGTTCGGGTGTGTATTCGGGTGTGTGTTCGGTTGTGTGTTCGGGTGAGTATTCGGGTGTGTTCGGGTGTGTATTCGGGTGTGTGTTCGGGTGGTAGTCGGGTGTGTGTTCGGGTGTGTATTCGGGTGTGTTCGGGTGTGTATTCGGGTGTGTGTTCGGGTGTGTTTTCGGGTTTGTATTCGGGTGTGTATTCGGGTGTGTATTCGGGTTGTATTCGGGTGTGTATTCGGGTGTGTGTTCGGGAGTGTGATCGGGTGTGTTTTCGGATTGTAGTCGGGTGTGTGTTCGGGTGTGTATTCGGCTGTGTGTTCGGGTGTGTATTCGGGTTGTAGTCGGGTGGGTGTTCGGGTGTGTTCGGGTGTGTATTCGGGTGTGTGTTCGGGTGTGTGTTCGGGTGTGTATTCGGGTTGAATTCGGGTGTGTGTTCGGGTGTGTGTTCGGGTGTGTGTTCGGGTGTGTATTCGGGTGTGCTTTCGGGTTTGTATTGGGGTGTGTATTCGGGTGTGTATTCGGGTTGTATTCGGGTGTGTATTCGGGTGTGTATTCAGATTTGTATTCGGGTTGTATTCGAGTGTGTGTTCGGGTGTGTGTTCGGGTGTGTGTTCGGGTGTGTGTTCGGGTGTGTATTCGGGTTGTATTCGGGTGGGTGTTCGGGTGTGTATTCGGGTTGTATTCGGGTGTGTGTTCGGGTGTGTATTCGGGTGTGTGTTCGGTTGTGTGTTCGGGTGAGTATTCGGGTGTGTTCGGGTGTGTATTCGGGTGTGTGTTCGGGTGGTAGTCGGGTGTGTGTTCGGGTGTGTATTCGGGTGTGTTCGGGTGTGTATTCGGGTGTGTGTTCGGGTGTGTATTCGGTTTGTATTCGGGTGTGTGTTCGGGTGTGTGTTCGTGTTGTATTCGGGTGTGTGTTCTGGTGTGTGTTCGGGTGTGTGTTCGGGTGTGTGGTCGGGTGTGTGTTCGGGTGTGTGTTCGGGTGTGTATTCGGGTGTGTTTTCGGGTTTGAATTCGGGTGTGTATTCGGGTGTGTATTCGGGTTGTATTCGGGTGTGTATTTGGGTGTGTGTTCGGGTGTGTATTCGGGTTGTATTCGGGTGTGTGTTCGGGTGTGTGTTCGGGTGTGTGTTCGGTTGTGTGTTCGGGTGAGTATTCGGGTGTGTTCGGGTGTGTATTCGGGTGTGTGTTCGGGCGTATATTCGGGTTGTAGTCGGGTGTGTGTTCGGGTGTGTGTTCGGTTGTGTGTTCGGGGGAGTATTCGGGTGTGTTCGGGTGTGTATTCGGGTGTGTGTTCGGGTGTGTATTCGGGTTGTATTCGGGTGTGTGTTTGGGGGTGTATTCGGGTTGTAATCGTGTGTGTTTTCGTGTTTGTATTCGGGTGTGTTTTCGGGTGTGTATTCGGGTTGTATTCGGGTGTGTGTTCGGGTATGTGTTCGGGTTGTATTCGGGTGTGTGTTCGGGTGTGTTCGGGTATGTATTCGGGTGTGTGTTCGGGTGTGTATTCGGGTTGTAGTCGGGTGTGTGTTCGGGTGTGTTCGGGTATGTATTCGGGTGTGTGTTCGGGTGTGTGTCCGGGTGTGTATTCGGGTTGTATTCGGGTGTGTGTTCGGGTGTGTGTTCGGGTGTGTGTTCGGGTGTGTGTTCGGGTGTGTGTTCGGGTGTGTATTCGGGTGTGTATTCGGGTGTGTGTTCGGGTGTGTATTCGGGTGTGTGTTCGGGTGTGTATTCGGGTTGCATTCGGGTGTGTGTTCGGGTGTGTGTTCGGGTGTGTGTTCGGGTTGTATTCGGGTGTTTGTTCGGGTTGTATTCGGGTGTGTATTCGGGTGTGTGTTCGGGTGTGTATTCGGGTTGTATTCATGTGTGTGTTCGGGAGTGTGTTCGGGTGTGTATTCGGGTTGCAGTCGGGTGTCTGTTCGGGTGTGTATTCGGGTTGTATTCGGGTGTGTGTTCGGGTGTGTATTCGGGTGTGTGTTCGAGTGTGTATTCGGGTTGCATTCGGGTGTGTGTTCGGGTGTGTATTCGGGTTGTATTCGGGTGTGTGTTCGGTTGTGTGTTCGGGTGTGTGTTCGGTTGTGTGTTCGGGTGAGTATTCGGGTGTGTTCGGGTGTGCATTCGGGTGTGTGTTCGGGTGTGTATTCGGGTTGTATTCTGGTGTGTGTTCGGGTGTGTATTCGGGTGTGTGTTCGGGAGTGTGTTCGGGTGTGTATTCGGGTGTGTGTTCGGGAGTGTATTCGGGTTGTATTCATGTGTGTGTTCGGGAGTGTGTTCGGGTGTGTATTCGGGTTGTAGTCGGGTGTGTATTCGGGTTGTATTCGGGTGTGTGTTCGGGTGTGTATTCGGGTGTGTGTTCGGGTGTGTATTCGGGTGTGTGTTCGGGTGTGTATTCGGGTTGCATTCGGGTGTGTGTTCGGGTGTGTATTCGGGTGTGTTTTCGGGTTTGTATTCGGGTGTGTATTCGGGTGTGTATTCGGGTTGTATTCGGGTGTGTGTTCGGGTGTGTGTTCGGGTTTGTATTCGGGTGTGTTCGGTGTGTGTTCGGGTGTGTGTTCGGGTGTGTATTCGGGTTGTATTCGGGTGTGTGTTCGGGTGTGTATTCGGGATGTATTCGGGTGTGTGTTCGGGTGTGTATTCGGGTGTGTGTTCGGGTGTGTATTCGTGTTGTAGTCGGGTGTGTGTTCGGGTGTGTATTCGGGTTGTATTCGGGTGTGTGTTCGGGTGTGTGTTCGGGTGTGTGTTCGGTTGTGTGTTCGGGTGAGTATTCGGGTGTGTTCGGGTGTGTATTCGGGTGTGTGTTCGGGTGTGTATTCGGGTTGTATTCGGGTGTGTGTTCGGGTGTGTATTCGGGTGTGTATTCGGGTGTGTATTCGGGTTGTATTCGGGTGTGTGTTCGGGTGTGTGTTCGGGTTTGTATTCGGGTGTGTTCGGGTGTGTGTTCGGGTGTGTGTTCGTTTGTGTATTCGGGTTGTATTCGGGTGTGTGTTCGGGTGTGTATTCGGGATGTATTCGGGTGTGTGTTCGGGTGTGTTCGGGTGTGTATTCGGGTGTGTGTTCGGGTGTGTATTCGTGTTGTAGTCGGGTGTGTGTTCGGGTGTGTATTCGGGTTGTATTCGGGTGTGTGTTCGGGTGTGTTTTCGGGTGTGTGTTCGGTTGTGTGTTCGGGTGAGTATTCGGGTGTGTTCGGGTGTGTATTCGGGTGTGTGTTCGGGTGTGTATTCGGGTTGTATTCGGGTGTGTGTTCGGGTGTGTATTCGGGTGTGTGTTCGGGAGTGTGTTCGGGTGTGTATTCGGATTGTAGTCGGGTGTGTGTTCGGGTGTGTATTCGGCTGTGTGTTCGGGTGTGTATTCGGGTTGTAGTCGGGTGGGTGTTCGGGTGTGTTCGGGTGGGTATTCGGGTGTGTGTTCGGGTGTGTATTCGGGTTGAATTCGGGTGTGTGTTCGGGTGTGTGTTCGGGTGTGTGTTCGGGTGTGTATTCGGGTGTGCTTTCGGGTTTGTATTCGGGTGTGTATTCGGGTGTGTATTCAGATTTGTATTCGGGTTGTATTCGAGTGTGTGTTCGGGTGTGTGTTCGGGTGTGTGTTCGGGTGTGTGTTCGGGTGTGTATTCGGGTTGTATTCGGGTGGGTGTTCGGGTGTGTATTCGGGTTGTATTCGGGTGTGTGTTCGGGTGTGTATTCGGGTGTGTGTTCGGTTGTGTGTTCGGGTGAGTATTCGGGTGTGTTCGGGTGTGTATTCGGGTGTGTGTTCGGGTGGTAGTCGGGTGTGTGTTCGGGTGTGTATTCGGGTGTGTTCGGGTGTGTATTCGGGTGTGTGTTCGGGTGTGTATTCGGTTTGTATTCGGGTGTGTGTTCGGGTGTGTGTTCGTGTTGTATTCGGGTGTGTGTTCTGGTGTGTGTTCGGGTGTGTGTTCGGGTGTGTGGTCGGGTGTGTGTTCGGGTGTGTGTTCGGGTGTGTATTCGGGTGTGTTTTCGGGTGTGTATTCGGGTGTGTATTCGGGTTGTATTCGGGTGTGTATTCGGGTGTGTGTTCGGGTGTGTATTCGGGTTGTATTCGGGTGTGTGTTCGGGTGTGTGTTCGGGTGTGTGTTCGGTTGTGTGTTCGGGTGAGTATTCGGGTGTGTTCGGGTGTGTATTCGGGTGTGTGTTCGGGCGTATATTCGGGTTGTAGTCGGGTGTGTGTTCGGGTGTGTGTTCGGTTGTGTGTTCGGGGGAGTATTCGGGTGTGTTCGGGTGTGTATTCGGGTGTGTGTTCGGGTGTGTATTCGGGTTGTATTCGGGTGTGTGTTTGGGGGTGTATTCGGGTTGTAATCGTGTGTGTTTTCGTGTTTGTATTCGGGTGTGTTTTCGGGTGTGTATTCGGGTTGTATTCGGGTGTGTGTTCGGGTATGTGTTCGGGTTGTATTCGGGTGTGTGTTCGGGTGTGTTCGGGTATGTATTCGGGTGTGTGTTCGGGTGTGTATTCGGGTTGTAGTCGGGTGTGTGTTCGGGTGTGTTCGGGTATGTATTCGGGTGTGTGTTCGGATGTGTGTTCGGGTGTGTATTCGGGTTGTATTCGGGTGTGTGTTCGGGTGTGTGTTCGGGTGTGTGTTCGGGTGTGTGTTCGGGTGTGTGTTCGGGTGTGTATTCGGGTGTGTATTCGGGTGTGTGTTCGGGTGTGTATTCGGGTGTGTGTTCGGGTGTGTATTCGGGTTGCATTCGGGTGTGTGTTCGGGTGTGTGTTCGGGTTGTATTCGGGTGTTTGTTCGGGTTGTATTCGGGTGTGTATTCGGGTGTGTGTTCGGGTGTGTATTCGGGTTGCAGTCGGGTGTCTGTTCGGGTGTGTATTCGGGTTGTATTCGGGTGTGTGTTCGGGTGTGTGTTCGGGTGTGTGTTCGGTTGTGTGTTCGGGTGAGTATTCGGGTGTGTTCGGGTGTGTATTCGGGTGTGTGTTCGGGTGTGTATTCGGGTTGTATTCGGGTGTGTGTTCGGGTGTGTATTCGGGTGTGTGTTCGGGAGTGTGTTCGGGTGTGTATTCGGATTGTAGTCGGGTGTGTGTTCGGGTGTGTATTCGGCTGTGTGTTCGGGTGTGTATTCGGGTTGTAGTCGGGTGGGTGTTCGGGTGTGTTCGGGTGGGTATTCGGGTGTGTGTTCGGGTGTGTGTTCGGGTGTGTATTCGGGTTGAATTCGGGTGTGTGTTCGGGTGTGTGTTCGGGTGTGTGTTCGGGTGTGTATTCGGGTGTGCTTTCGGGTTTGTATTCGGGTGTGTATTCGGGTGTGTATTCGGGTTGTATTCGGGTGTGTATTCGGGTGTGTATTCAGATTTGTATTCGGGTTGTATTCGAGTGTGTGTTCGGGTGTGTGTTCGGGTGTGTGTTCGGGTGTGTATTCGGGTTGTATTCGGGTGGGTGTTCGGGTGTGTATTCGGGTTGTATTCGGGTGTGTGTTCGGGTGTGTATTCGGGTGTGTGTTCGGTTGTGTGTTCGGGTGAGTATTCGGGTGTGTTCGGGTGTGTATTCGGGTGTGTGTTCGGGTGGTAGTCGGGTGTGTGTTCGGGTGTGTATTCGGGTTGTATTCGGGTGTGTGTTCGGGTGTGTATTCGGGATGTATTCGGGTGTGTGTTCGGGTGTGTATTCGGGTGTGTGTTCGGGTGTGTATTCGTGTTGTAGTCGGGTGTGTGTTCGGGTGTGTATTCGGGTTGTATTCGGGTGTGTGTTCGGGTGTGTGTTCGGGTGTGTGTTCGGTTGTGTGTTCGGGTGAGTATTCGGGTGTGTTCGGGTGTGTATTCGGGTGTGTGTTCGGGTGTGTATTCGGGTTGTATTCGGGTGTGTGTTCGGGTGTGTATTCGGGTGTGTATTCGGGTGTGTATTCGGGTGTGTTCGGGTGTGTATTCGGGTGTGTGTTCGGGTGTGTATTCGGTTTGTATTCGGGTGTGTGTTCGGGTGTGTGTTCGTGTTGTATTCGGGTGTGTGTTCTGGTGTGTGTTCGGGTGTGTGTTCGGGTGTGTGGTCGGGTGTGTGTTCGGGTGTGTATTCGGGTGTGTTTTCGGGTTTGTATTCGGGTGTGTATTCGGGTGTGTATTCGGGTTGTATTCGGGTGTGTATTCGGGTGTGTGTTCGGGTGTGTATTCGGGTTGTATTCGGGTGTGTGTTCGGGTGTGTGTTCGGGTGTGTGTTCGGGTTGTATTCATGTGTGTGTTCGGGAGTGTGTTCGGGTGTGTATTCGGGTTGTAGTCGGGTGTCTGTTCGGGTGTGTATTCGGGTTGTATTCGGGTGTGTGTTCGGGTGTGTATTCGGGTGTGTGTTCGGGTGTGTATTCGGGTGTGTGTTCGGGTGTGTATTCGGGTTGCATTCGGGTTTGTGTTCGGGTGGTAGTCGGGTGTGTGTTCGGGTGTGTATTCGGGTGTGTTCGGGTGTGTATTCGGGTGTGTGTTCGGGTGTGTATTCGGTTTGTATTCGGGTGTGTGTTCGGGTGTGTGTTCGTGTTGTATTCGGGTGTGTGTTCTGGTGTGTGTTCGGGTGTGTGTTCGGGTGTGTGGTCGGGTGTGTGTTCGGGTGTGTGTTCGGGTGTGTATTCGGGTTGTATTCGGGTGGGTGTTCGGGTGTGTATTCGGGTTGTATTCGGGTGTGTGTTCGGGTGTGTATTCGGGTGTGTGTTCGGTTGTGTGTTCGGGTGAGTATTCGGGTGTGTTCGGGTGTGTATTCGGGTGTGTGTTCGGGTGGTAGTCGGGTGTGTGTTCGGGTGTGTATTCGGGTGTGTTCGGGTGTGTATTCGGGTGTGTGTTCGGGTGTGTTTTCGGGTTTGTATTCGGGTGTGTATTCGGGTGTGTATTCGGGTTGTATTCGGGTGTGTATTCGGGTGTGTGTTCGGGAGTGTGATCGGGTGTGTTTTCGGATTGTAGTCGGGTGTGTGTTCGGGTGTGTATTCGGCTGTGTGTTCGGGTGTGTATTCGGGTTGTAGTCGGGTGGGTGTTCGGGTGTGTTCGGGTGTGTATTCGGGTGTGTGTTCGGGTGTGTGTTCGGGTGTGTATTCGGGTTGAATTCGGGTGTGTGTTCGGGTGTGTGTTCGGGTGTGTGTTCGGGTGTGTATTCGGGTGTGCTTTCGGGTTTGTATTGGGGTGTGTATTCGGGTGTGTATTCGGGTTGTATTCGGGTGTGTATTCGGGTGTGTATTCAGATTTGTATTCGGGTTGTATTCGAGTGTGTGTTCGGGTGTGTGTTCGGGTGTGTGTTCGGGTGTGTGTTCGGGTGTGTATTCGGGTTGTATTCGGGTGGGTGTTCGGGTGTGTATTCGGGTTGTATTCGGGTGTGTGTTCGGGTGTGTATTCGGGTGTGTGTTCGGTTGTGTGTTCGGGTGAGTATTCGGGTGTGTTCGGGTGTGTATTCGGGTGTGTGTTCGGGTGGTAGTCGGGTGTGTGTTCGGGTGTGTATTCGGGTGTGTTCGGGTGTGTATTCGGGTGTGTGTTCGGGTGTGTATTCGGTTTGTATTCGGGTGTGTGTTCGGGTGTGTGTTCGTGTTGTATTCGGGTGTGTGTTCTGGTGTGTGTTCGGGTGTGTGTTCGGGTGTGTGGTCGGGTGTGTGTTCGGGTGTGTGTTCGGGTGTGTATTCGGGTGTGTTTTCGGGTTTGAATTCGGGTGTGTATTCGGGTGTGTATTCGGGTTGTATTCGGGTGTGTATTTGGGTGTGTGTTCGGGTGTGTATTCGGGTTGTATTCGGGTGTGTGTTCGGGTGTGTGTTCGGGTGTGTGTTCGGTTGTGTGTTCGGGTGAGTATTCGGGTGTGTTCGGGTGTGTATTCGGGTGTGTGTTCGGGCGTATATTCGGGTTGTAGTCGGGTGTGTGTTCGGGTGTGTGTTCGGTTGTGTGTTCGGGGGAGTATTCGGGTGTGTTCGGGTGTGTATTCGGGTGTGTGTTCGGGTGTGTATTCGGGTTGTATTCGGGTGTGTGTTTGGGGGTGTATTCGGGTTGTAATCGTGTGTGTTTTCGTGTTTGTATTCGGGTGTGTTTTCGGGTGTGTATTCGGGTTGTATTCGGGTGTGTGTTCGGGTATGTGTTCGGGTTGTATTCGGGTGTGTGTTCGGGTGTGTTCGGGTATGTATTCGGGTGTGTGTTCGGGTGTGTATTCGGGTTGTAGTCGGGTGTGTGTTCGGGTGTGTTCGGGTATGTATTCGGGTGTGTGTTCGGGTGTGTGTCCGGGTGTGTATTCGGGTTGTATTCGGGTGTGTGTTCGGGTGTGTGTTCGGGTGTGTGTTCGGGTGTGTGTTCGGGTGTGTGTTCGGGTGTGTATTCGGGTGTGTATTCGGGTGTGTGTTCGGGTGTGTATTCGGGTGTGTGTTCGGGTGTGTATTCGGGTTGCATTCGGGTGTGTGTTCGGGTGTGTGTTCGGGTGTGTGTTCGGGTTGTATTCGGGTGTTTGTTCGGGTTGTATTCGGGTGTGTATTCGGGTGTGTGTTCGGGTGTGTATTCGGGTTGTATTCATGTGTGTGTTCGGGAGTGTGTTCGGGTGTGTATTCGGGTTGCAGTCGGGTGTCTGTTCGGGTGTGTATTCGGGTTGTATTCGGGTGTGTGTTCGGGTGTGTATTCGGGTGTGTGTTCGAGTGTGTATTCGGGTTGCATTCGGGTGTGTGTTCGGGTGTGTATTCGGGTTGTATTCGGGTGTGTGTTCGGTTGTGTGTTCGGGTGTGTGTTCGGTTGTGTGTTCGGGTGAGTATTCGGGTGTGTTCGGGTGTGCATTCGGGTGTGTGTTCGGGTGTGTATTCGGGTTGTATTCTGGTGTGTGTTCGGGTGTGTATTCGGGTGTGTGTTCGGGAGTGTGTTCGGGTGTGTATTCGGGTGTGTGTTCGGGAGTGTATTCGGGTTGTATTCATGTGTGTGTTCGGGAGTGTGTTCGGGTGTGTATTCGGGTTGTAGTCGGGTGTGTATTCGGGTTGTATTCGGGTGTGTGTTCGGGTGTGTATTCGGGTGTGTGTTCGGGTGTGTATTCGGGTGTGTGTTCGGGTGTGTATTCGGGTTGCATTCGGGTGTGTGTTCGGGTGTGTATTCGGGTGTGTTTTCGGGTTTGTATTCGGGTGTGTATTCGGGTGTGTATTCGGGTTGTATTCGGGTGTGTGTTCGGGTGTGTGTTCGGGTTTGTATTCGGGTGTGTTCGGTGTGTGTTCGGGTGTGTGTTCGGGTGTGTATTCGGGTTGTATTCGGGTGTGTGTTCGGGTGTGTATTCGGGATGTATTCGGGTGTGTGTTCGGGTGTGTATTCGGGTGTGTGTTCGGGTGTGTATTCGTGTTGTAGTCGGGTGTGTGTTCGGGTGTGTATTCGGGTTGTATTCGGGTGTGTGTTCGGGTGTGTGTTCGGGTGTGTGTTCGGTTGTGTGTTCGGGTGAGTATTCGGGTGTGTTCGGGTGTGTATTCGGGTGTGTGTTCGGGTGTGTATTCGGGTTGTATTCGGGTGTGTGTTCGGGTGTGTATTCGGGTGTGTATTCGGGTGTGTATTCGGGTTGTATTCGGGTGTGTGTTCGGGTGTGTGTTCGGGTTTGTATTCGGGTGTGTTCGGGTGTGTGTTCGGGTGTGTGTTCGTTTGTGTATTCGGGTTGTATTCGGGTGTGTGTTCGGGTGTGTATTCGGGATGTATTCGGGTGTGTGTTCGGGTGTGTTCGGGTGTGTATTCGGGTGTGTGTTCGGGTGTGTATTCGTGTTGTAGTCGGGTGTGTGTTCGGGTGTGTATTCGGGTTGTATTCGGGTGTGTGTTCGGGTGTGTTTTCGGGTGTGTGTTCGGTTGTGTGTTCGGGTGAGTATTCGGGTGTGTTCGGGTGTGTATTCGGGTGTGTGTTCGGGTGTGTATTCGGGTTGTATTCGGGTGTGTGTTCGGGTGTGTATTCGGGTGTGTGTTCGGGAGTGTGTTCGGGTGTGTATTCGGATTGTAGTCGGGTGTGTGTTCGGGTGTGTATTCGGCTGTGTGTTCGGGTGTGTATTCGGGTTGTAGTCGGGTGGGTGTTCGGGTGTGTTCGGGTGGGTATTCGGGTGTGTGTTCGGGTGTGTATTCGGGTTGAATTCGGGTGTGTGTTCGGGTGTGTGTTCGGGTGTGTGTTCGGGTGTGTATTCGGGTGTGCTTTCGGGTTTGTATTCGGGTGTGTATTCGGGTGTGTATTCAGATTTGTATTCGGGTTGTATTCGAGTGTGTGTTCGGGTGTGTGTTCGGGTGTGTGTTCGGGTGTGTGTTCGGGTGTGTATTCGGGTTGTATTCGGGTGGGTGTTCGGGTGTGTATTCGGGTTGTATTCGGGTGTGTGTTCGGGTGTGTATTCGGGTGTGTGTTCGGTTGTGTGTTCGGGTGAGTATTCGGGTGTGTTCGGGTGTGTATTCGGGTGTGTGTTCGGGTGGTAGTCGGGTGTGTGTTCGGGTGTGTATTCGGGTGTGTTCGGGTGTGTATTCGGGTGTGTGTTCGGGTGTGTATTCGGTTTGTATTCGGGTGTGTGTTCGGGTGTGTGTTCGTGTTGTATTCGGGTGTGTGTTCTGGTGTGTGTTCGGGTGTGTGTTCGGGTGTGTGGTCGGGTGTGTGTTCGGGTGTGTGTTCGGGTGTGTATTCGGGTGTGTTTTCGGGTTTGTATTCGGGTGTGTATTCGGGTGTGTATTCGGGTTGTATTCGGGTGTGTATTCGGGTGTGTGTTCGGGTGTGTATTCGGGTTGTATTCGGGTGTGTGTTCGGGTGTGTGTTCGGGTGTGTGTTCGGTTGTGTGTTCGGGTGAGTATTCGGGTGTGTTCGGGTGTGTATTCGGGTGTGTGTTCTGGCGTGTATTCGGGTTGTAGTCGGGTGTGTGTTCGGGTGTGTGTTCGGTTGTGTGTTCGGGGGAGTATTCGGGTGTGTTCGGGTGTGTATTCGGGTGTGTGTTCGGGTGTGTATTCGGGTTGTATTCGGGTGTGTATTCGGGTTGTATTCGGGTGTGTGTTTGGGTGTGTATTCGGGTTGTAATCGTGTGTGTTTTCGTGTTTGTATTCGGGTGTGTTTTCGGGTGTGTATTCGGGTTGTATTCGGGTGTGTGTTCGGGTATGTGTTCGGGATGTATTCGGGTGTGTGTTCGGGTGTGTTCGGGTGTGTATTCGGGTGTGTGTTCGGGTGTGTATTCGTGTTGTAGTCGGGTGTGTGTTCGGGTGTGTATTCGGGTTGTATTCGGGTGTGTGTTCGGGTGTGTTTTCGGGTGTGTGTTCGGTTGTGTGTTCGGGTGAGTATTCGGGTGTGTTCGGGTGTGTATTCGGGTGTGTGTTCGGGTGTGTATTCGGGTTGTATTCGGGTGTGTGTTTGGGTGTGTATTCGGGTGTGTGTTCGGGAGTGTGTTCGGGTGTGTATTCGGATTGTAGTCGGGTGTGTGTTCGGGTGTGTATTCGGCTGTGTGTTCGGGTGTGTATTCGGGTTGTAGTCGGGTGGGTGTTCGGGTGTGTTCGGGTGGGTATTCGGGTGTGTGTTCGGGTGTGTATTCGGGTTGAATTCGGGTGTGTGTTCGGGTGTGTGTTCGGGTGTGTGTTCGGGTGTGTATTCGGGTGTGCTTTCGGGTTTGTATTCGGGTGTGTATTCGGGTGTGTATTCAGATTTGTATTCGGGTTGTATTCGAGTGTGTGTTCGGGTGTGTGTTCGGGTGTGTGTTCGGGTGTGTATTCGGGTTGTATTCGGGTGGGTGTTCGGGTGTGTATTCGGGTTGTATTCGGGTGTGTGTTCGGGTGTGTATTCGGGTGTGTGTTCGGTTGTGTGTTCGGGTGAGTATTCGGGTGTGTTCGGGTGTGTATTCGGGTGTGTGTTCGGGTGGTAGTCGGGTGTGTGTTCGGGTGTGTATTCGGGTGTGTTCGGGTGTGTATTCGGGTGTGTGTTCGGGTGTGTATTCGGTTTGTATTCGGGTGTGTGTTCGGGTGTGTGTTCGTGTTGTATTCGGGTGTGTGTTCGGGTGTGTGTTCGGGTGTGTGGTCGGGTGTGTGTTCGGGTGTGTGTTCGGGTGTGTATTCGGGTGTGTTTTCGGGTTTGTATTCGGGTGTGTATTCGGGTGTGTATTCGGGTTGTATTCGGGTGTGTATTCGGGTGTGTGTTCGGGTGTGTATTCGGGTTGTATTCGGGTGTGTGTTCGGGTGTGTGTTCGGGTGTGTGTTCGGTTGTGTGTTCGGGTGAGTATTCGGGTGTGTTCGGGTGTGTATTCGGGTGTGTGTTCTGGCGTGTATTCGGGTTGTAGTCGGGTGTGTGTTCGGGTGTGTGTTCGGTTGTGTGTTCGGGGGAGTATTCGGGTGTGTTCGGGTGTGTATTCGGGTGTGTGTTCGGGTGTGTATTCGGGTTGTATTCGGGTGTGTGTTTGGGTGTGTATTCGGGTTGTAATCGTGTGTGTTTTCGTGTTTGTATTCGGGTGTGTTTTCGGGTGTGTATTCGGGTTGTATTCGGGTGTGTGTTCGGGTATGTGTTCGGGTTGTATTCGGGTGTGTGTTCGGGTGTGTTCGGGTATGTATTCGGGTGTGTGTTCGGGTGTGTATTCGGGTTGTAGTCGGGTGTGTGTTCGGGTGTGTTCGGGTATGTATTCGGGTGTGTGTTCGGGTGTGTGTTCGGGTGTGTATTCGGGTTGTATTCGGGTGTGTGTTCGGGTGTGTGTTCGGGTGTGTGTTCGGGTGTGTGTTCGGGTGTGTGTTCGGGTGTGTATTCGGGTGTGTGTTCGGGTGTGTATTCGGGTGTGTGTTCGGGTGTGTATTCGGGTTGAATTCGGGTGTGTGTTCGGGTGTGTGTTCGGGTGTGTGTTCGGGTTGTATTCGGGTGTGTGTTCGGGTTGTATTCGGGTGTGTATTCGGGTGTGTGTTCGGGTGTGTATTCGGGTTGTATTCATGTGTGTGTTCGGGAGTGTGTTCGGGTGTGTATTCGGGTTGTAGTCGGGTGTCTGTTCGGGTGTGTATTCGGGTTGTATTCGGGTGTGTGTTCGGGTGTGTATTCGGGTGTGTGTTCGGGTGTGTATTCGGGTGTGTGTTCGGGTGTGTATTCGGGTTGCATTCGGGTGTGTGTTCGGGTGGTAGTCGGGTGTGTGTTCGGGTGTGTATTCGGGTGTGTTCGGGTGTGTATTCGGGTGTGTGTTCGGGTGTGTATTCGGTTTGTATTCGGGTGTGTGTTCGGGTGTGTGTTCGTGTTGTATTCGGGTGTGTGTTCTGGTGTGTGTTCGGGTGTGTGTTCGGGTGTGTGGTCGGGTGTGTGTTCGGGTGTGTGTTCGGGTGTGTATTCGGGTGTGTTTTCGGGTTTGTATTCGGGTGTGTATTCGGGTGTGTATTCGGGTTGTATTCGGGTGTGTATTCGGGTGTGTGTTCGGGAGTGTGATCGGGTGTGTATTCGGATTGTAGTCGGGTGTGTGTTCGGGTGTGTATTCGGCTGTGTGTTCGGGTGTGTATTCGGGTTGTAGTCGGGTGGGTGTTCGGGTGTGTTCGGGTGTGTATTCGGGTGTGTGTTCGGGTGTGTGTTCGGGTGTGTATTCGGGTTGAATTCGGGTGTGTGTTCGGGTGTGTGTTCGGGTGTGTGTTCGGGTGTGTATTCGGGTGTGCTTTCGGGTTTGTATTCGGGTGTGTATTCGGGTGTGTATTCGGGTTGTATTCGGGTGTGTATTCGGGTGTGTATTCAGATTTGTATTCGGGTTGTATTCGAGTGTGTGTTCGGGTGTGTGTTCGGGTGTGTGTTCGGGTGTGTGTTCGGGTGTGTATTCGGGTTGTATTCGGGTGGGTGTTCGGGTGTGTATTCGGGTTGTATTCGGGTGTGTGTTCGGGTGTGTATTCGGGTGTGTGTTCGGTTGTGTGTTCGGGTGAGTATTCGGGTGTGTTCGGGTGTGTATTCGGGTGTGTGTTCGGGTGGTAGTCGGGTGTGTGTTCGGGTGTGTATTCGGGTGTGTTCGGGTGTGTATTCGGGTGTGTGTTCGGGTGTGTATTCGGTTTGTATTCGGGTGTGTGTTCGGGTGTGTGTTCGTGTTGTATTCGGGTGTGTGTTCTGGTGTGTGTTCGGGTGTGTGTTCGGGTGTGTGGTCGGGTGTGTGTTCGGGTGTGTGTTCGGGTGTGTATTCGGGTGTGTTTTCGGGTTTGAATTCGGGTGTGTATTCGGGTGTGTATTCGGGTTGTATTCGGGTGTGTATTCGGGTGTGTGTTCGGGTGTGTATTCGGGTTGTATTCGGGTGTGTGTTCGGGTGTGTGTTCGGGTGTGTGTTCGGTTGTGTGTTCGGGTGAGTATTCGGGTGTGTTCGGGTGTGTATTCGGGTGTGTGTTCGGGCGTATATTCGGGTTGTAGTCGGGTGTGTGTTCGGGTGTGTGTTCGGTTGTGTGTTCGGGGGAGTATTCGGGTGTGTTCGGGTGTGTATTCGGGTGTGTGTTCGGGTGTGTATTCGGGTTGTATTCGGGTGTGTGTTTGGGGGTGTATTCGGGTTGTAATCGTGTGTGTTTTCGTGTTTGTATTCGGGTGTGTTTTCGGGTGTGTATTCGGGTTGTATTCGGGTGTGTGTTCGGGTATGTGTTCGGGTTGTATTCGGGTGTGTGTTCGGGTGTGTTCGGGTATGTATTCGGGTGTGTGTTCGGGTGTGTATTCGGGTTGTAGTCGGGTGTGTGTTCGGGTGTGTTCGGGTATGTATTCGGGTGTGTGTTCGGGTGTGTGTTCGGGTGTGTATTCGGGTTGTATTCGGGTGTGTGTTCGGGTGTGTGTTCGGGTGTGTGTTCGGGTGTGTGTTCGGGTGTGTGTTCGGGTGTGTATTCGGGTGTGTATTCGGGTGTGTGTTCGGGTGTGTATTCGGGTGTGTGTTCGGGTGTGTATTCGGGTTGCATTCGGGTGTGTGTTCGGGTGTGTGTTCGGGTGTGTGTTCGGGTTGTATTCGGGTGTTTGTTCGGGTTGTATTCGGGTGTGTATTCGGGTATGTGTTCGGGTTGTATTCGGGTGTGTGTTCGGGTGTGTTCGGGTATGTATTCGGGTGTGTGTTCGGGTGTGTATTCGGGTTGTAGTCGGGTGTGTGTTCGGGTGTGTTCGGGTATGTATTCGGGTGTATGTTCGGGTGTGTGTTCGGGTGTGTATTCGGGTTGTATTCGGGTGTGTGTTCGGGTGTGTGTTCGGGTGTGTGTTCGGGTGTGTGTTCGGGTGTGTGTTCGGGTGTGTATTCGGGTGTGTATTCGGGTGTGTGTTCGGGTGTGTATTCGGGTGTGTGTTCGGGTGTGTATTCGGGTTGAATTCGGGTGTGTGTTCGGGTGTGTGTTCGGGTGTGTGTTCGGGTTGTATTCGGGTGTGTGTTCGGGTTGTATTTGGGTGTGTATTCGGGTGTGTGTTCGGGTGTGTATTCGGGTTGTATTCATGTGTGTGTTCGGGAGTGTGTTCGGGTGTGTATTCGGGTGTGTATTCGGGTGTGTATTCGGGTTGTATTCGGGTGTGTGTTCGGGTGTGTGTTCGGGTTTGTATTCGGGTGTGTTCGGGTGTGTGTTCGGGTGTGTGTTCGTTTGTGTATTCGGGTTGTATTCGGGTGTGTGTTCGGGTGTGTATTCGGGATGTATTCGGGTGTGTGTTCGGGTGTGTTCGGGTGTGTATTCGGGTGTGTGTTCGGGTGTGTATTCGTGTTGTAGTCGGGTGTGTGTTCGGGTGTGTATTCGGGTTGTATTCGGGTGTGTGTTCGGGTGTGTTTTCGGGTGTGTGTTCGGTTGTGTGTTCGGGTGAGTATTCGGGTGTGTTCGGGTGTGTATTCGGGTGTGTGTTCGGGTGTGTATTCGGGTGTGTGTTCGGGAGTGTGTTCGGGTGTGTATTCGGATTGTAGTCGGGTGTGTGTTCGGGTGTGTATTCGGCTGTGTGTTCGGGTGTGTATTCGGGTTGTAGTCGGGTGGGTGTTCGGGTGTGTTCGGGTGGGTATTCGGGTGTGTGTTCGGGTGTGTATTCGGGTTGAATTCGGGTGTGTGTTCGGGTGTGTGTTCGGGTGTGTGTTCGGGTGTGTATTCGGGTGTGCTTTCGGGTTTGTATTCGGGTGTGTATTCGGGTGTGTATTCAGATTTGTATTCGGGTTGTATTCGAGTGTGTGTTCGGGTGTGTGTTCGGGTGTGTGTTCGGGTGTGTATTCGGCTGTGTGTTCGGGTGTGTATTCGGGTTGTAGTCGGGTGGGTGTTCGGGTGTGTTCGGGTGGGTATTCGGGTGTGTGTTCGGGTGTGTATTCGGGTTGAATTCGGGTGTGTGTTCGGGTGTGTGTTCGGGTGTGTGTTCGGGTGTGTATTCGGGTGTGCTTTCGGGTTTGTATTCGGGTGTGTATTCGGGTGTGTATTCAGATTTGTATTCGGGTTGTATTCGAGTGTGTGTTCGGGTGTGTATTCGGGTGTGTATTCGGGTTGTATTCGGGTGTGTGTTCGGGTGTGTGTTCGGGTTTGTATTCGGGTGTGTTCGGGTGTGTGTTCGGGTGTGTGTTCGTTTGTGTATTCGGGTTGTATTCGGGTGTGTGTTCGGGTGTGTATTCGGGATGTATTCGGGTGTGTGTTCGGGTGTGTTCGGGTGTGTATTCGGGTGTGTGTTCGGGTGTGTATTCGTGTTGTAGTCGGGTGTGTGTTCGGGTGTGTATTCGGGTTGTATTCGGGTGTGTGTTCGGGTGTGTTTTCGGGTGTGTGTTCGGTTGTGTGTTCGGGTGAGTATTCGGGTGTGTTCGGGTGTGTATTCGGGTGTGTGTTCGGGTGTGTATTCGGGTGTGTGTTCGGGAGTGTGTTCGGGTGTGTATTCGGATTGTAGTCGGGTGTGTGTTCGGGTGTGTATTCGGCTGTGTGTTCGGGTGTGTATTCGGGTTGTAGTCGGGTGGGTGTTCGGGTGTGTTCGGGTGGGTATTCGGGTGTGTGTTCGGGTGTGTATTCGGGTTGAATTCGGGTGTGTGTTCGGGTGTGTGTTCGGGTGTGTGTTCGGGTGTGTATTCGGGTGTGCTTTCGGGTTTGTATTCGGGTGTGTATTCGGGTGTGTATTCAGATTTGTATTCGGGTTGTATTCGAGTGTGTGTTCGGGTGTGTGTTCGGGTGTGTGTTCGGGTGTGTGTTCGGGTGTGTATTCGGGTTGTATTCGGGTGGGTGTTCGGGTGTGTATTCGGGTTGTATTCGGGTGTGTGTTCGGGTGTGTATTCGGGTGTGTGTTCGGTTGTGTGTTCGGGTGAGTATTCGGGTGTGTTCGGGTGTGTATTCGGGTGTGTGTTCGGGTGGTAGTCGGGTGTGTGTTCGGGTGTGTATTCGGGTGTGTTCGGGTGTGTATTCGGGTGTGTGTTCGGGTGTGTATTCGGTTTGTATTCGGGTGTGTGTTCGGGTGTGTGTTCGTGTTGTATTCGGGTGTGTGTTCTGGTGTGTGTTCGGGTGTGTGTTCGGGTGTGTGGTCGGGTGTGTGTTCGGGTGTGTGTTCGGGTGTGTATTCGGGTGTGTTTTCGGGTTTGTATTCGGGTGTGTATTCGGGTGTGTATTCGGGTTGTATTCGGGTGTGTATTCGGGTGTGTGTTCGGGTGTGTATTCGGGTTGTATTCGGGTGTGTGTTCGGGTGTGTGTTCGGGTGTGTGTTCGGTTGTGTGTTCGGGTGAGTATTCGGGTGTGTTCGGGTGTGTATTCGGGTGTGTGTTCGGGTGTGTATTCGGGTGTGTGTTCGGGAGTGTGTTCGGGTGTGTATTCGGATTGTAGTCGGGTGTGTGTTCGGGTGTGTATTCGGCTGTGTGTTCGGGTGTGTATTCGGGTTGTAGTCGGGTGGGTGTTCGGGTGTGTTCGGGTGGGTATTCGGGTGTGTGTTCGGGTGTGTATTCGGGTTGAATTCGGGTGTGTGTTCGGGTGTGTGTTCGGGTGTGTGTTCGGGTGTGTATTCGGGTGTGCTTTCGGGTTTGTATTCGGGTGTGTATTCGGGTGTGTATTCAGATTTGTATTCGGGTTGTATTCGAGTGTGTGTTCGGGTGTGTGTTCGGGTGTGTGTTCGGGTGTGTATTCGGCTGTGTGTTCGGGTGTGTATTCGGGTTGTAGTCGGGTGGGTGTTCGGGTGTGTTCGGGTGGGTATTCGGGTGTGTGTTCGGGTGTGTATTCGGGTTGAATTCGGGTGTGTGTTCGGGTGTGTGTTCGGGTGTGTGTTCGGGTGTGTATTCGGGTGTGCTTTCGGGTTTGTATTCGGGTGTGTATTCGGGTGTGTATTCAGATTTGTATTCGGGTTGTATTCGAGTGTGTGTTCGGGTGTGTATTCGGGTGTGTATTCGGGTTGTATTCGGGTGTGTGTTCGGGTGTGTGTTCGGGTTTGTATTCGGGTGTGTTCGGGTGTGTGTTCGGGTGTGTGTTCGTTTGTGTATTCGGGTTGTATTCGGGTGTGTGTTCGGGTGTGTATTCGGGATGTATTCGGGTGTGTGTTCGGGTGTGTTCGGGTGTGTATTCGGGTGTGTGTTCGGGTGTGTATTCGTGTTGTAGTCGGGTGTGTGTTCGGGTGTGTATTCGGGTTGTATTCGGGTGTGTGTTCGGGTGTGTTTTCGGGTGTGTGTTCGGTTGTGTGTTCGGGTGAGTATTCGGGTGTGTTCGGGTGTGTATTCGGGTGTGTGTTCGGGTGTGTATTCGGGTGTGTGTTCGGGAGTGTGTTCGGGTGTGTATTCGGATTGTAGTCGGGTGTGTGTTCGGGTGTGTATTCGGCTGTGTGTTCGGGTGTGTATTCGGGTTGTAGTCGGGTGGGTGTTCGGGTGTGTTCGGGTGGGTATTCGGGTGTGTGTTCGGGTGTGTATTCGGGTTGAATTCGGGTGTGTGTTCGGGTGTGTGTTCGGGTGTGTGTTCGGGTGTGTATTCGGGTGTGCTTTCGGGTTTGTATTCGGGTGTGTATTCGGGTGTGTATTCAGATTTGTATTCGGGTTGTATTCGAGTGTGTGTTCGGGTGTGTGTTCGGGTGTGTGTTCGGGTGTGTATTCGGGTTGTATTCGGGTGGGTGTTCGGGTGTGTATTCGGGTTGTATTCGGGTGTGTGTTCGGGTGTGTATTCGGGTGTGTGTTCGGTTGTGTGTTCGGGTGAGTATTCGGGTGTGTTCGGGTGTGTATTCGGGTGTGTGTTCGGGTGGTAGTCGGGTGTGTGTTCGGGTGTGTATTCGGGTGTGTTCGGGTGTGTATTCGGGTGTGTGTTCGGGTGTGTATTCGGTTTGTATTCGGGTGTGTGTTCGGGTGTGTGTTCGTGTTGTATTCGGGTGTGTGTTCTGGTGTGTGTTCGGGTGTGTGTTCGGGTGTGTGGTCGGGTGTGTGTTCGGGTGTGTGTTCGGGTGTGTATTCGGGTGTGTTTTCGGGTTTGTATTCGGGTGTGTATTCGGGTGTGTATTCGGGTTGTATTCGGGTGTGTATTCGGGTGTGTGTTCGGGTGTGTATTCGGGTTGTATTCGGGTGTGTGTTCGGGTGTGTGTTCGGGTGTGTGTTCGGTTGTGTGTTCGGGTGAGTATTCGGGTGTGTTCGGGTGTGTATTCGGGTGTGTGTTCTGGCGTGTATTCGGGATGTAGTCGGGTGTGTGTTCGGGTGTGTGTTCGGTTGTGTGTTCGGGGGAGTATTCGGGTGTGTTCGGGTGTGTATTCGGGTGTGTGTTCGGGTGTGTATTCGGGTTGTATTCGGGTGTGTGTTTGGGTGTGTATTCGGGTTGTAATCGTGTGTGTTTTCGTGTTTGTATTCGGGTGTGTTTTCGGGTGTGTATTCGGGTTGTATTCGGGTGTGTGTTCGGGTATGTGTTCGGGATGTATTCGGGTGTGTGTTCGGGTGTGTTCGGGTGTGTATTCGGGTGTGTGTTCGGGTGTGTATTCGTGTTGTAGTCGGGTGTGTGTTCGGGTGTGTATTCGGGTTGTATTCGGGTGTGTGTTCGGGTGTGTTTTCGGGTGTGTGTTCGGTTGTGTGTTCGGGTGAGTATTCGGGTGTGTTCGGGTGTGTATTCGGGTGTGTGTTCGGGTGTGTATTCGGGTTGTATTCGGGTGTGTGTTCGGGTGTGTATTCGGGTGTGTGTTCGGGAGTGTGTTCGGGTGTGTATTCGGATTGTAGTCGGGTGTGTGTTCGGGTGTGTATTCGGCTGTGTGTTCGGGTGTGTATTCGGGTTGTAGTCGGGTGGGTGTTCGGGTGTGTTCGGGTGGGTATTCGGGTGTGTGTTCGGGTGTGTATTCGGGTTGAATTCGGGTGTGTGTTCGGGTGTGTGTTCGGGTGTGTGTTCGGGTGTGTATTCGGGTGTGCTTTCGGGTTTGTATTCGGGTGTGTATTCGGGTGTGTATTCAGATTTGTATTCGGGTTGTATTCGAGTGTGTGTTTGGGTGTGTGTTCGGGTGTGTGTTCGGGTGTGTGTTCGGGTGTGTATTCGGGTTGTATTCGGGTGGGTGTTCGGGTGTGTATTCGGGTTGTATTCGGGTGTGTGTTCGGGTGTGTATTCGGGTGTGTGTTCGGTTGTGTGTTCGGGTGAGTATTCGGGTGTGTTCGGGTGTGTATTCGGGTGTGTGTTCGGGTGGTAGTCGGGTGTGTGTTCGGGTGTGTATTCGGGTGTGTTCGGGTGTGTATTCGGGTGTGTGTTCGGGTGTGTATTCGGTTTGTATTCGGGTGTGTGTTCGGGTGTGTGTTCGTGTTGTATTCGGGTGTGTGTTCGGGTGTGTGTTCGGGTGTGTGGTCGGGTGTGTGTTCGGGTGTGTGTTCGGGTGTGTATTCGGGTGTGTTTTCGGGTTTGTATTCGGGTGTGTATTCGGGTGTGTATTCGGGTTGTATTCGGGTGTGTATTCGGGTGTGTGTTCGGGTGTGTATTCGGGTTGTATTCGGGTGTGTGTTCGGGTGTGTGTTCGGGTGTGTGTTCGGTTGTGTGTTCGGGTGAGTATTCGGGTGTGTTCGGGTGTGTATTCGGGTGTGTGTTCTGGCGTGTATTCGGGTTGTAGTCGGGTGTGTGTTCGGGTGTGTGTTCGGTTGTGTGTTCGGGGGAGTATTCGGGTGTGTTCGGGTGTGTATTCGGGTGTGTGTTCGGGTGTGTATTCGGGTTGTATTCGGGTGTGTGTTTGGGTGTGTATTCGGGTTGTAATCGTGTGTGTTTTCGTGTTTGTATTCGGGTGTGTTTTCGGGTGTGTATTCGGGTTGTATTCGGGTGTGTGTTCGGGTATGTGTTCGGGTTGTATTCGGGTGTGTGTTCGGGTGTGTTCGGGTATGTATTCGGGTGTGTGTTCGGGTGTGTATTCGGGTTGTAGTCGGGTGTGTGTTCGGGTGTGTTCGGGTATGTATTCGGGTGTGTGTTCGGGTGTGTGTTCGGGTGTGTATTCGGGTTGTATTCGGGTGTGTGTTCGGGTGTGTGTTCGGGTGTGTGTTCGGGTGTGTGTTCGGGTGTGTGTTCGGGTGTGTATTCGGGTGTGTGTTCGGGTGTGTATTCGGGTGTGTGTTCGGGTGTGTATTCGGGTTGAATTCGGGTGTGTGTTCGGGTGTGTGTTCGGGTTGTATTCGGGTGTGTGTTCGGGTTGTATTCGGGTGTGTATTCGGGTGTGTGTTCGGGTGTGTATTCGGGTTGTATTCATGTGTGTGTTCGGGAGTGTGTTCGGGTGTGTATTCGGGTTGTAGTCGGGTGTCTGTTCGGGTGTGTATTCGGGTTGTATTCGGGTGTGTGTTCGGGTGTGTATTCGGGTGTGTGTTCGGGTGTGTATTCGGGTGTGTGTTCGGGTGTGTATTCGGGTTGCATTCGGGTGTGTGTTCGGGTGGTAGTCGGGTGTGTGTTCGGGTGTGTATTCGGGTGTGTTCGGGTGTGTATTCGGGTGTGTGTTCGGGTGTGTATTCGGTTTGTATTCGGGTGTGTGTTCGGGTGTGTGTTCGTGTTGTATTCGGGTGTGTGTTCTGGTGTGTGTTCGGGTGTGTGTTCGGGTGTGTGGTCGGGTGTGTGTTCGGGTGTGTGTTCGGGTGTGTATTCGGGTGTGTTTTCGGGTTTGTATTCGGGTGTGTATTCGGGTGTGTATTCGGGTTGTATTCGGGTGTGTATTCGGGTGTGTGTTCGAGAGTGTGATCGGGTGTGTATTCGGATTGTAGTCGGGTGTGTGTTCGGGTGTGTATTCGGCTGTGTGTTCGGGTGTGTATTCGGGTTGTAGTCGGGTGGGTGTTCGGGTGTGTTCGGGTGTGTATTCGGGTGTGTGTTCGGGTGTGTGTTCGGGTGTGTATTCGGGTTGAATTCGGGTGTGTGTTCGGGTGTGTGTTCGGGTGTGTGTTCGGGTGTGTATTCGGGTGTGCTTTCGGGTTTGTATTCGGGTGTGTATTCGGGTGTGTATTCGGGTTGAATTCGGGTGTGTATTCGGGTGTGTATTCAGATTTGTATTCGGGTTGTATTCGAGTGTGTGTTCGGGTGTGTGTTCGGGTGTGTGTTCGGGTGTGTGTTCGGGTGTGTATTCGGGTTGTATTCGGGTGGGTGTTCGGGTGTGTATTCGGGTTGTATTCGGGTGTGTGTTCGGGTGTGTATTCGGGTGTGTGTTCGGTTGTGTGTTCGGGTGAGTATTCGGGTGTGTTCGGGTGTGTATTCGGGTGTGTGTTCGGGTGGTAGTCGGGTGTGTGTTCGGGTGTGTATTCGGGTGTGTTCGGGTGTGTATTCGGGTGTGTGTTCGGGTGTGTATTCGGTTTGTATTCGGGTGTGTGTTCGGGTGTGTGTTCGTGTTGTATTCGGGTGTGTGTTCTGGTGTGTGTTCGGGTGTGTGTTCGGGTGTGTATTCGGGTGTGTTTTCGGGTTTGAATTCGGGTGTGTATTCGGGTGTGTATTCGGGTTGTATTCGGGTGTGTATTCGGGTGTGTGTTCGGGTGTGTATTCGGGTTGTATTCGGGTGTGTGTTCGGGTGTGTGTTCGGGTGTGTGTTCGGTTGTGTGTTCGGGTGAGTATTCGGGTGTGTTCGGGTGTGTATTCGGGTGTGTGTTCGGGCGTATATTCGGGTTGTAGTCGGGTGTGTGTTCGGGTGTGTGTTCGGTTGTGTGTTCGGGGGAGTATTCGGGTGTGTTCGGGTGTGTATTCGGGTGTGTGTTCGGGTGTGTATTCGGGTTGTATTCGGGTGTGTGTTTGGGGGTGTATTCGGGTTGTAATCGTGTGTGTTTTCGTGTTTGTATTCGGGTGTGTTTTCGGGTGTGTATTCGGGTTGTATTCGGGTGTGTGTTCGGGTATGTGTTCGGGTTGTATTCGGGTGTGTGTTCGGGTGTGTTCGGGTATGTATTCGGGTGTGTGTTCGGGTGTGTATTCGGGTTGTAGTCGGGTGTGTGTTCGGGTGTGTTCGGGTATGTATTCGGGTGTGTGTTCGGGTGTGTGTTCGGGTGTGTATTCGGGTTGTATTCGGGTGTGTGTTCGGGTGTGTGTTCGGGTATGTGTTCGGGTGTGTGTTCGGGTGTGTGTTCGGGTGTGTATTCGGGTGTGTATTCGGGTGTGTGTTCGGGTGTGTATTCGGGTGTGTGTTCGGGTGTGTATTCGGGTTGCATTCGGGTGTGTGTTCGGGTGTGTGTTCGGGTGTGTGTTCGGGTTGTATTCGGGTGTTTGTTCGGGTTGTATTCGGGTGTGTATTCGGGTATGTGTTCGGGTTGTATTCGGGTGTGTGTTCGGGTGTGTTCGGGTATGTATTCGGGTGTGTGTTCGGGTGTGTATTCGGGTTGTAGTCGGGTGTGTGTTCGGGTGTGTTCGGGTATGTATTCGGGTGTATGTTCGGGTGTGTGTTCGGGTGTGTATTCGGGTTGTATTCGGGTGTGTGTTCGGGTGTGTGTTCGGGTGTGTGTTCGGGTGTGTGTTCGGGTGTGTGTTCGGGTGTGTATTCGGGTGTGTATTCGGGTGTGTGTTCGGGTGTGTATTCGGGTGTGTGTTCGGGTGTGTATTCGGGTTGAATTCGGGTGTGTGTTCGGGTGTGTGTTCGGGTGTGTGTTCGGGTTGTATTCGGGTGTGTGTTCGGGTTGTATTTGGGTGTGTATTCGGGTGTGTGTTCGGGTGTGTATTCGGGTTGTATTCATGTGTGTGTTCGGGAGTGTGTTCGGGTGTGTATTCGGGTTGTAGTCGGGTGTCTGTTCGGGTGTGTATTCGGGTTGTATTCGGGTGTGTGTTCGGGTGTGTATTCGGGTGTGTGTTCGGGTGTGTATTCGGGTGTGTGTTCGGGTGTGTATTCGGGTTGCATTCGGGTGTGTGTTCCGGTGGTAGTCGGGTGTGTGTTCGGGTGTGTATTCGGGTGTGTTCGGGTGTGTATTCGGGTGTGTGTTCGGGTGTGTATTCGGTTTGTATTCGGGTGTGTGTTCGGGTGTGTGTTCGTGTTGTATTCGGGTGTGTGTTCTGGTGTGTGTTCGGGTGTGTGTTCGGGTGTGTGGTCGGGTGTGTGTTCGGGTGTGTGTTCGGGTGTGTATTCGGGTGTGTTTTCGGGTTTGTATTCGGGTGTGTATTCGGGTGTGTATTCGGGTTGTATTCGGGTGTGTATTCGGGTGTGTGTTCGGGAGTGTGATCGGGTGTGTATTCGGATTGTAGTCGGGTGTGTGTTCGGGTGTGTATTCGGCTGTGTGTTCGGGTGTGTATTCGGGTTGTAGTCGGGTGGGTGTTCGGGTGTGTTCGGGTGTGTATTCGGGTGTGTGTTCGGGTGTGTGTTCGGGTGTGTATTCGGGTTGAATTCGGGTGTGTGTTCGGGTGTGTGTTCGGGTGTGTGTTCGGGTGTGTATTCGGGTGTGCTTTCGGGTTTGTATTCGGGTGTGTATTCGGGTGTGTATTCGGGTTGTATTCGGGTGTGTATTCGGGTGTGTATTCAAATTTGTATTCGGGTTGTATTCGAGTGTGTGTTCGGGTGTGTGTTCGGGTGTGTGTTCGGGTGTGTGTTCGGGTGTGTATTCGGGTTGTATTCGGGTGGGTGTTCGGGTGTGTATTCGGGTTGTATTCGGGTGTGTGTTCGGGTGTGTATTCGGGTGTGTGTTCGGTTGTGTGTTCGGGTGAGTATTCGGGTGTGTTCGGGTGTGTATTCGGGTGTGTGTTCGGGTGGTAGTCGGGTGTGTGTTCGGGTGTGTATTCGGGTGTGTTCGGGTGTGTATTCGGGTGTGTGTTCGGGTGTGTATTCGGTTTGTATTCGGGTGTGTGTTCGGGTGTGTGTTCGTGTTGTATTCGGGTGTGTGTTCTGGTGTGTGTTCGGGTGTGTGTTCGGGTGTGTGGTCGGGTGTGTGTTCGGGTGTGTGTTCGGGTGTGTATTCGGGTGTGTTTTCGGGTTTGAATTCGGGTGTGTATTCGGGTGTGTATTCGGGTTGTATTCGGGTGTGTATTCGGGTGTGTGTTCGGGTGTGTATTCGGGTTGTATTCGGGTGTGTGTTCGGGTGTGTGTTCGGTTGTGTGTTCGGGTGAGTATTCGGGTGTGTTCGGGTGTGTATTCGGGTGTGTGTTCGGGCGTATATTCGGGTTGTAGTCGGGTGTGTGTTCGGGTGTGTGTTCGGTTGTGTGTTCGGGGGAGTATTCGGGTGTGTTCGGGTGTGTATTCGGGTGTGTGTTCGGGTGTGTATTCGGGTTGTATTCGGGTGTGTGTTTGGGGGTGTATTCGGGTTGTAATCGTGTGTGTTTTCGTGTTTGTATTCGGGTGTGTTTTCGGGTGTGTATTCGGGTTGTATTCGGGTGTGTGTTCGGGTATGTGTTCGGGTTGTATTCGGGTGTGTGTTCGGGTGTGTTCGGGTATGTATTCGGGTGTGTGTTCGGGTGTGTATTCGGGTTGTAGTCGGGTGTGTGTTCGGGTGTGTTCGGGTATGTATTCGGGTGTGTGTTCGGATGTGTGTTCGGGTGTGTATTCGGGTTGTATTCGGGTGTGTGTTCGGGTGTGTGTTCGGGTGTGTGTTCGGGTGTGTGTTCGGGTGTGTGTTCGGGTGTGTATTCGGGTGTGTATTCGGGTGTGTGTTCGGGTGTGTATTCGGGTGTGTGTTCGGGTGTGTATTCGGGTTGCATTCGGGTGTGTGTTCGGGTGTGTGTTCGGGTTGTATTCGGGTGTTTGTTCGGGTTGTATTCGGGTGTGTATTCGGGTGTGTGTTCGGGTGTGTATTCGGGTTGCAGTCGGGTGTCTGTTCGGGTGTGTATTCGGGTTGTATTCGGGTGTGTGTTCGGGTGTGTGTTCGGGTGTGTGTTCGGTTGTGTGTTCGGGTGAGTATTCGGGTGTGTTCGGGTGTGTATTCGGGTGTGTGTTCGGGTGTGTATTCGGGTTGTATTCGGGTGTGTGTTCGGGTGTGTATTCGGGTGTGTGTTCGGGAGTGTGTTCGGGTGTGTATTCGGATTGTAGTCGGGTGTGTGTTCGGGTGTGTATTCGGCTGTGTGTTCGGGTGTGTATTCGGGTTGTAGTCGGGTGGGTGTTCGGGTGTGTTCGGGTGGGTATTCGGGTGTGTGTTCGGGTGTGTGTTCGGGTGTGTGTTCGGGTGTGTATTCGGGTTGAATTCGGGTGTGTGTTCGGGTGTGTGTTCGGGTGTGTGTTCGGGTGTGTATTCGGGTGTGCTTTCGGGTTTGTATTCGGGTGTGTATTCGGGTGTGTATTCGGGTTGTATTCGGGTGTGTATTCGGGTGTGTATTCAGATTTGTATTCGGGTTGTATTCGAGTGTGTGTTCGGGTGTGTGTTCGGGTGTGTGTTCGGGTGTGTATTCGGGTTGTATTCGGGTGGGTGTTCGGGTGTGTATTCGGGTTGTATTCGGGTGTGTGTTCGGGTGTGTATTCGGGTGTGTGTTCGGTTGTGTGTTCGGGTGAGTATTCGGGTGTGTTCGGGTGTGTATTCGGGTGTGTGTTCGGGTGGTAGTCGGGTGTGTGTTCGGGTGTGTATTCGGGTTGTATTCGGGTGTGTGTTCGGGTGTGTATTCGGGATGTATTCGGGTGTGTGTTCGGGTGTGTATTCGGGTGTGTGTTCGGGTGTGTATTCGTGTTGTAGTCGGGTGTGTGTTCGGGTGTGTATTCGGGTTGTATTCGGGTGTGTGTTCGGGTGTGTGTTCGGGTGTGTGTTCGGTTGTGTGTTCGGGTGAGTATTCGGGTGTGTTCGGGTGTGTATTCGGGTGTGTGTTCGGGTGTGTATTCGGGTTGTATTCGGGTGTGTGTTCGGGTGTGTATTCGGGTGTGTATTCGGGTGTGTATTCGGGTGTGTTCGGGTGTGTATTCGGGTGTGTGTTCGGGTGTGTATTCGGTTTGTATTCGGGTGTGTGTTCGGGTGTGTGTTCGTGTTGTATTCGGGTGTGTGTTCTGGTGTGTGTTCGGGTGTGTGTTCGGGTGTGTGGTCGGGTGTGTGTTCGGGTGTGTGTTCGGGTGTGTATTCGGGTGTGTTTTCGGGTTTGTATTCGGGTGTGTATTCGGGTGTGTATTCGGGTTGTATTCGGGTGTGTATTCGGGTGTGTGTTCGGGTGTGTATTCGGGTTGTAGTCGGGTGGGTGTTCGGGTGTGTTCGGGTGTGTATTCGGGTGTGTGTTCGGGTGTGTGTTCGGGTGTGTATTCGGGTTGAATTCGGGTGTGTGTTCGGGTGTGTGTTCGGGTGTGTGTTCGGGTGTGTATTCGGGTGTGCTTTCGGGTTTGTATTCGGGTGTGTATTCGGGTGTGTATTCGGGTTGTATTCGGGTGTGTATTCGGGTGTGTATTCAGATTTGTATTCGGGTTGTATTCGAGTGTGTGTTCGGGTGTGTGTTCGGGTGTGTGTTCGGGTGTGTGTTCGGGTGTGTATTCGGGTTGTATTCGGGTGGGTGTTCGGGTGTGTATTCGGGTTGTATTCGGGTGTGTGTTCGGGTGTGTATTCGGGTGTGTGTTCGGTTGTGTGTTCGGGTGAGTATTCGGGTGTGTTCGGGTGTGTATTCGGGTGTGTGTTCGGGTGGTAGTCGGGTGTGTGTTCGGGTGTGTATTCGAGTGTGTTCGGGTGTGTATTCGGGTGTGTGTTCGGGTGTGTATTCGGTTTGTATTCGGGTGTGTGTTCGGGTGTGTGTTCGTGTTGTATTCGGGTGTGTGTTCTGGTGTGTGTTCGGGTGTGTGTTCGGGTGTGTGGTCGGGTGTGTGTTCGGGTGTGTGTTCGGGTGTGTATTCGGGTGTGTTTTCGGGTTTGAATTCGGGTGTGTATTCGGGTGTGTATTCGGGTTGTATTCGGGTGTGTATTCGGGTGTGTGTTCGGGTGTGTATTCGGGTTGTATTCGGGTGTGTGTTCGGGTGTGTGTTCGGGTGTGTGTTCGGTTGTGTGTTCGGGTGAGTATTCGGGTGTGTTCGGGTGTGTATTCGGGTGTGTGTTCGGGCGTATATTCGGGTTGTAGTCGGGTGTGTGTTCGGGTGTGTGTTCGGTTGTGTGTTCGGGGGAGTATTCGGGTGTGTTCGGGTGTGTATTCGGGTGTGTGTTCGGGTGTGTATTCGGGTTGTATTCGGGTGTGTGTTTGGGGGTGTATTCGGGTTGTAATCGTGTGTGTTTTCGTGTTTGTATTCGGGTGTGTTTTCGGGTGTGTATTCGGGTTGTATTCGGGTGTGTGTTCGGGTATGTGTTCGGGTTGTATTCGGGTGTGTGTTCGGGTGTGTTCGGGTATGTATTCGGGTGTGTGTTCGGGTGTGTATTCGGGTTGTAGTCGGGTGTGTGTTCGGGTGTGTATTCGGGTTGTATTCGGGTGTGTGTTCGGATGTGTGTTCGGGTGTGTATTCGGGTTGTATTCGGGTGTGTGTTCGGGTGTGTGTTCGGGTGTGTGTTCGGTTGTGTGTTCGGGTGAGTATTCGGGTGTGTTCGGGTGTGTATTCGGGTGTGTGTTCGGGCGTATATTCGGGTTGTAGTCGGGTGTGTGTTCGGGTGTGTGTTCGGTTGTGTGTTCGGGGGAGTATTCGGGTGTGTTCGGGTGTGTATTCGGGTGTGTGTTCGGGTGTGTATTCGGGTTGTATTCGGGTGTGTGTTTGGGGGTGTATTCGGGTTGTAATCGTGTGTGTTTTCGTGTTTGTATTCGGGTGTGTTTTCGGGTGTGTATTCGGGTTGTATTCGGGTGTGTGTTCGGGTGTGTGTTCGGGTGTGTGTTCGGGTGTGTATTCGGGTGTGTATTCGGGTGTGTGTTCGGGTGTGTATTCGGGTGTGTGTTCGGGTGTGTATTCGGGTTGCATTCGGGTGTGTGTTCGGGTGTGTGTTCGGGTTGTATTCGGGTGTTTGTTCGGGTTGTATTCGGGTGTGTATTCGGGTGTGTGTTCGGGTGTGTATTCGGGTTGCAGTCGGGTGTCTGTTCGGGTGTGTATTCGGGTTGTATTCGGGTGTGTGTTCGGGTGTGTGTTCGGGTGTGTGTTCGGTTGTGTGTTCGGGTGAGTATTCGGGTGTGTTCGGGTGTGTATTCGGGTGTGTGTTCGGGTGTGTATTCGGGTTGTATTCGGGTGTGTGTTCGGGTGTGTATTCGGGTGTGTGTTCGGGAGTGTGTTCGGGTGTGTATTCGGATTGTAGTCGGGTGTGTGTTCGGGTGTGTATTCGGCTGTGTGTTCGGGTGTGTATTCGGGTTGTAGTCGGGTGGGTGTTCGGGTGTGTTCGGGTGGGTATTCGGGTGTGTGTTCGGGTGTGTGTTCGGGTGTGTATTCGGGTTGAATTCGGGTGTGTGTTCGGGTGTGTGTTCGGGTGTGTGTTCGGGTGTGTATTCGGGTGTGCTTTCGGGTTTGTATTCGGGTGTGTATTCGGGTGTGTATTCGGGTTGTATTCGGGTGTGTATTCGGGTGTGTATTCAGATTTGTATTCGGGTTGTATTCGAGTGTGTGTTCGGGTGTGTGTTCGGGTGTGTGTTCGGGTGTGTATTCGGGTTGTATTCGGGTGGGTGTTCGGGTGTGTATTCGGGTTGTATTCGGGTGTGTGTTCGGGTGTGTATTCGGGTGTGTGTTCGGTTGTGTGTTCGGGTGAGTATTCGGGTGTGTTCGGGTGTGTATTCGGGTGTGTGTTCGGGTGGTAGTCGGGTGTGTGTTCGGGTGTGTATTCGGGTTGTATTCGGGTGTGTGTTCGGGTGTGTATTCGGGATGTATTCGGGTGTGTGTTCGGGTGTGTATTCGGGTGTGTGTTCGGGTGTGTATTCGTGTTGTAGTCGGGTGTGTGTTCGGGTGTGTATTCGGGTTGTATTCGGGTGTGTGTTCGGGTGTGTGTTCGGGTGTGTGTTCGGTTGTGTGTTCGGGTGAGTATTCGGGTGTGTTCGGGTGTGTATTCGGGTGTGTGTTCGGGTGTGTATTCGGGTTGTATTCGGGTGTGTGTTCGGGTGTGTATTCGGGTGTGTATTCGGGTGTGTATTCGGGTGTGTTCGGGTGTGTATTCGGGTGTGTGTTCGGGTGTGTATTCGGTTTGTATTCGGGTGTGTGTTCGGGTGTGTGTTCGTGTTGTATTCGGGTGTGTGTTCTGGTGTGTGTTCGGGTGTGTGTTCGGGTGTGTGGTCGGGTGTGTGTTCGGGTGTGTGTTCGGGTGTGTATTCGGGTGTGTTTTCGGGTTTGTATTCGGGTGTGTATTCGGGTGTGTATTCGGGTTGTATTCGGGTGTGTATTCGGGTGTGTGTTCGGGTGTGTATTCGGGTTGTATTCGGGTGTGTGTTCGGGTGTGTGTTCGGGTGTGTGTTCGGGTTGTATTCATGTGTGTGTTCGGGAGTGTGTTCGGGTGTGTATTCGGGTTGTAGTCGGGTGTCTGTTCGGGTGTGTATTCGGGTTGTATTCGGGTGTGTGTTCGGGTGTGTATTCGGGTGTGTGTTCGGGTGTGTATTCGGGTGTGTGTTCGGGTGTGTATTCGGGTTGCATTCGGGTGTGTGTTCGGGTGGTAGTCGGGTGTGTGTTCGGGTGTGTATTCGGGTGTGTTCGGGTGTGTATTCGGGTGTGTGTTCGGGTGTGTATTCGGTTTGTATTCGGGTGTGTGTTCGGGTGTGTGTTCGTGTTGTATTCGGGTGTGTGTTCTGGTGTGTGTTCGGGTGTGTGTTCGGGTGTGTGGTCGGGTGTGTGTTCGGGTGTGTGTTCGGGTGTGTATTCGGGTTGTATTCGGGTGGGTGTTCGGGTGTGTATTCGGGTTGTATTCGGGTGTGTGTTCGGGTGTGTATTCGGGTGTGTGTTCGGTTGTGTGTTCGGGTGAGTATTCGGGTGTGTTCGGGTGTGTATTCGGGTGTGTGTTCGGGTGGTAGTCGGGTGTGTGTTCGGGTGTGTATTCGGGTGTGTTCGGGTGTGTATTCGGGTGTGTGTTCGGGTGTGTTTTCGGGTTTGTATTCGGGTGTGTATTCGGGTGTGTATTCGGGTTGTATTCGGGTGTGTATTCGGGTGTGTGTTCGGGAGTGTGATCGGGTGTGTATTCGGATTGTAGTCGGGTGTGTGTTCGGGTGTGTATTCGGCTGTGTGTTCGGGTGTGTATTCGGGTTGTAGTCGGGTGGGTGTTCGGGTGTGTTCGGGTGTGTATTCGGGTGTGTGTTCGGGTGTGTGTTCGGGTGTGTATTCGGGTTGAATTCGGGTGTGTGTTCGGGTGTGTGTTCGGGTGTGTGTTCGGGTGTGTATTCGGGTGTGCTTTCGGGTTTGTATTGGGGTGTGTATTCGGGTGTGTATTCGGGTTGTATTCGGGTGTGTATTCGGGTGTGTATTCAGATTTGTATTCGGGTTGTATTCGAGTGTGTGTTCGGGTGTGTGTTCGGGTGTGTGTTCGGGTGTGTGTTCGGGTGTGTATTCGGGTTGTATTCGGGTGGGTGTTCGGGTGTGTATTCGGGTTGTATTCGGGTGTGTGTTCGGGTGTGTATTCGGGTGTGTGTTCGGTTGTGTGTTCGGGTGAGTATTCGGGTGTGTTCGGGTGTGTATTCGGGTGTGTGTTCGGGTGGTAGTCGGGTGTGTGTTCGGGTGTGTATTCGGGTGTGTTCGGGTGTGTATTCGGGTGTGTGTTCGGGTGTGTATTCGGTTTGTATTCGGGTGTGTGTTCGGGTGTGTGTTCGTGTTGTATTCGGGTGTGTGTTCTGGTGTGTGTTCGGGTGTGTGTTCGGGTGTGTGGTCGGGTGTGTGTTCGGGTGTGTTTTCGGGTGTGTATTCGGGTGTGTTTTCGGGTTTGAATTCGGGTGTGTATTCGGGTGTGTATTCGGGTTGTATTCGGGTGTGTATTTGGGTGTGTGTTCGGGTGTGTATTCGGGTTGTATTCGGGTGTGTGTTCGGGTGTGTGTTCGGGTGTGTGTTCGGTTGTGTGTTCGGGTGAGTATTCGGGTGAGTTCGGGTGTGTATTCGGGTGTGTGTTCGGGCGTATATTCGGGTTGTAGTCGGGTGTGCGTTCGGGTGTGTGTTCGGTTGTGTGTTCGGGGGAGTATTCGGGTGTGTTCGGGTGTGTATTCGGGTGTGTGTTCGGGTGTGTATTCGGGTTGTATTCGGGTGTGTGTTTGGGGGTGTATTCGGGTTGTAATCGTGTGTGTTTTCGTGTTTGTATTCGGGTGTGTTTTCGGGTGTGTATTCGGGTTGTATTCGGGTGTGTGTTCGGGTATGTGTTCGGGTTGTATTCGGGTGTGTGTTCGGGTGTGTTCGGGTATGTATTCGGGTGTGTGTTCGGGTGTGTATTCGGGTTGTAGTCGGGTGTGTGTTCGGGTGTGTTCGGGTATGTATTCGGGTGTGTGTTCGGGTGTGTGTCCGGGTGTGTATTCGGGTTGTATTCGGGTGTGTGTTCGGGTGTGTGTTCGGGTGTGTGTTCGGGTGTGTGTTCGGGTGTGTATTCGGGTGTGTATTCGGGTGTGTGTTCGGGTGTGTATTCGGGTGTGTGTTCGGGTGTGTATTCGGGTTGCATTCGGGTGTGTGTTCGGGTGTGTGTTCGGGTTGTATTCGGGTGTTTGTTCGGGTTGTATTCGGGTGTGTATTCGGGTGTGTGTTCGGGTGTGTATTCGGGTTGTATTCATGTGTGTGTTCGGGAGTGTGTTCGGGTGTGTATTCGGGTTGCAGTCGGGTGTCTGTTCGGGTGTGTATTCGGGTTGTATTCGGGTGTGTGTTCGGGTGTGTATTCGGGTGTGTGTTCGGGTGTGTATTCGGGTTGCATTCGGGTGTGTGTTCGGGTGTGTATTCGGGTTGTATTCGGGTGTGTGTTCGGTTGTGTGTTCGGGTGTGTGTTCGGTTGTGTGTTCGGGTGAGTATTCGGGTGTGTTCGGGTGTGTATTCGGGTGTGTGTTCGGGTGTGTATTCGGGTTGTATTCTGGTGTGTGTTCGGGTGTGTATTCGGGTGTGTGTTCGGGAGTGTGTTCGGGTGTGTATTCGGGTGTGTGTTCGGGAGTGTATTCGGGTTGTATTCATGTGTGTGTTCGGGAGTGTGTTCGGGTGTGTATTCGGGTTGTAGTCGGGTGTGTATTCGGGTTGTATTCGGGTGTGTGTTCGGGTGTGTATTCGGGTGTGTGTTCGGGTGTGTATTCGGGTGTGTGTTCGGGTGTGTATTCGGGTTGCATTCGGGTGTGTGTTCGGGTGTGTATTCGGGTGTGTTTTCGGGTTTGTATTCGGGTGTGTATTCGGGTGTGTATTCGGGTTGTATTCGGGTGTGTGTTCGGGTGTGTGTTCGGGTTTGTATTCGGGTGTGTTCGGTGTGTGTTCGGGTGTGTGTTCGGGTGTGTATTCGGGTTGTATTCGGGTGTGTGTTCGGGTGTGTATTCGGGATGTATTCGGGTGTGTGTTCGGGTGTGTATTCGGGTGTGTGTTCGGGTGTGTATTCGTGTTGTAGTCGGGTGTGTGTTCGGGTGTGTATTCGGGTTGTATTCGGGTGTGTGTTCGGGTGTGTGTTCGGGTGTGTGTTCGGTTGTGTGTTCGGGTGAGTATTCGGGTGTGTTCGGGTGTGTATTCGGGTGTGTGTTCGGGTGTGTATTCGGGTTGTATTCGGGTGGGTGTTCGGGTGTGTATTCGGGTTGTATTCGGGTGTGTGTTCGGGTGTGTATTCGGGTGTGTGTTCGGTTGTGTGTTCGGGTGAGTATTCGGGTGTGTTCGGGTGTGTATTCGGGTGTGTGTTCGGGTGGTAGTCGGGTGTGTGTTCGGGTGTGTATTCGGGTGTGTTCGGGTGTGTATTCGGGTGTGTGTTCGGGTGTGTATTCGGTTTGTATTCGGGTGTGTGTTCGGGTGTGTGTTCGTGTTGTATTCGGGTGTGTGTTCTGGTGTGTGTTCGGGTGTGTGTTCGGGTGTGTGGTCGGGTGTGTGTTCGGGTGTGTGTTCGGGTGTGTATTCGGGTGTGTTTTCGGGTTTGTATTCGGGTGTGTATTCGGGTGTGTATTCGGGTTGTATTCGGGTGTGTATTCGGGTGTGTGTTCGGGTGTGTATTCGGGTTGTATTCCGGTGTGTGTTCGGGTGTGTGTTCGGGTGTGTGTTCGGTTGTGTGTTCGGGTGAGTATTCGGGTGTGTTCGGGTGTGTATTCGGGTGTGTGTTCTGGCGTGTATTCGGGTTGTAGTCGGGTGTGTGTTCGGGTGTGTGTTCGGTTGTGTGTTCGGGGGAGTATTCGGGTGTGTTCGGGTGTGTATTCGGGTGTGTGTTCGGGTGTGTATTCGGGTTGTATTCGGGTGTGTGTTTGGGTGTGTATTCGGGTTGTAATCGTGTGTGTTTTCGTGTTTGTATTCGGGTGTGTTTTCGGGTGTGTATTCGGGTTGTATTCGGGTGTGTGTTCGGGTATGTGTTCGGGTTGTATTCGGGTGTGTGTTCGGGTGTGTTCGGGTATGTATTCGGGTGTGTGTTCGGGTGTGTATTCGGGTTGTAGTCGGGTGTGTGTTCGGGTGTGTTCGGGTATGTATTCGGGTGTGTGTTCGGGTGTGTGTTCGGGTGTGTATTCGGGTTGTATTCGGGTGTGTGTTCGGGTGTGTGTTCGGGTGTGTGTTCGGGTGTGTGTTCGGGTGTGTATTCGGGTGTGTATTCGGGTGTGTGTTCGGGTGTGTATTCGGGTGTGTGTTCGGGTGTGTATTCGGGTTGAATTCGGGTGTGTGTTCGGGTGTGTGTTCGGGTGTGTGTTCGGGTTGTATTCGGGTGTGTGTTCGGGTTGTATTCGGGTGTGTATTCGGGTGTGTGTTCGGGTGTGTATTCGGGTTGTATTCATGTGTGTGTTCGGGAGTGTGTTCGGGTGTGTATTCGGGTTGTAGTCGGGTGTCTGTTCGGGTGTGTATTCGGGTTGTATTCGGGTGTGTGTTCGGGTGTGTATTCGGGTGTGTGTTCGGGTGTGTATTCGGGTGTGTGTTCGGGTGTGTATTCGGGTTGCATTCGGGTGTGTGTTCGGGTGGTAGTCGGGTGTGTGTTCGGGTGTGTATTCGGGTGTGTTCGGGTGTGTATTCGGGTGTGTGTTCGGGTGTGTATTCGGTTTGTATTCGGGTGTGTGTTCGGGTGTGTGTTCGTGTTGTATTCGGGTGTGTGTTCTGGTGTGTGTTCGGGTGTGTGTTCGGGTGTGTGGTCGGGTGTGTGTTCGGGTGTGTGTTCGGGTGTGTATTCGGGTGTGTTTTCGGGTTTGTATTCGGGTGTGTATTCGGGTGTGTATTCGGGTTGTATTCGGGTGTGTATTCGGGTGTGTGTTCGGGAGTGTGATCGGGTGTGTATTCGGATTGTAGTCGGGTGTGTGTTCGGGTGTGTATTCGGCTGTGTGTTCGGGTGTGTATTCGGGTTGTAGTCGGGTGGGTGTTCGGGTGTGTTCGGGTGTGTATTCGGGTGTGTGTTCGGGTGTGTGTTCGGGTGTGTATTCGGGTTGAATTCGGGTGTGTGTTCGGGTGTGTGTTCGGGTGTGTGTTCGGGTGTGTATTCGGGTGTGCTTTCGGGTTTGTATTCGGGTGTGTATTCGGGTGTGTATTCGGGTTGTATTCGGGTGTGTATTCGGGTGTGTATTCAGATTTGTATTCGGGTTGTATTCGAGTGTGTGTTCGGGTGTGTGTTCGGGTGTGTGTTCGGGTGTGTGTTCGGGTGTGTATTCGGGTTGTATTCGGGTGGGTGTTCGGGTGTGTATTCGGGTTGTATTCGGGTGTGTGTTCGGGTGTGTATTCGGGTGTGTGTTCGGTTGTGTGTTCGGGTGAGTATTCGGGTGTGTTCGGGTGTGTATTCGGGTGTGTGTTCGGGTGGTAGTCGGGTGTGTGTTCGGGTGTGTATTCGGGTGTGTTCGGGTGTGTATTCGGGTGTGTGTTCGGGTGTGTATTCGGTTTGTATTCGGGTGTGTGTTCGGGTGTGTGTTCGTGTTGTATTCGGGTGTGTGTTCTGGTGTGTGTTCGGGTGTGTGTTCGGGTGTGTGGTCGGGTGTGTGTTCGGGTGTGTGTTCGGGTGTGTATTCGGGTGTGTTTTCGGGTTTGAATTCGGGTGTGTATTCGGGTGTGTATTCGGGTTGTATTCGGGTGTGTATTCGGGTGTGTGTTCGGGTGTGTATTCGGGTTGTATTCGGGTGTGTGTTCGGGTGTGTGTTCGGGTGTGTGTTCGGTTGTGTGTTCGGGTGAGTATTCGGGTGTGTTCGGGTGTGTATTCGGGTGTGTGTTCGGGCGTATATTCGGGTTGTAGTCGGGTGTGTGTTCGGGTGTGTGTTCGGTTGTGTGTTCGGGGGAGTATTCGGGTGTGTTCGGGTGTGTATTCGGGTGTGTGTTCGGGTGTGTATTCGGGTTGTATTCGGGTGTGTGTTTGGGGGTGTATTCGGGTTGTAATCGTGTGTGTTTTCGTGTTTGTATTCGGGTGTGTTTTCGGGTGTGTATTCGGGTTGTATTCGGGTGTGTGTTCGGGTATGTGTTCGGGTTGTATTCGGGTGTGTGTTCGGGTGTGTTCGGGTATGTATTCGGGTGTGTGTTCGGGTGTGTATTCGGGTTGTAGTCGGGTGTGTGTTCGGGTGTGTTCGGGTATGTATTCGGGTGTGTGTTCGGGTGTGTGTTCGGGTGTGTATTCGGGTTGTATTCGGGTGTGTGTTCGGGTGTGTGTTCGGGTGTGTGTTCGGGTGTGTGTTCGGGTGTGTGTTCGGGTGTGTATTCGGGTGTGTATTCGGGTGTGTGTTCGGGTGTGTATTCGGGTGTGTGTTCGGGTGTGTATTCGGGTTGCATTCGGGTGTGTGTTCGGGTGTGTGTTCGGGTGTGTGTTCGGGTTGTATTCGGGTGTTTGTTCGGGTTGTATTCGGGTGTGTATTCGGGTGTGTGTTCGGGTGTGTATTGGGGTGTGTTTTCGGGTTTGTATTCGGGTGTGTATTCGGGTGTGTATTCGGGTTGTATTCGGGTGTGTATTCGGGTGTGTGTTCGGGTGTGTATTCGGGTTGTATTCGGGTGTGTGTTCGGGTGTGTGTTCGGGTGTGTGTTCGGTTGTGTGTTCGGGTGAGTATTCGGGTGTTTTCGGGTTTGTATTCGGGTGTGTATTCGGGTGTGTATTCGGGTTGTATTCGGGTGTGTATTCGGGTGTGTGTTCGGGTGTGTTCGGGTTGTATTCGGGTGTGTGTTCGGGTGTGTGTTCGGGTGTGTGTTCGGTTGTGTGTTCGGGTGAGTATTCGGGTGTGTTCGGGTGTGTATTCGGGTGTGTGTTCGGGCGTGTATTCGGGTTGTAGTCGGGTGTGTGTTCGGGTGTGTGTTCGGTTGTGTGTTCGGGGGAGTATTCGGGTGTGTTCGGGTGTGTATTCGGGTGTGTGTTCGGGGGTGTATTCGGGTTGTATTCGGGTGTGTGTTTGGGTGTGTATTCGGGTTGTAATCGTGTGTGTTTTCGTGTTTGTATTCGGGTGTGTTTTCGGGTGTGTATTCGGGTTGTATTCGGGTGTGTGTTCGGGTATGTGTTCGGGTTGTATTCGGGTGTGTGTTCGGGTGTTTTCGGGTATGTATTCGGGTGTGTGTTCGGGTGTGTATTCGGGTTGTAGTCGGGTGTGTGTTCGGGTGTGTTCGGGTATGTATTCGGGTGTGTGTTCGGGTGTGTGTTCGGGTGTGTATTCGGGTTGTATTCGGGTGTGTGTTCGGGTGTGTGTTCGGGTGTGTGTTCGGGTGTGTGTTCGGGTGTGTGTTCGGGTGTGTATTTGGGTGTGTATTCGGGTGTGTGTTCGGGTGTGTATTCGGGTGTGTGTTCGGGTGTGTATTCGGGTTGCATTCGGGTGTGTGTTCGGGTGTGTGTTCGGGTGTGTGTTCGGGTTGTATTCGGGTGTGTGTTCGGGTTGTATTCGGGTGTGTATTCGGGTGTGTGTTCGGGTGTGTATTCGGGTTGTATTCATGTGTGTGTTCGGGAGTGTGTTCGGGTGTGTATTCGGGTTGTAGTCGGGTGTCTGTTCGGGTGTGTATTCGGGTTGTATTCGGGTGTGTGTTCGGGTGTGTATTCGGGTGTGTGTTCGGGTGTGTTTTCGGGTTTGTATTCGGGTGTGTATTCGGGTGTGTATTCGGGTTGTATTCGGGTGTGTATTCGGGTGTGTGTTCGGGTGTGTATTCGGGTGTGTTTTCGGGTTTGTATTCGGGTGTGTATTCGGGTGTGTATTCGGGTTGTATTCGGGTGTGTATTCGGGTGTGTGTTCGGGAGTGTGATCGGGTGTGTATTCGGATTGTAGTCGGGTGTGTGTTCGGGTGTGTATTCGGCTGTGTGTTCGGGTGTGTATTCGGGTTGTAGTCGGGTGGGTGTTCGGGTGTGTTCGGGTGTGTATTCGGGTTTGTGTTCGGCTGTGTGTTCGGGTGTGTATTCGGGTTGAATTCGGGTGTGTGTTCGGGTGTGTGTTCGGGTGTGTGTTCGGGTGTGTATTCGGGTGTGCTTTCGGGTTTGTATTCGGGTGTGTATTCGGGTGTGTATTCGGGTTGTATTCGGGTGTGTATTCGGGTGTGTATTCAGATTTGTATTCGGGTTGTATTCGAGTGTGTGTTCGGGTGTGTGTTCGGGTGTGTGTTCGGGTGTGTGTTCGGGTGTGTATTCGGGTTGTATTCGGGTGGGTGTTCGGGTGTGTATTCGGGTTGTATTCGGGTGTGTGTTCGGGTGTGTATTCGGGTGTGTGTTCGGTTGTGTGTTCGGGTGAGTATTCGGGTGTGTTCGGGTGTGTATTCGGGTGTGTGTTCGGGTGGTAGTCGGGTGTGTGTTCGGGTGTGTATTCGGGTGTGTTCGGGTGTGTATTCGGGTGTGTGTTCGGGTGTGTATTCGGGTGTGTGTTCGGGTGGGTGTTCGGGTGTGAGTTCGGGTTGTATTCGGGTGTTTGTTCGGGTTGTATTCGGGTGTGTATTCGGGTGTGTGTTCGGGTGTGTATTCGGGTTGTATTCGGGTGTGTGTTCGGGTGTGTATTCGGGTGTGTGTTCGGGTGTGTATTCGGGTTGCATTCGGGTGTGTGTTCGGGTGGTAGTCGGGTGTGTGTTCGGGTGTGTATTCGGGTGTGTTCGGGTGTGTATTCGGGTGTGTGTTCGGGTGTGTATTCGGGTGTGTGTTCGGGTGTGTATTCGGGTTGCATTCGGGTGTGTGTTCGGGTGTGTATTCGGGTTGTATTCGGGTGTGTGTTCGGTTGTGTGTTCGGGTGTGTGTTCGGTTGTGTGTTCGGGTGAGTATTCGGGTGTGTTCGGGTGTGTATTCGGGTGTGTGTTCGGGTGTGTATTCGGGTTGTATTCTGGTGTGTGTTCGGGTGTGTATTCGGGTGTGTGTTCGGGAGTGTGTTCGGGTGTGTATTCGGGTGTGTGTTCGGGAGTGTATTCGGGTTGTATTCATGTGTGTGTTCGGGAGTGTGTTCGGGTGTGTATTCGGGTTGTATTCGGGTGTGTGTTCGGGTGTGTATTCGGGTGTGTGTTCGGGTGTGTATTCGGGTGTGTGTTCGGGTGTGTATTCGGGTTGCATTCGGGTGTGTGTTCGGGTGTGTATTCGGGTGTGTTTTCGGGTTTGTATTCGGGTGTGTATTCGGGTGTGTATTCGGGTTGTATTCGGGTGTGTGTTCGGGTGTGTGTTCGGGTTTGTATTCGGGTGTGTTCGGGTGTGTGTTCGGGTGTGTGTTCGGGTGTGTATTCGGGTTGTATTCGGGTGTGTGTTCGGGTGTGTATTCGGGATGTATTCGGGTGTGTGTTCGGGTGTGTATTCGGGTGTGTGTTCGGGTGTGTATTCGTGTTGTAGTCGGGTGTGTGTTCGGGTGTGTATTCGGGTTGTATTCGGGTGTGTGTTCGGGTGTGTGTTCGGGTGTGTGTTCGGTTGTGTGTTCGGGTGAGTATTCGGGTGTGTTCGGGTGTGTATTCGGGTGTGTGTTCGGGTGTGTATTCGGGTTGTATTCGGGTGTGTGTTCGGGTGTGTATTCGGGTGTGTATTCGGGTGTGTATTCGGGTTGTATTCGGGTGTGTGTTCGGGTGTGTGTTCGGGTTTGTATTCGGGTGTGTTCGGGTGTGTGTTCGGGTGTGTGTTCGTTTGTGTATTCGGGTTGTATTCGGGTGTGTGTTCGGGTGTGTATTCGGGATGTATTCGGGTGTGTGTTCGGGTGTGTTCGGGTGTGTATTCGGGTGTGTGTTCGGGTGTGTATTCGTGTTGTAGTCGGGTGTGTGTTCGGGTGTGTATTCGGGTTGTATTCGGGTGTGTGTTCGGGTGTGTTTTCGGGTGTGTGTTCGGTTGTGTGTTCGGGTGAGTATTCGGGTGTGTTCGGGTGTGTATTCGGGTGTGTGTTCGGGTGTGTATTCGGGTTGTATTCGGGTGTGTGTTCGGGTGTGTATTCGGGTGTGTGTTCGGGAGTGTGTTCGGGTGTGTATTCGGATTGTAGTCGGGTGTGTGTTCGGGTGTGTATTCGGCCGTGTGTTCGGGTGTGTATTCGGGTTGTAGTCGGGTGGGTGTTCGGGTGTGTTCGGGTGGGTATTCGGGTGTGTGTTCGGGTGTGTGTTCGGGTGTGTATTCGGGTTGAATTCGGGTGTGTGTTCGGGTGTGTGTTCGGGTGTGTGTTCGGGTGTGTATTCGGGTGTGCTTTCGGGTTTGTATTCGGGTGTGTATTCGGGTGTGTATTCGGGTTGTATTCGGGTGTGTATTCGGGTGTGTATTCAGATTTGTATTCGGGTTGTATTCGAGTGTGTGTTCGGGTGTGTGTTCGGGTGTGTGTTCGGGTGTGTGTTCGGGTGTGTATTCGGGTTGTATTCGGGTGGGTGTTCGGGTGTGTATTCGGGTTGTATTCGGGTGTGTGTTCGGGTGTGTATTCGGGTGTGTGTTCGGTTGTGTGTTCGGGTGAGTATTCGGGTGTGTTCGGGTGTGTATTCGGGTGTGTGTTCGGGTGGTAGTCGGGTGTGTGTTCGGGTGTGTATTCGGGTGTGTTCGGGTGTGTATTCGGGTGTGTGTTCGGGTGTGTATTCGGTTTGTATTCGGGTGTGTGTTCGGGTGTGTGTTCGTGTTGTATTCGGGTGTGTGTTCTGGTGTGTGTTCGGGTGTGTGTTCGGGTGTGTGGTCGGGTGTGTGTTCGGGTGTGTGTTCGGGTGTGTATTCGGGTGTGTTTTCGGGTTTGAATTCGGGTGTGTATTCGGGTGTGTATTCGGGTTGTATTCGGGTGTGTATTCGGGTGTGTGTTCGGGTGTGTATTCGGGTTGTATTCGGGTGTGTGTTCGGGTGTGTGTTCGGGTGTGTGTTCGGTTGTGTGTTCGGGTGAGTATTCGGGTGTGTTCGGGTGTGTATTCGGGTGTGTGTTCGGGCGTATATTCGGGTTGTAGTCGGGTGTGTGTTCGGGTGTGTGTTCGGTTGTGTGTTCGGGGGAGTATTCGGGTGTGTTCGGGTGTGTATTCGGGTGTGTGTTCGGGTGTGTATTCGGGTTGTATTCGGGTGTGTGTTTGGGGGTGTATTCGGGTTGTAATCGTGTGTGTTTTCGTGTTTGTATTCGGGTGTGTTTTCGGGTGTGTATTCGGGTTGTATTCGGGTGTGTGTTCGGGTATGTGTTCGGGTTGTATTCGGGTGTGTGTTCGGGTGTGTTCGGGTATGTATTCGGGTGTGTGTTCGGGTGTGTATTCGGGTTGTAGTCGGGTGTGTGTTCGGGTGTGTTCGGGTATGTATTCGGGTGTGTGTTCGGGTGTGTGTTCGGGTGTGTATTCGGGTTGTATTCGGGTGTGTGTTCGGGTGTGTGTTCGGGTGTGTGTTCGGGTGTGTGTTCGGGTGTGTGTTCGGGTGTGTATTCGGGTGTGTATTCGGGTGTGTGTTCGGGTGTGTATTCGGGTGTGTGTTCGGGTGTGTATTCGGGTTGCATTCGGGTGTGTGTTCGGGTGGGTGTTCGGGTGTGAGTTCGGGTTGTATTCGGGTGTTTGTTCGGGTTGTATTCGGGTGTGTATTCGGGTGTGTGTTCGGGTGTGTATTCGGGTTGTATTCATGTGTGTGTTCGGGAGTGTGTTCGGGTGTGTATTCGGGTTGCAGTCGGGTGTCTGTTCGGGTGTGTATTCGGGTTGTATTCGGGTGTGTGTTCGGGTGTGTATTCGGGTGTGTGTTCGGGTGTGTATTCGGGTTGCATTCGGGTGTGTGTTCGGGTGGTAGTCGGGTGTGTGTTCGGGTGTGTATTCGGGTGTGTTCGGGTGTGTATTCGGGTGTGTGTTCGGGTGTGTATTCGGGTGTGTGTTCGGGTGTGTATTCGGGTTGCATTCGGGTGTGTGTTCGGGTGTGTATTCGGGTTGTATTCGGGTGTGTGTTCGGTTGTGTGTTCGGGTGTGTGTTCGGTTGTGTGTTCGGGTGAGTATTCGGGTGTGTTCGGGTGTGTATTCGGGTGTGTGTTCGGGTGTGTATTCGGGTTGTATTCTGGTGTGTGTTCGGGTGTGTATTCGGGTGTGTGTTCGGGAGTGTGTTCGGGTGTGTATTCGGGTGTGTGTTCGGGAGTGTATTCGGGTTGTATTCATGTGTGTGTTCGGGAGTGTGTTCGGGTGTGTATTCGGGTTGTATTCGGGTGTGTGTTCGGGTGTGTATTCGGGTGTGTGTTCGGGTGTGTATTCGGGTGTGTGTTCGGGTGTGTATTCGGGTTGCATTCGGGTGTGTGTTCGGGTGTGTATTCGGGTGTGTTTTCGGGTTTGTATTCGGGTGTGTATTCGGGTGTGTATTCGGGTTGTATTCGGGTGTGTGTTCGGGTGTGTGTTCGGGTTTGTATTCGGGTGTGTTCGGGTGTGTGTTCGGGTGTGTGTTCGGGTGTGTATTCGGGTTGTATTCGGGTGTGTGTTCGGGTGTGTATTCGGGATGTATTCGGGTGTGTGTTCGGGTGTGTATTCGGGTGTGTGTTCGGGTGTGTATTCGTGTTGTAGTCGGGTGTGTGTTCGGGTGTGTATTCGGGTTGTATTCGGGTGTGTGTTCGGGTGTGTGTTCGGGTGTGTGTTCGGTTGTGTGTTCGGGTGAGTATTCGGGTGTGTTCGGGTGTGTATTCGGGTGTGTGTTCGGGTGTGTATTCGGGTTGTATTCGGGTGTGTGTTCGGGTGTGTATTCGGGTGTGTATTCGGGTGTGTATTCGGGTTGTATTCGGGTGTGTGTTCGGGTGTGTGTTCGGGTTTGTATTCGGGTGTGTTCGGGTGTGTGTTCGGGTGTGTGTTCGTTTGTGTATTCGGGTTGTATTCGGGTGTGTGTTCGGGTGTGTATTCGGGATGTATTCGGGTGTGTGTTCGGGTGTGTTCGGGTGTGTATTCGGGTGTGTGTTCGGGTGTGTATTCGTGTTGTAGTCGGGTGTGTGTTCGGGTGTGTATTCGGGTTGTATTCGGGTGTGTGTTCGGGTGTGTTTTCGGGTGTGTGTTCGGTTGTGTGTTCGGGTGAGTATTCGGGTGTGTTCGGGTGTGTATTCGGGTGTGTGTTCGGGTGTGTATTCGGGTTGTATTCGGGTGTGTGTTCGGGTGTGTATTCGGGTGTGTGTTCGGGAGTGTGTTCGGGTGTGTATTCGGATTGTAGTCGGGTGTGTGTTCGGGTGTGTATTCGGCCGTGTGTTCGGGTGTGTATTCGGGTTGTAGTCGGGTGGGTGTTCGGGTGTGTTCGGGTGGGTATTCGGGTGTGTGTTCGGGTGTGTGTTCGGGTGTGTATTCGGGTTGAATTCGGGTGTGTGTTCGGGTGTGTGTTCGGGTGTGTGTTCGGGTGTGTATTCGGGTGTGCTTTCGGGTTTGTATTCGGGTGTGTATTCGGGTGTGTATTCGGGTTGTATTCGGGTGTGTATTCGGGTGTGTATTCAGATTTGTATTCGGGTTGTATTCGAGTGTGTGTTCGGGTGTGTGTTCGGGTGTGTGTTCGGGTGTGTGTTCGGGTGTGTATTCGGGTTGTATTCGGGTGGGTGTTCGGGTGTGTATTCGGGTTGTATTCGGGTGTGTGTTCGGGTGTGTATTCGGGTGTGTGTTCGGTTGTGTGTTCGGGTGAGTATTCGGGTGTGTTCGGGTGTGTATTCGGGTGTGTGTTCGGGTGGTAGTCGGGTGTGTGTTCGGGTGTGTATTCGGGTGTGTTCGGGTGTGTATTCGGGTGTGTGTTCGGGTGTGTATTCGGTTTGTATTCGGGTGTGTGTTCGGGTGTGTGTTCGTGTTGTATTCGGGTGTGTGTTCTGGTGTGTGTTCGGGTGTGTGTTCGGGTGTGTGGTCGGGTGTGTGTTCGGGTGTGTGTTCGGGTGTGTATTCGGGTGTGTTTTCGGGTTTGTATTCGGGTGTGTATTCGGGTGTGTATTCGGGTTGTATTCGGGTGTGTATTCGGGTGTGTGTTCGGGTGTGTATTCGGGTTGTATTCGGGTGTGTGTTCGGGTGTGTGTTCGGGTGTGTGTTCGGTTGTGTGTTCGGGTGAGTATTCGGGTGTGTTCGGGTGTGTATTCGGGTGTGTGTTCTGGCGTGTATTCGGGTTGTAGTCGGGTGTGTGTTCGGGTGTGTGTTCGGGTTGTATTCGGGTGTGTGTTCGGGTGTGTTCGGGTATGTATTCGGGTGTGTGTTCGGGTGTGTGTTCGGGTGTGTATTCGGGTTGTATTCGGGTGTGTGTTTGGGTGTGTATTCGGGTTGTAATCGTGTGTGTTTTCGTGTTTGTTTTCGGGTGTGTTTTCGGGTGTGTATTCGGGTTGTATTCGGGTGTGTGTTCGGGTATGTGTTCGGGTTGTATTCGGGTGTGTGTTCGGGTGTGTTCGGGTATGTATTCGGGTGTGTGTTCGGGTGTGTATTCGGGTTGTAGTCGGGTGTGTGTTCGGGTGTGTTCGGGTATGTATTCGGGTGTGTGTTCGGGTGTGTGTTCGGGTGTGTATTCGGGTTGTATTCGGGTGTGTGTTCGGGTGTGTGTTCGGGTGTGTGTTCGGGTGTGTGTTCGGGTGTGTGTTCGGGTGTGTATTCGGGTGTGTGTTCGGGTGTGTATTCGGGTTGCATTCGGGTGTGTGTTCGGGTGTGTATTCGGGTGTGTGTTCGGGTGTGTATTCGGGTGTGTTCGGGTGTGTATTCGGGTGTGTGTTCGGGTGTGTGTTCGGGTGTGTATTCGGGTTGCATTCGGGTGTGTGTTCGGGTGTGTATTCGGGTTGTATTCGGGTGTGTGTTCGGTTGTGTGTTCGGGTGTGTGTTCGGTTGTGTGTTCGGGTGAGTATTCGGGTGTGTTCGGGTGTGTATTCGGGTGTGTGTTCGGGTGTGTATTCGGGTTGTATTCTGGTGTGTGTTCGGGTGTGTATTCGGGTGTGTGTTCGGGAGTGTGTTCGGGTGTGTATTCGGGTGTGTGTTCGGGAGTGTATTCGGGTTGTATTCATGTGTGTGTTCGGGAGTGTGTTCGGGTGTGTATTCGGGTTGTAGTCGGGTGTGTATTCGGGTTGTATTCGGGTGTGTGTTCGGGTGTGTATTCGGGTGTGTGTTCGGGTGTGTATTCGGGTGTGTGTTCGGGTGTGTATTCGGGTTGCATTCGGGTGTGTGTTCGGGTGTGTATTCGGGTGTGTTTTCGGGTTTGTATTCGGGTGTGTATTCGGGTGTGTATTCGGGTTGTATTCGGGTGTGTGTTCGGGTGTGTGTTCGGGTTTGTATTCGGGTGTGTTCGGGTGTGTGTTCGGGTGTGTGTTCGGGTGTGTATTCGGGTTGTATTCGGGTGTGTGTTCGGGTGTGTATTCGGGATGTATTCGGGTGTGTGTTCGGGTGTGTATTCGGGTGTGTGTTCGGGTGTGTATTCGTGTTGTAGTCGGGTGTGTGTTCGGGTGTGTATTCGGGTTGTATTCGGGTGTGTGTTCGGGTGTGTGTTCGGGTGTGTGTTCGGTTGTGTGTTCGGGTGAGTATTCGGGTGTGTTCGGGTGTGTATTCGGGTGTGTGTTCGGGTGTGTATTCGGGTTGTATTCGGGTGTGTGTTCGGGTGTGTATTCGGGTGTGTATTCGGGTGTGTATTCGGGTTGTATTCGGGTGTGTGTTCGGGTGTGTGTTCGGGTTTGTATTCGGGTGTGTTCGGGTGTGTGTTCGGGTGTGTGTTCGTTTGTGTATTCGGGTTGTATTCGGGTGTGTGTTCGGGTGTGTATTCGGGATGTATTCGGGTGTGTGTTCGGGTGTGTTCGGGTGTGTATTCGGGTGTGTGTTCGGGTGTGTATTCGTGTTGTAGTCGGGTGTGTGTTCGGGTGTGTATTCGGGTTGTATTCGGGTGTGTGTTCGGGTGTGTTTTCGGGTGTGTGTTCGGTTGTGTGTTCGGGTGAGTATTCGGGTGTGTTCGGGTGTGTATTCGGGTGTGTGTTCGGGTGTGTATTCGGGTTGTATTCGGGTGTGTGTTCGGGTGTGTATTCGGGTGTGTGTTCGGGAGTGTGTTCGGGTGTGTATTCGGATTGTAGTCGGGTGTGTGTTCGGGTGTGTATTCGGCTGTGTGTTCGGGTGTGTATTCGGGTTGTAGTCGGGTGGGTGTTCGGGTGTGTTCGGGTGGGTATTCGGGTGTGTGTTCGGGTGTGTGTTCGGGTGTGTATTCGGGTTGAATTCGGGTGTGTGTTCGGGTGTGTGTTCGGGTGTGTGTTCGGGTGTGTATTCGGGTGTGCTTTCGGGTTTGTATTCGGGTGTGTATTCGGGTGTGTATTCGGGTTGTATTCGGGTGTGTATTCGGGTGTGTATTCAGATTTGTATTCGGGTTGTATTCGAGTGTGTGTTCGGGTGTGTGTTCGGGTGTGTGTTCGGGTGTGTGTTCGGGTGTGTATTCGGGTTGTATTCGGGTGGGTGTTCGGGTGTGTATTCGGGTTGTATTCGGGTGTGTGTTCGGGTGTGTATTCGGGTGTGTGTTCGGTTGTGTGTTCGGGTGAGTATTCGGGTGTGTTCGGGTGTGTATTCGGGTGTGTGTTCGGGTGGTAGTCGGGTGTGTGTTCGGGTGTGTATTCGGGTGTGTTCGGGTGTGTATTCGGGTGTGTGTTCGGGTGTGTATTCGGTTTGTATTCGGGTGTGTGTTCGGGTGTGTGTTCGTGTTGTATTCGGGTGTGTGTTCTGGTGTGTGTTCGGGTGTGTGTTCGGGTGTGTGGTCGGGTGTGTGTTCGGGTGTGTGTTCGGGTGTGTATTCGGGTGTGTTTTCGGGTTTGTATTCGGGTGTGTATTCGGGTGTGTATTCGGGTTGTATTCGGGTGTGTATTCGGGTGTGTGTTCGGGTGTGTATTCGGGTTGTATTCGGGTGTGTGTTCGGGTGTGTGTTCGGGTGTGTGTTCGGTTGTGTGTTCGGGTGAGTATTCGGGTGTGTTCGGGTGTGTATTCGGGTGTGTGTTCTGGCGTGTATTCGGGTTGTAGTCGGGTGTGTGTTCGGGTGTGTGTTCGGTTGTGTGTTCGGGGGAGTATTC
>OY754951.1:7433571-7672571 GCA_963576515.1 Cryptocephalus primarius | reverse complement strand
GAACACACACTCGAACACACACCCGAATACAACCCGAATACACACCCGAACACACACCCGAACACACACCCGAACACACACCCGAATACAACCCGAATACACACCCGAACACACACCCGAATACACACCTGAACACACCCGAACACACACCCGACTACAACCCGAATACACACCCGAACACACACCCGAATGCAACCCGAATACACACCCGAATACACACCCGAATACACACCCGAACACACACCCGAATACACACCCGAACACACACCCGAACACACACCCGAATACAACCCGAATACACACCCGAACACTCACCCGAATATACACCCGAATACACACCCGAACACACACCCGAATACACACCCGAAAACACACCCGAACACATACCCGAATACAACCCGAATACACACCCGAACACACACCCGAATACGCACCAGAACACACCCGAATACTCACCCGAACACACAACCGAACACACACCCGAACACACACCCGAATACAACCCGAATACACACCCGAACACACACCGGAACACACACCCGAACTCACACCCGAACACACACTCGAACACACACCCGAATACAACCCGAATACACACCCGAACACACACCCGAACACACACCCGAATACACACCCGAACACACACCCGAACACACACCGAAACACACACCCGAACACACACCCGAATACAACCCGAATACACACCCGAACACACACCCGAACACACACCCGAATACACACCCGAACACACACCCGAATACAACCCCAATACACACCCGAACACACACCCGAACACACACCCGAATACACACCTGAACACACCCGAACACACACCCGACTACAACCCGAATACACACCCGAATACACACCCGAACACACACCCGAACACACTCCCGAACACACACCCGAATACACACCCGAACATACACCCTAATACAACCCGAATACACACCAGAACACACACCCGAATACACACCCGAATACAACCCGAATACACTCCCGAATACACACCCGAATACAACCCGAATACACACCCGAATACAAACCCGAAAACACACCCGAATACACACCCGAACACACACCCGAAAACACACCCGAACACACACCCGAATACACACCCGAACACACACCCGACTACAACCCGAATACACACCCGAACACACTCCCGAACACACACCCGAATACAACCCGATCACACACCCGAACACACACCCGAATACAACCCGAATACACACCCGAATTCACACCCGAATACAAACCCGAAAACACACCCGAATACACACCCGAACACACACCCGAAAACACCCGAACACACACCCGAATACACACCCGAACACACACCCGACTACAACCCGAATACACACCCGAACACACTCCCGAACACACACCCGAATACAACCCGATCACACACCCGAACACACACCCGAATACAACCCGAACACACACCTGAATACACATTCGAACACACACCCGAATACAACGCGAACACACACCCGAACACACAATCGAATACAACCCGAACACACACCCGAACACACACCCGAATACAACCCGAATACACACCCGAACACACACCCGAACACACACCAGAACACACACCCGAATACACACCCGAATACAACCCGAATACACACCCGAATACACACCCGAATACACACCCGAACACACACCCGAACACACACCCGAATACACACCCGAACACACACCCGAATACAACCCGAATACAACCCGAACACACACCCGAACACACACCCGAATACACACCCGAACACACACCCGAATACAACCCGAATACAACCCGAATACACACCCGAACACACACCCGAATACACACCCGAACACACACCCGAATACACACCCGAACACACACCCGAATACAACCCGAATACACACCCGAATACACACCCGAATACACACCCGAACACACACCCGAATACCCACCCGAACACACACCCGAACACACACCCGAATACAACCCGAATACACACCCGAATACAAACCCGAAAACACACCCGAATACACATCCGAACACACACCCGAATGCAACCCGAATACACACCCGAACGCACACCCGAATACACACCCGAACACACACCCGAATACAACCCGAATACACACCCGAACACACACCCGAATACACACCCGAACACACACCCGAATATACACCCGAACACACACCCGAATACACACCCGAACACACACCCGAACACACACCCGAATACAACCCGAACACACACCCGAACACACACCCGAATACAACCCGAATACACACCCGAACACACACCCGAACACACATCCGAATACACACCCGAACACACACCCGAATACAACCCGAATACACACCCGAACACACACCCGAATACACACCCGAATACAACCCGAATACACACCCGAAAACACACCCGAATACAACCCGAATACACACCCGAATACACACCCGAAAACATACCCGAATTCACACCCGAACACACACCCGATTGCAAACCGAATACACACCCGAACACACACCCGAATGCAACCCGAATACACATCCGAATACACACCCGAACACACCCGAACACACACCCGACTACAACCCGAATACACACCCGAACACACACCCGAATACAACCCGAATACACACCCGAACACACACCCGAACACACACCCGAATACACACCCGAACACACACCCGAATACACACCGGAAAACACACCCGAACACATACCCGAATACAACCCGAAAACACACGAACACACACCCGAATACGCACCAGAACACACCCGAATACTCACCCGAACACACAACCGAACACACACCCGAACACACACCCGAATACAACCCGAATACACACCCGAACACACACCCGAATACACACTCGAACACACACCCGAACACACACCCGAATACAACCCGAATACACACCCGAATATACACCCGAACACACACCCGAACACACACCCGAATACAACCCGAATACACACCCGAACACACACCCGAATACACACCCGAACACACACCCGAATACAACCCGAATACAACCCGAATACACACCCGAACACACACCCGAATACCCACCCGAACACACACCCGAATACACACCCGAACACACACCCGAATACAACCCGAATACACACCCGAATACACACCCGAATACACACCCGAACACACACCCGAATACACACCCGAACACACACCCGAACACACACCCGAATACAACCCGAATACACACCCGAATACACACCCGAATACAAACCCGAAAACACACCCGAATACACACCCGAACACACACCCGAATACAACCCGAATACACACCCGAACACACACCCGAATACACACCCGAGCACACACCCGAATATACACCCGAACACACACCCGAATACACACCCGAACACACACCCGAACACACACCCGAATACAACCCGAATACACACCCGAATAAACACCCGAATACAAACCCGAAAACACACCCGAATACACACCCGAACACACACACGAATGCAACCCGAATACACACCCGAATACACACCCGAACACACACCCGACTACAACCCGAATACAGACCCGAACACACTCCCGAACACACACCCGAACACACCCGAATACTCACCCGAACACACAACCGAACACACACCCGAATACAACCCGAATACACACCCGAACACACACCCGAATCCACACCCGAACACACACCCGAATACACACCCGAATACACACCCGAACACACCCGAACACACACCCGAATACAACCCGAATACACACCCGAACACACACCCGAATACAACCCGAATACACTCCCGAACACACACCCGAATACAACCCGAATACACACCCGAACACACACCCGAACACACACCCGAATACAACCCGAATACACACCCGAATACACACCCGAACACACACCCGAACACACACCCGAATACAACCCGAATACACACCCGAATAAACACCCGAATACAAACCCGAAAACACACCCGAATACACACCCGAACACACACACGAATGCAACCCGAATACACACCCGAATACACACCCGAACACACACCCGAATACACACCCGAACACACACCCGAATACAACCCGAATACAACCCGAATACACACCCGAACACACACCCGAATACCCACCCGAACACACACCCGAATACACACCCGAACACACACCCGAATACAACCCGAATACACACCCGAATACACACCCGAATACACACCCGAACACACACCCGAATACACACCCGAACACACACCCGAACACACACCCGAATACAACCCGAATACACACCCGAATACACACCCGAATACAAACCCGAAAACACACCCGAATACACACCCGAACACACACCCGAATACAACCCGAATACACACCCGAACACACACCCGAATACACACCCGAGCACACACCCGAATATACACCCGAACACACACCCGAATACACACCCGAACACACACCCGAACACACACCCGAATACAACCCGAATACACACCCGAATAAACACCCGAATACAAACCCGAAAACACACCCGAATACACACCCGAACACACACACGAATGCAACCCGAATACACACCCGAATACACACCCGAACACACACCCGACTACAACCCGAATACAGACCCGAACACACTCCCGAACACACACCCGAACACACCCGAATACTCACCCGAACACACAACCGAACACACACCCGAATACAACCCGAATACACACCCGAACACACACCCGAATCCACACCCGAACACACACCCGAATACACACCCGAATACACACCCGAACACACCCGAACACACACCCGAATACAACCCGAATACACACCCGAACACACACCCGAATACAACCCGAATACACTCCCGAACACACACCCGAATACAACCCGAATACACACCCGAACACACACCCGAACACACACCCGAATACAACCCGAATACACACCCGAAAACACACCCGAATACACACCCGAACACACACCCGAATACACACCCGAACACACACCCGAATGCAACCCGAATACACAACCGAATACACACCCGAACACACCCGAACACACACCCGACTACAACCCGAATACACACCCGAACACACTCCCGAACACACACCCGAATACAACCCGATCACACACCCGAACACACACCCGAATACAACCCGAATGCACACCCGAATACACACCCGAATACAAACCCGAAAACACACCCGAATTCACACCCGAACACACACCCGAATGCAACCCGAATACACACCCGAAGACACATCCGAATACACAACCGAACACACACCCGAATGCAACCCGAATACACATCCGAATACACACCCGAACACACCCGAACACACACCCGACTACAACCCGAATACACACCCGAACACACTCCCGAACACACACCCGAATACAACCCGATCACACACCCGAACACAAACCCGAATACAACCCGAATACACACCCGAACACACACCCGAACACACACCCGAATACACACCCGAACACACACCCGAACACACACCCGAATACACACCCGAACACTCACCCGAATACACACCCGAATACACACCCGAACACACACCCGAATACACACCCGAACACACACCCGAACACACCCCCGAATACAACCCGAATATACACCCGAATACACACCCGAACACACACCCGAATACACACCCGAATACAACCCGAATACACACCCGAAAACACACCCGAATACAAACCCGAAAACACACCCGAATACACACCCGAACACACACCCGAACACACACCCGAATACACACTCGAACACACACCCGAATACAACGCGAACACACACCCGAACACAAAATCGAATACAACCCGAACACACACCCGAACACACACCCGAATACAACCCGAATACACACCCGAACACACACCCGAACACACACCCGAACACACACCCGAACACACACCCGAATACAACCCGAATACACACCCGAATACACACCCGAATACACACCCGAACACACAACCGAATACACACCCGAACACACACCCGAACACACACCCGAATACAACCCGAATACACACCCGAACAGTCACCCGAATACACACCCGAATACAACCCGAATGCACACCCGATTACACACCCGAATACAAACCCGAAAACACACCCGAATTCACACCCGAACACACACCCGAATGCAACCCGAATACACACCCGAACACACACCCGGATGCAACCCGAATACACATCCGAATACACACCCGAACACACCCGAACACACACCCGACTACAACCCGAATACACACCCGAACACACTCCCGAACACACACCCGAATACAACCCGATCACACACCCGAACACACACCCGAATACAACCCGAATACACACCCGAACACACACCCGAATACAACCCGAATACACACCCGAATACACACCCGAATACACACCCGAACACACACCCGAATACACACCCGAACACACACCCGAACACACACCCGAATACAACCCGAATACACACCCGAACACTCACCCGAATATACACCCGAATACACACCCGAACACACACCCGAATACACACCCGAAAACACACCCGAACACATACCCGAATACAACCCGAATACACACCCGAACACACACCCGAATACGCACCAGAACACACCCGAATACTCACCCGAACACACAACCGAACACACACCCGAACACACACCCGAATACAACCCGAATACACACCCGAACACACACCGGAACACACACCCGAACTCACACACGAACACACACTCGAACACACACCCGAATACAACCCGAATACACACCCGAACACACACCCGAACACACACCCGAACACACACCCGAATACAACCCGAATACACACCCGAACACACACCCGAATACACACCTGAACACACCCGAACACACACCCGACTACAACCCGAATACACACCCGAACACACACCCGAATGCAACCCGAATACACACCCGAATACACACCCGAACACACACCCGAATACACACCCGAACACACACCCGAATACAACCCGAATACACACCCGAACACTCACCCGAATATACACCCGAATACACACCCGAACACACACCCGAATACACACCCGAAAACACACCCGAACACATACCCGAATACACACCCGAACACACACCCGAATACGCACCAGAACACACCCGAATACTCACCCGAACACACAACCGAACACACACCCGAACACACACCCGAATACAACCCGAATACACACCCGAACACACACCGGAACACACACCCGAACTCACACCCGAACACACACTCGAACACACACCCGAATACAACCCGAATACACACCCGAACACACACCCGAACACACACCCGAATACACACCCGAACACACACCCGAACACACACCGAAACACACACCCGAACACACACCCGAATACAACCCGAATACACACCCGAACACACACCCGAACACACACCCGAATACACACCCGAACACACACCCGAATACAACCCGAATACACACCCGAACACACACCCGAACACACACCCGAATACACACCTGAACACACCCGAACACACACCCGACTACAACCCGAATACACACCCGAATACACACCCGAACACACACCCGAACACACTCCCGAACACACACCCGAATACACACCCGAACATACACCCTAATACAACCCGAATACACACCAGAACACACACCCGAATACACACCCGAATACAACCCGAATACACTCCCGAATACACACCCGAATACAACCCGAATACACACCCGAATACAAACCCGAAAACACACCCGAATACACACCCGAACACACACCCGAAAACACACCCGAACACACACCCGAATACACACCCGAACACACACCCGACTACAACCCGAATACACACCCGAACACACTCCCGAACACACACCCGAATACAACCCGATCACACACCCGAACACACACCCGAATACAACCCGAATACACACCCGAATTCACACCCGAATACAAACCCGAAAACACACCCGAATACACACCCGATCACACACCCGAAAACACCCGAACACACACCCGAATACACACCCGAACACACACCCGACTACAACCCGAATACACACCCGAACACACTCCCGAACACACACCCGAATACAACCCGATCACACACCCGAACACACACCCGAATACAACCCGAACACACACCTGAATACACATTCGAACACACACCCGAATACAACGCGAACACACACCCGAACACACAATCGAATACAACCCGAACACACACCCGAACACACACCCGAATACAACCCGAATACACACCCGAACACACACCCGAACACACACCAGAACACACACCCGAACACACACCCAAATACAACCCGAATACACACCCGAATACACACCCGAATACACACCCGAACACACACCCGAATACACACCCGAACACACACCCGAACACACACCCGAATACACACCCGAACACACACCCGAATACAACCCGAATACAACCCGAATACACACCCGAACACACACCCGAATACACACCCGAACACACACCCGAATACACACCCGAACACACACCCGAATACAACCCGAATACACACCCGAATACACACCCGAATACACACCCGAACACACACCCGAATACCCACCCGAACACACACCCGAACACACACCCGAATACAACCCGAATACACACCCGAATACAAACCCGAAAACACACCCGAATACACATCCGAACACACACCCGAATGCAACCCGAATACACACCCGAACGCACACCCGAATACACACCCGAACACACACCCGAATACAACCCGAATACACACCCGAACACACACCCGAATACACACCCGAACACACACCCGAATATACACCCGAACACACACCCGAATACACACCCGAACACACACCCGAACACACACCCGAATACAACCCGAACACACACCCGAACACACACCCGAATACAACCCGAATACACACCCGAACACACACCCGAACACACATCCGAATACACACCCGAACACACACCCGAATACAACCCGAATACACACCCGAACACACACCCGAATACACACCCGAATACAACCCGAATACACACCCGAAAACACACCCGAATACAACCCGAATACACACCCGAATACACACCCGAAAACATACCCGAATTCACACCCGAACACACACCCGAATGCAAACCGAATACACACCCGAACACACACCCGAATGCAACCCGAATACACATCCGAATACACACCCGAACACACCCGAACACACACCCGACTACAACCCGAATACACACCCGAACACACACCCGAATACAACCCGAATACACACCCGAACACACACCCGAACACACACCCGAATACACACCCGAACACACACCCGAATACACACCGGAAAACACACCCGAACACATACCCGAATACAACCCGAAAACACACGAACACACACCCGAATACGCACCAGAACACACCCGAATACTCACCCGAACACACAACCGAACACACACCCGAACACACACCCGAATACAACCCGAATACACACCCGAACACACACCCGAATACACACTCGAACACACACCCGAACACACACCCGAATACAACCCGAATACACACCCGAATATACACCCGAACACACACCCGAACACACACCCGAATACAACCCGAATACACACCCGAACACACACCCGAATACACACCCGAACACACACCCGAATACAACCCGAATACAACCCGAATACACACCCGAACACACACCCGAATACCCACCCGAACACACACCCGAATACACACCCGAACACACACCCGAATACAACCCGAATACACACCCGAATACACACCCGAATACACACCCGAACACACACCCGAATACACACCCGAACACACACCCGAACACACACCCGAATACAACCCGAATACACACCCGAATACACACCCGAATACAAACCCGAAAACACACCCGAATACACACCCGAACACACACCCGAATACAACCCGAATACACACCCGAACACACACCCGAATACACACCCGAGCACACACCCGAATATACACCCGAACACACACCCGAATACACACCCGAACACACACCCGAACACACACCCGAATACAACCCGAATACACACCCGAATAAACACCCGAATACAAACCCGAAAACACACCCGAATACACACCCGAACACACACACGAATGCAACCCGAATACACACCCGAATACACACCCGAACACACACCCGACTACAACCCGAATACAGACCCGAACACACTCCCGAACACACACCCGAACACACCCGAATACTCACCCGAACACACAACCGAACACACACCCGAATACAACCCGAATACACACCCGAACACACACCCGAATCCACACCCGAACACACACCCGAATACACACCCGAATACACACCCGAACACACCCGAACACACACCCGAATACAACCCGAATACACACCCGAACACACACCCGAATACAACCCGAATACACTCCCGAACACACACCCGAATACAACCCGAATACACACCCGAACACACACCCGAACACACACCCGAATACAACCCGAATACACACCCGAATACACACCCGAACACACACCCGAACACACACCCGAATACAACCCGAATACACACCCGAATAAACACCCGAATACAAACCCGAAAACACACCCGAATACACACCCGAACACACACACGAATGCAACCCGAATACACACCCGAATACACACCCGAACACACACCCGAATACACACCCGAACACACACCCGAATACAACCCGAATACAACCCGAATACACACCCGAACACACACCCGAATACCCACCCGAACACACACCCGAATACACACCCGAACACACACCCGAATACAACCCGAATACACACCCGAATACACACCCGAATACACACCCGAACACACACCCGAATACACACCCGAACACACACCCGAACACACACCCGAATACAACCCGAATACACACCCGAATACACACCCGAATACAAACCCGAAAACACACCCGAATACACACCCGAACACACACCCGAATACAACCCGAATACACACCCGAACACACACCCGAATACACACCCGAGCACACACCCGAATATACACCCGAACACACACCCGAATACACACCCGAACACACACCCGAACACACACCCGAATACAACCCGAATACACACCCGAATAAACACCCGAATACAAACCCGAAAACACACCCGAATACACACCCGAACACACACACGAATGCAACCCGAATACACACCCGAATACACACCCGAACACACACCCGACTACAACCCGAATACAGACCCGAACACACTCCCGAACACACACCCGAACACACCCGAATACTCACCCGAACACACAACCGAACACACACCCGAATACAACCCGAATACACACCCGAACACACACCCGAATCCACACCCGAACACACACCCGAATACACACCCGAATACACACCCGAACACACCCGAACACACACCCGAATACAACCCGAATACACACCCGAACACACACCCGAATACAACCCGAATACACTCCCGAACACACACCCGAATACAACCCGAATACACACCCGAACACACACCCGAACACACACCCGAATACAACCCGAATACACACCCGAAAACACACCCGAATACACACCCGAACACACACCCGAATACACACCCGAACACACACCCGAATGCAACCCGAATACACAACCGAATACACACCCGAACACACCCGAACACACACCCGACTACAACCCGAATACACACCCGAACACACTCCCGAACACACACCCGAATACAACCCGATCACACACCCGAACACACACCCGAATACAACCCGAATGCACACCCGAATACACACCCGAATACAAACCCGAAAACACACCCGAATTCACACCCGAACACACACCCGAATGCAACCCGAATACACACCCGAAGACACATCCGAATACACAACCGAACACACACCCGAATGCAACCCGAATACACATCCGAATACACACCCGAACACACCCGAACACACACCCGACTACAACCCGAATACACACCCGAACACACTCCCGAACACACACCCGAATACAACCCGATCACACACCCGAACACAAACCCGAATACAACCCGAATACACACCCGAACACACACCCGAACACACACCCGAATACACACCCGAACACACACCCGAACACACACCCGAATACACACCCGAACACTCACCCGAATACACACCCGAATACACACCCGAACACACACCCGAATACACACCCGAACACACACCCGAACACACCCCCGAATACAACCCGAATATACACCCGAATACACACCCGAACACACACCCGAATACACACCCGAATACAACCCGAATACACACCCGAAAACACACCCGAATACAAACCCGAAAACACACCCGAATACACACCCGAACACACACCCGAACACACACCCGAATACACACTCGAACACACACCCGAATACAACGCGAACACACACCCGAACACAAAATCGAATACAACCCGAACACACACCCGAACACACACCCGAATACAACCCGAATACACACCCGAACACACACCCGAACACACACCCGAACACACACCCGAACACACACCCGAATACAACCCGAATACACACCCGAATACACACCCGAATACACACCCGAACACACAACCGAATACACACCCGAACACACACCCGAACACACACCCGAATACAACCCGAATACACACCCGAACAGTCACCCGAATACACACCCGAATACAACCCGAATGCACACCCGATTACACACCCGAATACAAACCCGAAAACACACCCGAATTCACACCCGAACACACACCCGAATGCAACCCGAATACACACCCGAACACACACCCGGATGCAACCCGAATACACATCCGAATACACACCCGAACACACCCGAACACACACCCGACTACAACCCGAATACACACCCGAACACACTCCCGAACACACACCCGAATACAACCCGATCACACACCCGAACACACACCCGAATACAACCCGAATACACACCCGAACACACACCCGAATACAACCCGAATACACACCCGAATACACACCCGAATACACACCCGAACACACACCCGAATACACACCCGAACACACACCCGAACACACACCCGAATACAACCCGAATACACACCCGAACACTCACCCGAATATACACCCGAATACACACCCGAACACACACCCGAATACACACCCGAAAACACACCCGAACACATACCCGAATACAACCCGAATACACACCCGAACACACACCCGAATACGCACCAGAACACACCCGAATACTCACCCGAACACACAACCGAACACACACCCGAACACACACCCGAATACAACCCGAATACACACCCGAACACACACCGGAACACACACCCGAACTCACACACGAACACACACTCGAACACACACCCGAATACAACCCGAATACACACCCGAACACACACCCGAACACACACCCGAACACACACCCGAATACAACCCGAATACACACCCGAACACACACCCGAATACACACCTGAACACACCCGAACACACACCCGACTACAACCCGAATACACACCCGAACACACACCCGAATGCAACCCGAATACACACCCGAATACACACCCGAACACACACCCGAATACACACCCGAACACACACCCGAATACAACCCGAATACACACCCGAACACTCACCCGAATATACACCCGAATACACACCCGAACACACACCCGAATACACACCCGAAAACACACCCGAACACATACCCGAATACACACCCGAACACACACCCGAATACGCACCAGAACACACCCGAATACTCACCCGAACACACAACCGAACACACACCCGAACACACACCCGAATACAACCCGAATACACACCCGAACACACACCGGAACACACACCCGAACTCACACCCGAACACACACTCGAACACACACCCGAATACAACCCGAATACACACCCGAACACACACCCGAACACACACCCGAATACACACCCGAACACACACCCGAACACACACCGAAACACACACCCGAACACACACCCGAATACAACCCGAATACACACCCGAACACACACCCGAACACACACCCGAATACACACCCGAACACACACCCGAATACAACCCGAATACACACCCGAACACACACCCGAACACACACCCGAATACACACCTGAACACACCCGAACACACACCCGACTACAACCCGAATACACACCCGAATACACACCCGAACACACACCCGAACACACTCCCGAACACACACCCGAATACACACCCGAACATACACCCTAATACAACCCGAATACACACCAGAACACACACCCGAATACACACCCGAATACAACCCGAATACACTCCCGAATACACACCCGAATACAACCCGAATACACACCCGAATACAAACCCGAAAACACACCCGAATACACACCCGAACACACACCCGAAAACACACCCGAACACACACCCGAATACACACCCGAACACACACCCGACTACAACCCGAATACACACCCGAACACACTCCCGAACACACACCCGAATACAACCCGATCACACACCCGAACACACACCCGAATACAACCCGAATACACACCCGAATTCACACCCGAATACAAACCCGAAAACACACCCGAATACACACCCGATCACACACCCGAAAACACCCGAACACACACCCGAATACACACCCGAACACACACCCGACTACAACCCGAATACACACCCGAACACACTCCCGAACACACACCCGAATACAACCCGATCACACACCCGAACACACACCCGAATACAACCCGAACACACACCTGAATACACATTCGAACACACACCCGAATACAACGCGAACACACACCCGAACACACAATCGAATACAACCCGAACACACACCCGAACACACACCCGAATACAACCCGAATACACACCCGAACACACACCCGAACACACACCAGAACACACACCCGAACACACACCCAAATACAACCCGAATACACACCCGAATACACACCCGAATACACACCCGAACACACACCCGAATACACACCCGAACACACACCCGAACACACACCCGAATACACACCCGAACACACACCCGAATACAACCCGAATACAACCCGAATACACACCCGAACACACACCCGAATACACACCCGAACACACACCCGAATACACACCCGAACACACACCCGAATACAACCCGAATACACACCCGAATACACACCCGAATACACACCCGAACACACACCCGAATACCCACCCGAACACACACCCGAACACACACCCGAATACAACCCGAATACACACCCGAATACAAACCCGAAAACACACCCGAATACACATCCGAACACACACCCGAATGCAACCCGAATACACACCCGAACGCACACCCGAATACACACCCGAACACACACCCGAATACAACCCGAATACACACCCGAACACACACCCGAATACACACCCGAACACACACCCGAATATACACCCGAACACACACCCGAATACACACCCGAACACACACCCGAACACACACCCGAATACAACCCGAACACACACCCGAACACACACCCGAATACAACCCGAATACACACCCGAACACACACCCGAACACACATCCGAATACACACCCGAACACACACCCGAATACAACCCGAATACACACCCGAACACACACCCGAATACACACCCGAATACAACCCGAATACACACCCGAAAACACACCCGAATACAACCCGAATACACACCCGAATACACACCCGAAAACATACCCGAATTCACACCCGAACACACACCCGAATGCAAACCGAATACACACCCGAACACACACCCGAATGCAACCCGAATACACATCCGAATACACACCCGAACACACCCGAACACACACCCGAATACACACCCGAACACACACCCGAATACACACCGGAAAACACACCCGAACACATACCCGAATACAACCCGAAAACACACGAACACACACCCGAATACGCACCAGAACACACCCGAATACTCACCCGAACACACAACCGAACACACACCCGAACACACACCCGAATACAACCCGAATACACACCCGAACACACACCCGAATACACACTCGAACACACACCCGAACACACACCCGAATACAACCCGAATACACACCCGAATATACACCCGAACACACACCCGAACACACACCCGAATACAACCCGAATACACACCCGAACACACACCCGAATACACACCCGAACACACACCCGAATACAACCCGAATACAACCCGAATACACACCCGAACACACACCCGAATACCCACCCGAACACACACCCGAATACACACCCGAACACACACCCGAATACAACCCGAATACACACCCGAATACACACCCGAATACACACCCGAACACACACCCGAATACACACCCGAACACACACCCGAACACACACCCGAATACAACCCGAATACACACCCGAATACACACCCGAATACAAACCCGAAAACACACCCGAATACACACCCGAACACACACCCGAATACAACCCGAATACACACCCGAACACACACCCGAATACACACCCGAGCACACACCCGAATATACACCCGAACACACACCCGAATACACACCCGAACACACACCCGAACACACACCCGAATACAACCCGAATACACACCCGAATAAACACCCGAATACAAACCCGAAAACACACCCGAATACACACCCGAACACACACACGAATGCAACCCGAATACACACCCGAATACACACCCGAACACACACCCGACTACAACCCGAATACAGACCCGAACACACTCCCGAACACACACCCGAACACACCCGAATACTCACCCGAACACACAACCGAACACACACCCGAATACAACCCGAATACACACCCGAACACACACCCGAATCCACACCCGAACACACACCCGAATACACACCCGAATACACACCCGAACACACCCGAACACACACCCGAATACAACCCGAATACACACCCGAACACACACCCGAATACAACCCGAATACACTCCCGAACACACACCCGAATACAACCCGAATACACACCCGAACACACACCCGAACACACACCCGAATACAACCCGAATACACACCCGAATACACACCCGAACACACACCCGAACACACACCCGAATACAACCCGAATACACACCCGAATAAACACCCGAATACAAACCCGAAAACACACCCGAATACACACCCGAACACACACACGAATGCAACCCGAATACACACCCGAATACACACCCGAACACACACCCGAATACACACCCGAACACACACCCGAATACAACCCGAATACAACCCGAATACACACCCGAACACACACCCGAATACCCACCCGAACACACACCCGAATACACACCCGAACACACACCCGAATACAACCCGAATACACACCCGAATACACACCCGAATACACACCCGAACACACACCCGAATACACACCCGAACACACACCCGAACACACACCCGAATACAACCCGAATACACACCCGAATACACACCCGAATACAAACCCGAAAACACACCCGAATACACACCCGAACACACACCCGAATACAACCCGAATACACACCCGAACACACACCCGAATACACACCCGAGCACACACCCGAATATACACCCGAACACACACCCGAATACACACCCGAACACACACCCGAACACACACCCGAATACAACCCGAATACACACCCGAATAAACACCCGAATACAAACCCGAAAACACACCCGAATACACACCCGAACACACACACGAATGCAACCCGAATACACACCCGAATACACACCCGAACACACACCCGACTACAACCCGAATACAGACCCGAACACACTCCCGAACACACACCCGAACACACCCGAATACTCACCCGAACACACAACCGAACACACACCCGAATACAACCCGAATACACACCCGAACACACACCCGAATCCACACCCGAACACACACCCGAATACACACCCGAATACACACCCGAACACACCCGAACACACACCCGAATACAACCCGAATACACACCCGAACACACACCCGAATACAACCCGAATACACTCCCGAACACACACCCGAATACAACCCGAATACACACCCGAACACACACCCGAACACACACCCGAATACAACCCGAATACACACCCGAAAACACACCCGAATACACACCCGAACACACACCCGAATACACACCCGAACACACACCCGAATGCAACCCGAATACACAACCGAATACACACCCGAACACACCCGAACACACACCCGACTACAACCCGAATACACACCCGAACACACTCCCGAACACACACCCGAATACAACCCGATCACACACCCGAACACACACCCGAATACAACCCGAATGCACACCCGAATACACACCCGAATACAAACCCGAAAACACACCCGAATTCACACCCGAACACACACCCGAATGCAACCCGAATACACACCCGAAGACACATCCGAATACACAACCGAACACACACCCGAATGCAACCCGAATACACATCCGAATACACACCCGAACACACCCGAACACACACCCGACTACAACCCGAATACACACCCGAACACACTCCCGAACACACACCCGAATACAACCCGATCACACACCCGAACACAAACCCGAATACAACCCGAATACACACCCGAACACACACCCGAACACACACCCGAATACACACCCGAACACACACCCGAACACACACCCGAATACACACCCGAACACTCACCCGAATACACACCCGAATACACACCCGAACACACACCCGAATACACACCCGAACACACACCCGAACACACCCCCGAATACAACCCGAATATACACCCGAATACACACCCGAACACACACCCGAACACACACCCGAATACACACCCGAACACACACCCGAACACACACCCGAATACACACCCGAACACACACCCGAACACACACCCGAATACACACCCGAACACTCACCCGAATACACACCCGAATACACACCCGAACACACACCCGAATACACACCCGAACACACACCCGAACACACCCCCGAATACAACCCGAATACACACCCGAATGCACACCCGAACACACACCCGAACACACACCCGAATACACACCCGAACACACACCCGAATACAACCCGAATACAACCCGAATACACACCCGAACACACACCCGAATACACACCCGAACACACACCCGAATACAACCCGAATACACACCCGAATACACACCCGAATACACACCCGAACACACACCCGAATACCCACCCGAACACACACCCGAACACACACCCGAATACAACCCGAATACACACCCGAATACAAACCCGAAAACACACCCGAATACACATCCGAACACACACCCGAATGCAACCCGAATACACACCCGAACGCACACCCGAATACACACCCGAACACACACCCGAATACAACCCGAATACACACCCGAACACACACCCGAATACACACCCGAACACACACCCGAATATACACCCGAACACACACCCGAATACACACCCGAACACACACCCGAACACACACCCGAATACACACCCGAACACACACCCGAACACACACCCGAATACAACCCGAATACACACCCGAACACACACCCGAACACACATCCGAATACACACCCGAACACACACCCGAATACAACCCGAATACACACCCGAACACACACCCGAACACACACCCGAATACAACCCGAATACACACCCGAAAACACACCCGAACACACACCCGAATACACACCCTAACACACACCCGAACACACACCCGAACACACACCCGAACACACACCCGAATACAACCCGAATACACACCCGAATACACACCCGAATACACACCTGAACACACCCGAACACACACCCGACTACAACCCGAATACACACCCGAACACACACCCGACTACAACCCGAATACACACCCGAATACACACCCGAACACACACCCGAACACACTCCCGAACACACACCCGAATACACACCCGAACACACACACGAATACAACCCGAATACACACCCGAACACACACCCGAATACACACCCGAATACAACCCGAATACACACCCGAAAACACACCCGAATACAACCCGAATACACACGCGAATACACACCCGAATACAAACCCGAAAACACACCCGAATACACACCCGAACACACACCCGAACACACACCCGAATACACACTCGAACACACACCCGAATACAACGCGAACACACACCCGAACACACAATCGAATACAACCCGAACACACACCCGAACACACACCCGAATACAACCCGAATACACACCCGAACACACACCAGAACACACACCCGAACACACACCCGAACACACACCCGAATACAACCCGAATACACACCCGAATACACACCCGAATACACACCCGAACACACAACCGAATACACACCCGAACACACACCCGAACACACACCCGAATACAACCCGAATACACACCCGAACAGTCACCCGAATACACACCCGAATACAACCCGAATGCACACCCGAATACACACCCGAATACAAACCCGAAAACACACCCGAATTCACACCCGAACACACACCCGAATGCAACCCGAATACACACCCGAACACACACCCGGATGCAACCCGAATACACATCCGAATACACACCCGAACACACCCGAACACACACCCGACTACAACCCGAATACACACCCGAACACACTCCCGAACACACACCCGAATACAACCCGATCACACACCCGAACACACACCCGAATACAACCCGAATACACACCCGAACACACACCCGAATACACACCCGAACACACACCCGAACACACACCCGAATACAACCCGAATACACACCCGAACACTCACCCGATTATACACCCGAATACACACCTGAACACACACCCGAATACATACCCGAAAACACACCCGAACACATACCCGAATACAACCCGAATACACACCCGAACACACACCCGAATACGCACCAGAACACACCCGAATACTCACCCGAACACACAACCGAACACACACCCGAACACACACCCGAATACAACCCGAATACACACCCGAACACACACCGGAACACACACCCGAACTCACACCCGAACACACACTCGAACACACATCCGAATACAACCCGAATACACACCCGAATACACACCCGAATACACACCCGAACACACAACCGAATACACACCCGAACACACACCCGAACACACACCCGAATACAACCCGAATACACACCCGAACAGTCACCCGAATACACACCCGAATACAACCCGAATGCACACCCGAATACACACCCGAATACAAACCCGAAAACACACCCGAATTCACACCCGAACACACACCCGAATGCAACCCGAATACACACCCGAACACACACCCGGATGCAACCCGAATACACATCCGAATACACACCCGAACACACCCGAACACACACCCGACTACAACCCGAATACACACCCGAACACACTCCCGAACACACACCCGAATACAACCCGATCACACACCCGAACACACACCCGAATACAACCCGAATACACACCCGAACACACACCCGAATACAACCCGAATACACACCCGAATACACACCCGAATACACACCCGAACACACACCCGAATACACACCCGAACACACACCCGAACACACACCCGAATACAACCCGAATACACACCTGAACACTCACCCGAATATACACCCGAATACACACCCGAACACACACCCGAATACACACCCGAAAACACACCCGAACACATACCCGAATACAACCCGAATACACACCCGAACACACACCCGAATACGCACCAGAACACACCCGAATACTCACCCGAACACACAACCGAACACACACCCGAACACACACCCGAATACAACCCGAATACACACCCGAACACACACCGGAACACACACCCGAACTCACACCCGAACACACACTCGAACACACACCCGAATACAACCCGAATACACACCCGAACACACACCCGAACACACACCCGAACACACACCCGAACACACACCCGAACACACACCCGAATACAACCCGAATACACACCCGAACACACACCCGAATACACACCTGAACACACCCGAACACACACCCGACTACAACCCGAATACACACCCGAACACACACCCGAATACAACCCGAATACACACCCGAATACACACCCGAATACACACCCGAACACACACCCGAATACACACCCGAACACACACCCGAACACACACCCGAATACAACCCGAATACACACCCGAACACACACCCGAACACACACCCGAATACAACCCGAATACACACCCGAACACACACCCGAATACACACCCGAACACACACCCGAATACACACCCGAACACACACCCGAATGCAACCCGAATACACAACCGAATACACACCCGAACACACCCGAACACACACCCGACTACAACCCGAATACACACCCGAACACACTCCCGAACACACACCCGAATACAACCCGATCACACACCCGAACACACACCCGAATACAACCCGAATGCACACCCGAATACACACCCGAATACAAACCCGAAAACACACCCGAACACACACCCGAACACACACCCGAATACAACCCGAATACACACCCGAACACACACCCGAATACACACCCGAACACACACCCGAATACACACCCGAACACACACCCGAATGCAACCCGAATACACAACCGAATACACACCCGAACACACCCGAACACACACCCGACTACAACCCGAATACACACCCGAACACACCCGAACACACACCCGACTACAACCCGAATACACACCCGAACACACTCCCCAACACACACCCGAATACAACCCGATCACACACCCGAACACAAACCCGAATACAACCCGAATACACACCCGAACACACACCCGAACACACACCCGAATACACACCCGAACACACACCCGAACACACACCCGAATACACACCCGAACACTCACCCGAATACACACCCGAATACACACCCGAACACACACCCGAATACACACCCGAACACACACCCGAACACACCCCCGAATACAACCCGAATATACACCCGAATACACACCCGAACACACACCCGAACACACACCCGAATACACACCCGAACACACACCCGAACACACACCCGAATACACACCCGAACACACACCCGAACACACACCCGAATACACACCCGAACACTCACCCGAATACACACCCGAATACACACCCGAACACACACCCGAATACACACCCGAACACACACCCGAACACACCCCCGAATACAACCCGAATACACACCCGAATACACACCCGAACACACACCCGAACACACACCCGAATACACACCCGAACACACACCCGAATACAACCCGAATACAACCCGAATACACACCCGAACACACACCCGAATACACACCCGAACACACACCCGAATACACACCCGAACACACACCCGAATACAACCCGAATACACACCCGAATACACACCCGAATACACACCCGAACACACACCCGAATACCCACCCGAACACACACCCGAACACACACCCGAATACAACCCGAATACACACCCGAATACAAACCCGAAAACACACCCGAATACACATCCGAACACACACCCGAATGCAACCCGAATACACACCCGAACGCAAACCCGAATACACACCCGAACACACACCCGAATACAACCCGAATACACACCCGAACACACACCCGAATACACACCCGAACACACACCCGAATATACACCCGAACACACACCCGAATACACACCCGAACACACACCCGAACACACACCCGAATACACACCCGAACACACACCCGAACACACACCCGAATACAACCCGAATACAAACCCGAACACACACCCGAACACACATCCGAATACACACCCGAACACACACCCGAATACAACCCGAATACACACCCGAACACACACCCGAACACACACCCGAATACAACCCGAATACACACCCGAAAACACACCCGAACACACACCCGAATACACACCGTAACACACACCCGTACACACACCCGAACACACACCCGAACACACACCCGAATAAAACCCGAATACACACCCGAACACACACCCGAATACACACCTGAACACACCCGAACACACACCCGACTACAACCCGAATACACACCCGAACACACACCCGACTACAACCCGACTACAACCCGAATACACACCCGAATACACACCCGAACACACACCCGAACACACTCCCGAACACACACCCGAATACACACCCGAACACACACACGAATACAACCCGAATACACACCCGAACACACACCCGAATACACACCCGAATACAACCCGAATACACACCCGAAAACACACCCGAATACAACCCGAATACACACGCGAATACACACCCGAATACAAACCCGAAAACACACCCGAATACACACCCGAACACACACCCGAACACACACCCGAATACACACTCGAACACACACCCGAATACAACGCGAACACACACCCGAACACACAATCGAATACAACCCGAACACACACCCGAACACACACCCGAATACAACCCGAATACACACCCGAACACACACCCGAACACACACCCGAACACACACCCGAACACACACCCGAATACAACCCGAATACACATCCGAATACACACCCGAATACACACCCGAACACACAACCGAATACACACCCGAACACACACCCGAACACACACCCGAATACAACCCGAATACACACCCGAACAGTCACCCGAATACACACCCGAATACAACCCGAATGCACACCCGAATACACACCCGAATACAAACCCGAAAACACACCCGAATTCACACCCGAACACACACCCGAATGCAACCCGAATACACACCCGAACACACACCCGGATGCAACCCGAATACACATCCGAATACACACCCGAACACACCCGAACACACACCCGACTACAACCCGAATACACACCCGAACACACTCCCGAACACACACCCGAATACAACCCGAATACACACCCGAACACACACCCGAATACAACCCGAATACACACCCGAATACACACCCGAATACACACCCGAACACACACCCGAATACACACCCGAACACACACCCGAACACACACCCGAATACAACCCGAATACACACCCGAACACTCACCCGAATATTCACCCGAATACACACCTGAACACACACCCGAATACATACCCGAAAACACACCCGAACACATACCCGAATACAACCCGAATACACACCCGAACACACACCCGAATACGCACCAGAACACACCCGAATACTCACCCGAACACACAACCGAACACACACCCGAACACACACCCGAATACAACCCGAATACACACCCGAACACACACCGGAACACACACCCGAACTCACACCCGAACACACACTCGAACACACATCCGAATACAACCCGAATACACACCCGAATACACACCCGAATACACACCCGAACACACAACCGAATACACACCCGAACACACACCCGAATACAACCCGAATACACACCCGAACAGTCACCCGAATACACACCCGAATACAACCCGAATGCACACCCGAATACACACCCGAATACAAACCCGAAAACACACCCGAATTCACACCCGAACACACACCCGAATGCAACCCGAATACACACCCGAACACACACCCGGATGCAACCCGAATACACATCCGAATACACACCCGAACACACCCGAACACACACCCGACTACAACCCGAATACACACCCGAACACACTCCCGAACACACACCCGAATACAACCCGATCACACACCCGAACACACACCCGAATACAACCCGAATACACACCCGAACACACACCCGAATACAACCCGAATACACACCCGAATACACACCCGAATACACACCCGAACACACACCCGAATACACACCTGAACACACACCCGAACACACACCCGAATACAACCCGAATACACACCTGAACACTCACCCGAATATACACCCGAATACACACCCGAACACACACCCGAATACACACCCGAAAACACACCCGAACACATACCCGAATACAACCCGAATACACACCCGAACACACACCCGAATACGCACCAGAACACACCCGAATACTCACCCGAACACACAACCGAACACACACCCGAACACACACCCGAATACAACCCGAATACACACCCGAACACACACCGGAACACACACCCGAACTCACACCCGAACACACACTCGAACACACACCCGAATACAACCCGAATACACACCCGAACACACACCCGAATACACACCTGAACACACCCGAACACACACCCGACTACAACCCGAATACACACCCGAACACACACCCGAATACAACCCGAATACACACCCGAATACACACCCGAATACACACCCGAACACACACCCGAATACACACCCGAACACACACCCGAACACACACCCGAATACAACCCGAATACACACCCGAACACTCACCCGAATATACACCCGAATACACACCCGAACACACACCCGAATACACACCCGAAAACACACCCGAACACATACCCGAATACAACCCGAATACACACCCGAACACACACCCGAATACGCACCAGAACACACCCGAATACTCACCCGAACACACAACCGAACACACACCCGAACACACACCCGAATACAACCCGAATACACACCCGAACACACACCGGAACACACACCCGAACTCACACCCGAACACACACTCGAACACACACCCGAATACAACCCGAATACACACCCGAACACACACCCGAACACACACCCGAATACACACCCGAACACACACCCGAACACACACCGAAACACACACCCGAACACACACCCGAATACAACCCGAATACACACCCGAACACACACCCGAACACACACCCGAATACACACCCGAACACACACCCGAATACAACCCGAATACACACCCGAACACACACCCGAACACACACCCGAATACACACCTGAACACACCCGAACACACACCCGACTACAACCCGAATACACACCCGAATACACACCCGAACACACACCCGAACACACTCCCGAACACACACCCGAATACACACCCGAACACACACCCTAATACAACCCGAATACACACCAGAACACACACCCGAATACACACCCGAATACAACCCGAATACACTCCCGAATACACACCCGAATACAACCCGAATACACACCCGAATACAAACCCGAAAACACACCCGAATACACACCCGAACACACACCCGAAAACACACCCGAACACACACCCGAATACACACCCGAACACACACCCGACTACAACCCGAATACACACCCGAACACACTCCCGAACACACACCCGAATACAACCAGATCACACACCCGAACACACACCCGAATACAACCCGAATACACACCCGAATTCACACCCGAATACAAACCCGAAAACACACCCGAATACACACCCGAACACACACCCGAAAACACCCGAACACACACCCGACTACAACCCGAATACACACCCGAACACACTCCCGAACACACACCCGAATACAACCCGATCACACACCCGAACACACACCCGAATACAACCCGAACACACACCTGAATACACATTCGAACACACACCCGAATACAACGCGAACACACACCCGAACACACAATCGAATACAACCCGAACACACACCCGAACACACACCCGAATACAACCCGAATACACACCCGAACACACACCCGAACACACACCAGAACACACACCCGAACACACACCCGAATACAACCCGAATACACACCCGAATACACACCCGAATACACACCCGAACACACACCCGAATACACACCCGAACACACACCCGAACACACACCCGAATACACACCCGAACACACACCCGAATACAACCCGAATACAACCCGAATACACACCCGAACACACACCCGAATACACACCTGAACACACCCGAACACACACCCGACTACAACCCGAATACACACCCGAACACACACCCGACTACAACCCGAATACACACCCGAATACACACCCGAACACACACCCGAACACACTCCCGAACACACACCCGAATACACACCCGAACACACACACGAATACAACCCGAATACACACCCGAACACACACCCGAATACACACCCGAATACAACCCGAATACACACCCGAAAACACACCCGAATACAACCCGAATACACACGCGAATACACACCCGAATACAAACCCGAAAACACACCCGAATACACACCCGAACACACACCCGAACACACACCCGAATACACACTCGAACACACACCCGAATACAACGCGAACACACACCCGAACACACAATCGAATACAACCCGAACACACACCCGAACACACACCCGAATACAACCCGAATACACACCCGAACACACACCCGAACACACACCCGAACACACACCCGAACACACACCCGAATACAACCCGAATACACATCCGAATACACACCCGAATACACACCTGAACACACACCCGAACACACACCCGAATACAACCCGAATACACACCTGAACACTCACCCGAATATACACCCGAATACACACCCGAACACACACCCGAATACACACCCGAAAACACACCCGAACACATACCCGAATACAACCCGAATACACACCCGAACATACACCCGAATACGCACCAGAACACACCCGAATACTCACCCGAACACACAACCGAACACACACCCGAACACACACCCGAATACAACCCGAATACACACCCGAACACACACCGGAACACACACCCGAACTCACACCCGAACACACACTCGAACACACACCCGAATACAACCCGAATACACACCCGAACACACACCCGAACACACACCCGAACACACACCCGAACACACACCCGAATACAACCCGAATACACACCCGAACACACACCCGAATACACACCTGAACACACCCGAACACACACCCGACTACAACCCGAATACACACCCGAACACACACCCGAATACAACCCGAATACACACCCGAATACACACCCGAATACACACCCGAACACACACCCGAATACACACCCGAATACACACCCGAACACACACCCGAATACACACCCGAACACACACCCGAACACACACCCGAATACAACCCGAATACACACCCGAACACACACCCGAATACGCACCAGAACACACCCGAATACTCACCCGAACACACAACCGAACACACACCCGAACACACACCCGAATACAACCCGAATACACACCCGAACACACACCGGAACACACACCCGAACTCACACCCGAACACACACTCGAACACACACCCGAATACAACCCGAATACACACCCGAACACACACCCGAACACACACCCGAATACACACCCGAACACACACCCGAACACACACCGAAACACACACCCGAACACACACCCGAATACAACCCGAATACACACCCGAACACACACCCGAACACACACCCGAATACACACCCGAACACACACCCGAATACAACCCGAATACACACCCGAACACACACCCGAACACACACCCGAATACACACCTGAACACACCCGAACACACACCCGACTACAACCCGAATACACACCCGAATACACACCCGAACACACACCCGAACACACTCCCGAACACACACCCGAATACACACCCGAACACACACCCTAATACAACCCGAATACACACCAGAACACACACCCGAATACACACCCGAATACAACCCGAATACACTCCCGAATACACACCCGAATACAACCCGAATACACACCCGAATACAAACCCGAAAACACACCCGAATACACACCCGAACACACACCCGAAAACACACCCGAACACACACCCGAATACACACCCGAACACACACCCGACTACAACCCGAATACACACCCGAACACACTCCCGAACACACACCCGAATACAACCCGATCACACACCCGAACACACACCCGAATACAACCCGAATACACACCCGAATTCACACCCGAATACAAACCCGAAAACACACCCGAATACACACCCGAACACACACCCGAAAACACCCGAACACACACCCGACTACAACCCGAATACACACCCGAACACACTCCCGAACACACACCCGAATACAACCCGATCACACACCCGAACACACACCCGAATACAACCCGAACACACACCTGAATACACATTCGAACACACACCCGAATACAACGCGAACACACACCCGAACACACAATCGAATACAACCCGAACACACACCCGAACACACACCCGAATACAACCCGAATACACACCCGAACACACACCCGAACACACACCAGAACACACACCCGAACACACACCCGAATACAACCCGAATACACACCCGAATACACACCCGAATACACACCCGAACACACACCCGAATACACACCCGAATACAAACCCGAAAACACACCCGAATACACACCCGAACACACACCCGAACACACACCCGAATACACACTCGAACACACACCCGAATACAACGCGAACACACACGCGAACACACAATCGAATACAACCCGAACACACACCCGAACACACACCCGAATACAACCCGAATACACACCCGAACACACACCCGAACACACACCCGAACACACACCCGAACACACACCCGAATACAACCCGAATACACATCCGAATACACACCCGAATACACACCCGAACACACAACCGAATACACACCCGAACACACACCCGAACACACACCCGAATACAACCCGAATACACACCCGAACAGTCACCCGAATACACACCCGAATACAACCCGAATGCACACCCGAATACACACCCGAATACAAACCCGAAAACACACCCGAATTCACACCCGAACACACACCCGAATGCAACCCGAATACACACCCGAACACACACCCGGATGCAACCCGAATACACATCCGAATACACACCCGAACACACCCGAACACACACCCGACTACAACCCGAATACACACCCGAACACACTCCCGAACACACACCCGAATACAACCCGATCACACACCCGAACACACACCCGAATACAACCCGAATACACACCCGAACACACACCCGAATACAACCCGAATACACACCCGAATACACACCCGAATACACACCCGAACACACACCCGAATACACACCCGAACACACACCCGAACACACACCCGAATACAACCCGAATACACACCCGAACACTCACCCGAATATACACCCGAATACACACCTGAACACACACCCGAATACATACCCGAAAACACACCCGAACACATACCCGAATACAACCCGAATACACACCCGAACACACACCCGAATACGCACCAGAACACACCCGAATACTCACCCGAACACACAACCGAACACACACCCGAACACACACCCGAATACAACCCGAATACACACCCGAACACACACCGGAACACACACCCGAACTCACACCCGAACACACACTCGAACACACATCCGAATACAACCCGAATACACACCCGAATACACACCCGAATACACACCCGAACACACAACCGAATACACACCCGAACACACACCCGAATACAACCCGAATACACACCCGAACAGTCACCCGAATACAACCCGAATGCACACCCGAATACACACCCGAATACAAACCCGAAAACACACCCGAATTCACACCCGAACACACACCCGAATACACACCCGAAAACAAACCCGAACACATACCCGAATACAACCCGAATACACACCCGAACACACACCCGAATACGCACCAGAACACACCCGAATACTCACCCGAACACACAACCGAACACACACCCGAACACACACCCGAATACAACCCGAATACACACCCGAACACACACCGGAACACACACCCGAACTCACACCCGAACACACACTCGAACACACACCCGAATACAACCCGAATACACACCCGAACACACACCCGAACACACACCCGAACACACACCCGAATACAACCCGAATACACACCCGAACACACACCCGAATACACACCTGAACACACCCGAACACACACCCGACTACAACCCGAATACACACCCGAACACACACCCGAATACAACCCGAATACACACCCGAATACACACCCGAATACACACCCGAACACACACCCGAATACACACCCGAACACACACCCGAACACACACCCGAATACAACCCGAATACACACCCGAACACTCACCCGAATATACACCCGAATACACACCCGAACACACACCCGAATACACACCCGAAAACACACCCGAACACATACCCGAATACAACCCGAATACACACCCGAACACACACCCGAATACGCACCAGAACACACCCGAATACTCACCCGAACACACAACCGAACACACACCCGAACACACACCCGAATACAACCCGAATACACACCCGAACACACACCGGAACACACACCCGAACTCACACCCGAACACACACTCGAACACACACCCGAATACAACCCGAATACACACCCGAACACACACCCGAACACACACCCGAATACACACCCGAACACACACCCGAACACACACCGAAACACACACCCGAACACACACCCGAATACAACCCGAATACACACCCGAACACACACCCGAACACACACCCGAATACACACCCGAACACACACCCGAATACAACCCGAATACACACCCGAACACACACCCGAACACACACCCGAATACACACCTGAACACACCCGAACACACACCCGACTACAACCCGAATACACACCCGAATACACACCCGAATACACACCCGAATACACACCCGAATACACACCCGAACACACAACCGAATACACACCCGAACACACACCCGAATACAACCCGAATACACACCCGAACAGTCACCCGAATACACACCCGAATACAACCCGAATGCACACCCGAATACACACCCGAATACAAACCCGAAAACACACCCGAATTCACACCCGAACACACACCCGAATGCAACCCGAATACACACCCGAACACACACCCGGATGCAACCCGAATACACATCCGAATACACACCCGAACACACCCGAACACACACCCGACTACAACCCGAATACACACCCGAACACACTCCCGAACACACACCCGAATACAACCCGATCACACACCCGAACACACACCCGAATACAACCCGAATACACACCCGAATACACACCCGAATACACACCCGAACACACACCCGAATACACACCCGAACACACACCCGAACACACACCCGAATACAACCCGAATACACACCTGAACACTCACCCGAATATACACCCGAATACACACCCGAACACACACCCGAATACACACCCGAAAACACACCCGAACACATACCCGAATACAACCCGAATACACACCCGAACACACACCCGAATACGCACCAGAACACACCCGAATACTCACCCGAACACACAACCGAACACACACCCGAACACACACCCGAATACAACCCGAATACACACCCGAACACACACCGGAACACACACCCGAACTCACACCCGAACACACACTCGAACACACACCCGAATACAACCCGAATACACACCCGAACACACACCCGAACACACACCCGAACACACACCCGAACACACACCCGAATACAACCCGAATACACACCCGAACACACACCCGAATACACACCTGAACACACCCGAACACACACCCGACAACAACCCGAATACACACCCGAACACACACCCGAATACAACCCGAATACACACCCGAATACACACCCGAATACACACCCGAACACACACCCGAATACACACCCGAACACACACCCGAACTCACACCCGAATACAACCCGAATACACACCCGAACACTCACCCGAATATACACCCGAATACACACCCGAACACACACCCGAATACACACCCGAAAACACACCCGAACACATACCCGAATACAACCCGAATACACACCCGAACACACACCCGAATACGCACCAGAACACACCCGAATACTCACCCGAACACACAACCGAACACACACCCGAACACACACCCGAATACAACCCGAATACACACCCGAACACACACCGGAACACACACCCGAACTCACACCCGAACACACACTCGAACACACCCGAATACAACCCGAATACACACCCGAACACACACCCGAACACACACCCGAATACACACCCGAACACACACCCGAACACACACCGAAACACACACCCGAACACACACCCGAATACAACCCGAATACACACCCGAACACACACCCGAACACACACCCGAATACACACCCGAACACACACCCGAATACAACCCGAATACACACCCGAACACACACCCGAACACACACCCGAATACACACCTGAACACACCCGAACACACACCCGACTACAACCCGAATACACACCCGAATACACACCCGAATACACACCCGAATACACACCCGAATACACACCCGAACACACAACCGAATACACACCCGAACACACACCCGAATACAACCCGAATACACACCCGAACAGTCACCCGAATACACACCCGAATACAACCCGAATGCACACCCGAATACACACCCGAATACAAACCCGAAAACACACCCGAATTCACACCCGAACACACACCCGAATGCAACCCGAATACACACCCGAACACACACCCGGATGCAACCCGAATACACATCCGAATACACACCCGAACACACCCGAACACACACCCGACTACAACCCGAATACACACCCGAACACACTCCCGAACACACACCCGAATACAACCCGATCACACACCCGAACACACACCCGAATACAACCCGAATACACACCCGAATACACACCCGAATACACACCCGAACACACACCCGAATACACACCCGAACACACACCCGAACACACACCCGAATACAACCCGAATACACACCTGAACACTCACCCGAATATACACCCGAATACACACCCGAACACACACCCGAATACACACCCGAAAACACACCCGAACACATACCCGAATACAACCCGAATACACACCCGAACACACACCCGAATACGCACCAGAACACACCCGAATACTCACCCGAACACACAACCGAACACACACCCGAACACACACCCGAATACAACCCGAATACACACCCGAACACACACCGGAACACACACCCGAACTCACACCCGAACACACACTCGAACACACACCCGAATACAACCCGAATACACACCCGAACACACACCCGAACACACACCCGAACACACACCCGAACACACACCCGAATACAACCCGAATACACACCCGAACACACACCCGAATACACACCTGAACACACCCGAACACACACCCGACAACAACCCGAATACACACCCGAACACACACCCGAATACAACCCGAATACACACCCGAATACACACCCGAATACACACCCGAACACACACCCGAATACACACCCGAACACACACCCGAACTCACACCCGAATACAACCCGAATACACACCCGAACACTCACCCGAATACAACCCGAATACACACCCGAACACACACCCGAATACGCACCAGAACACACCCGAATACTCACCCGAACACACAACCGAACACACACCCGAACACACACCCGAATACAACCCGAATACACACCCGAACACACACCGGAACACACACCCGAACTCACACCCGAACACACACTCGAACACACCCGAATACAACCCGAATACACACCCGAACACACACCCGAACACACACCCGAATACACACCCGAACACACACCCGAACACACACCGAAACACACACCCGAACACACACCCGAATACAACCCGAATACACACCCGAACACACACCCGAACACACACCCGAATACACACCCGAACACACACCCGAATACAACCCGAATACACACCCGAACACACACCCGAACACACACCCGAATACACACCTGAACACACCCGAACACACACCCGACTACAACCCGAATACACACCCGAATACACACCCGAACACACACCCGAACACACTCCCGAACACACACCCGAATACACACCCGAACACACACCCTAATACAACCCGAATACACACCAGAACACACACCCGAATACACACCCGAATACAACCCGAATACACTCCCGAATACACACCCGAATACAACCCGAATACACACCCGAATACAAACCCGAAAACACACCCGAATACACACCCGAACACACACCCGAAAACACACCCGAACACACACCCGAATACACACCCGAACACACACCCGACTACAACCCGAATACACACCCGAACACACTCCCGAACACACACCCGAATACAACCCGATCACACACCCGAACACACACCCGAATACAACCCGAATACACACCCGAATTCACACCCGAATACAAACCCGAAAACACACCCGAATACACACCCGAACACACACCCGAAAACACCCGAACACACACCCGACTACAACCCGAATACACACCCGAACACACTCCCGAACACACACCCGAATACAACCCGATCACACACCCGAATACAACCCGAACACACACCTGAATACACATTCGAACACACACCCGAATACAACGCGAACACACACCCGAACACACAATCGAATACAACCCGAACACACACCCGAACACACACCCGAATACAACCCGAATACACACCCGAACACACACCCGAACACACACCAGAACACACACCCGAACACACACCCGAATACAACCCGAATACACACCCGAATACACACCCGAATACACACCCGAACACACACCCGAATACACACCCGAACACACACCCGAACACACACCCGAATACACACCCGAACACACACCCGAACACACTCCCGAACACACACCCGAATACACACCCGAACACACACCCTAATACAACCCGAATACACACCAGAACACACACCCGAATACACACCCGAATACAACCCGAATACACTCCCGAATACACACCCGAATACAACCCGAATACACACCCGAATACAAACCCGAAAACACACCCGAATACACACCCGAACACACACCCGAAAACACACCCGAACACACACCCGAATACACACCCGAACACACACCCGACTACAACCCGAATACACACCCGAACACACTCCCGAACACACACCCGAATACAACCCGATCACACACCCGAACACACACCCGAATACAACCCGAATACACACCCGAATTCACACCCGAATACAAACCCGAAAACACACCCGAATACACACCCGAACACACACCCGAAAACACCCGAACACACACCCGACTACAACCCGAATACACACCCGAACACACTCCCGAACACACACCCGAATACAACCCGATCACACACCCGAACACACACCCGAATACAACCCGAACACACACCTGAATACACATTCGAACACACACCCGAATACAACGCGAACACACACCCGAACACACAATCGAATACAACCCGAACACACACCCGAACACACACCCGAATACAACCCGAATACACACCCGAACACACACCCGAACACACACCAGAACACACACCCGAACACACACCCGAATACAACCCGAATACACACCCGAATACACACCCGAATACACACCCGAACACACACCCGAATACACACCCGAACACACACCCGAACACACACCCGAATACACACCCGAACACACACCCGAATACAACCCGAATACAACCCGAATACACACCCGAACACACACCCGAATACACACCCGAACACACACCCGAATACACACCCGAACACACACCCGAATACAACCCGAATACACACCCGAATACACACCCGAATACACACCCGAACACACACCCGAATACCCACCCGAACACACACCCGAACACACACCCGAATACAACCCGAATACACACCCGAATACAAACCCGAAAACACACCCGAATACACATCCGAACACACACCCGAATGCAACCCGAATACACACCCGAACGCACACCCGAATACACATCCGAACACACACCCGAATACAACCCGAATACACACCCGAACACACACCCGAATACACACCCGAACACACACCCGAATATACACCCGAACACACACCCGAATACACACCCGAACACACACCCGAACACACACCCGAATACAACCCGAACACACACCCGAACACACACCCGAATACAACCCGAATACACACCCGAACACACACCCGAACACACATCCGAATACACACCCGAACACACACCCGAATACAACCCGAATACACACCCGAACACACACCCGAATACACACCCGAATACAACCCGAATACACACCCGAAAACACACCCGAATACAACCCGAATACACACCCGAATACACACCCGAAAACATACCCCAATTCACACCCGAACACACACCCGAATGCAACCCGAATACACACCCGAACACACACCCGAATGCAACCCGAATACACATCCGAATACACACCCGAACACACCCGAACACACACCCGACTACAACCCGAATACACACCCGAACACACACCCGAATACAACCCGAATACACACCCGAACACACACCCGAACACACACCCGAATACACACCCGAACACACACCCGAATACACACCGGAAAACACACCCGAACACATACCCGAATACAACCCGAAAACACACGAACACACACCCGAATACGCACCAGAACACACCCGAATACTCACCCGAACACACAACCGAACACACACCCGAACACACACCCGAATACAACCCGAATACACGCCCGAACACACACCCGAATACACACCCGAACACACACCCGAACACACACCCGAATACAACCCGAATACACACCCGAATATACACCCGAACACACACCCGAACACACACCCGAATACAACCCGAATACACACCCGAACACACACCCGAATACACACCCGAACACACACCCGAATACAACAAGAATACAACCCGAATACACACCCGAACACACACCCGAATACCCACCCGAACACACACCCGAATACACACCCGAACACACACCCGAATACAACCCGAATACACACCCGAATACACACCCGAATACACACCCGAACACACACCCGAATACACACCCGAACACACACCCGAACACACACCCGAATACAACCCGAATACACACCCAAATACACACCCGAATACAAACCCGAAAACACACCCGAATACACACCCGAACACACACCCGAATACAACCCGAATACACACCCGAACACACACCCGAATACACACCCGAGCACACACCCGAATATACACCCGAACACACACCCGAATACACACCCGAACACACACCCGAACACACACCCGAATACAACCCGAATACACACCCGAATAAACACCCGAATACAAACCCGAAAACACACCAGAATACCCACCCGAACACACACACGAATGCAACCCGAATACACACCCGAATACACACCCGAACACACACCCGACTACAACCCGAATACAGACCCGAACACACTCCCGAACACACACCCGAACACACCCGAATACTCACCCGAACACACAACCGAACACACACCCGAATACAACCCGAATACACACCCGAACACACACCCGAATACACACCCGAACACACACCCGAATACACACCCGAACACAAACCCGAATGCAACCCGAATACACAACCGAATACACACCCGAACACACCCGAACACACACCCGAATACAACCCGAATGCACACCCGAACACACACCCGAATACAACCCGAATACACACCCGAACACACACCCGAACACACACCCGAATACAACCCGAATACACACCCGAACACACACCCGAATACACACCCGAACACACACCCGAATACACACCCGAACACACACCCGAATGCAACCCGAATACACAACCGAATACACACCCGAACACACCCGACTACAACCCGAATACACACCCGAACACACTCCCGAACACACACCCGAATACAACCCGATCACACACCCGAACACACACCCGAATACAACCCGAATGCACACCCGAATACACACCCGAATACAAACCCGAAAACACACCCGAATTCACACCCGAACACACACCCGAATGCAACCCGAATACACACCCGAAGACATCCGAATACACAACCGAACACACACCCGAATGCAACCCGAATACACATCCGAATACACACCCGAACACACCCGAACACACACCCGACTACAACCCGAATACACACCCGAACACACACCCGAACACACACCCGAATACACACCCGAACACACACCCGAACACACACCCGAATACACACCCGAACACTCACCCGAATACACACCCGAATACACACCCGAACACACACCCGAATACACACCCGAACACACACCCGAACGCACCCTCGAATACAACCCGAATACACACCCGAATACACACCCGAACACACACCCGAACACACACCCGAATACACACCCGAACACACACCCGAACACACACCCGAATACACACCCGAACACACACCCGAACACACACCCGAATACACACCCGAACACTCACCCGAATACACACCCGAATACACACCCGAACACACACCCGAATACACACCCGAACACACACCCGAACACACCCCCGAATACAACCCGAATACACACCCGAATACACACCCGAACACACACCCGAACACACACCCGAATACACACCCGAACACACACCCGAATACAACCCGAATACAACCCGAATACACACCCGAACACTCACCCGAATACACACCCGAACACACACCGGAATACACACCCGAACACACACCCGAATACAACCCGAATACACACCCGAATACACACCCGAATACACACCCGAACACACACCCGAATACCCACCCGAACACACACCCGAATACAACCCGAATACACACCCGAATACAAACCCGAAAACACACCCGAATACACATCCGAACACACACCCGAATGCAACCCGAATACACACCCGAACGCACACCCGAATACACACCCGAACACACACCCGAATACAACCCGAATACACACCCGAACACACACCCGAATACACACCCGAACACACACCCGAATATACACCCGAACACACACCCGAATACACACCCGAACACACACCCGAACACACACCCGAATACAACCCGAACACACACCCGAACACACACCTGAATACAACCCGAATACACACCCGAACACACACCCGAACACACATCCGAATACACACCCGAACACACACCCGAATACAACCCGAATACACACCCGAACACACACCCGAATACACACCCGAATACAACCCGAATACACACCCGAAAACACACCCGAATACAACCCGAATACACACCCGAATACACACCCGAAAATATACCCGAATTCACACCCGAACACACACCCGAATGCAACCCGAATACACACCCGAACACACACCCGAATGCAACCCGAATACACATCCGAATACACACCCGAACACACCCGAACACACACCCGACTACAACCCGAATACACACCCGAACACACACCCGAATACAACCCGAATACACACCCGAACACACACCCGAACACACACCCGAATACACACCCGAACACACACCCGAATACACACCGGAAAACACACCCGAACACATACCCGAATACAACCCGAAAACACACGAACACACACCCGAATACGCACCAGAACACACCCGAATACTCACCCGAACACACAACCGAACACACACCCGAACACACACCCGAATACAACCCGAATACACACCCGAACACACACCCGAATACACACCCGAACACACACCCGAACACACACCCGAATACAACCCGAATACACACCCGAATATACACCCGAACACACACCCGAACACACACCCGAATACAACCCGAATACACACCCGAACACACACCCGAATACACACCCGAACACACACCCGAATACAACCCGAATACAACCCGAATACACACCCGAACACACACCCGAATACCCACCCGAACACACACCCGAATACACACCCGAACACACACCCGAAAACAACCCGAATACACACCCGAATACACACCCGAATACACACCCGAACACACACCCGAATACACACCCGAACACACACCCGAACACACACCCGAATACAACCCGAATACACACCCGAATACACACCCGAATACAAACCCGAAAACACACCCGAATACACACCCGAACACACACCCGAATACAACCCGAATACACACCCGAACACACACCCGAATACACACCCGAGCACACACCCGAATATACACCCGAACACACACCCGAATACACACCCGAACACACACCCGAACACACACCCGAATACAACCCGAATACACACCCGAATAAACACCCGAATACAAACCCGAAAACACACCCGAATACACACCCGAACACACACACGAATGCAACCCGAATACACACCCGAATACACACCCGAACACACACCCGACTACAACCCGAATACAGAATCGAACACACTCCCGAACACACACCCGAACACACCCGAATACTCACCCGAACACACAACCGAACACACACCCGAATACAACCCGAACACACACCCGAATACACACCCGAACACACACCCGAATACAACCCGAATACACACCCGAACACACACCCGAATACAACCCGAATACACACCCGAACACACACCCGAACACACACCCGAATACAACCCGAATACACACCCGAACACACACCCGAATACACACCCGAACACACACCCGAATACACACCCGAACACACACCCGAATGCAACCCGAATACACAACCGAATACACACCCGAACACACCCGAACACACACCCGACTACAACCCGAATACACACCCGAACACACTCCCGAACACACACCCGAATACAACCCGATCACACACCCGAATACAACCCGAATGCACACCCGAATACACACCCGAATACAAACCCGAAAACACACCCGAATTCACACCCGAACACACACCCGAATGCAACCCGAATACACACCCGAAGACACATCCGAATACACAACCGAACACACACCCGAATGCAACCCGAATACACATCCGAATACACACCCGAACACACCCGAACACACACCCGACTACAACCCGAATACACACCCGAACACACTCCCGAACACACACCCGAATACAACCCGATCACACACCCGAACACACACCCGAATACAACCCGAATACACACCCGAACACACACCCGAACACACACCCGAATACACACCCGAACACACACCCGAACACACACCCGAACACACACCCGAACACACACCCGAATACAACCCGAATACACACCCGAACACACACCCGAATACACACCTGAACACACCCGAACACACACCCGACTACAACCCGAATACACACCCGAACACACACCCGAATTCAACCCGAATACACACCCGAATACACACCCGAACACACACCCGAATACACATCCGAACACACACCCGAACACACACCCGAATACAACCCGAATACACGCCCGAACACTCACCCGAATATACACCCGAATACACACCCGAACACACACCCGAACACATACACGAATACAACCCGAATACACACCCGAACACTCACCCGAACACATACCCGAATACAACCCGAATACACACCCGAACACACACCCGAATACGCACCAGAACACACCCGAATACTCACCCGAACACACAACCGAACACACACCCGAACACACACCCGAATACAACCCGAATACACACCCGAACACACACCGGAACACACACCCGAACTCACACCCGAACACACACCCGAACACACACCCGAACACACACCCGAACACACACCGAAACACACACCCGAACACACACCCGAATACAACCCGAATACACACCCGAATACACACCCGAACACACACCCGAACACACTCCCGAACACACACCCGAATACACACCCGAACACACACACGAATACAACCCGAATACACACCCGAACACACACCCGACTACAACCCGAATACACACCCGAATACACACCCGAACACACACCCGAACACACTCCCGAACACACACCCGAATACACACCCGAACACACACACGAATACAACCCGAATACACACCCGAACACACACCCGAATACACACCCGAATACAACCCGAATACACACCCGAAAACACACCCGAATACAACCCGAATACACACCCGAATACACACCCGAATACAAACCCGAAAACACACCCGAATACACACCCGAATACACACCCGAACAGTCACCCGAATACACACCCGAATACAACCCGAATGCACACCCGAATACACACCCGAATACAAACCCGAAAGCAACCCGAATACACACCCGAACACACACCCGGATGCAACCCGAATACACACCCGAACACACACCCGAACACACTCCCGAACACACACCCGAATACACACCCGAACACACACACGAATACAACCCGAATACACACCCGAACACACACCCGAATACACACACGAATACAACCCGAATACACACCCGAAAACACACCCGAATACAACGCGAACACACACCCGAACACACAATCGAATACAACCCGAACACACACCCGAACACACACCCGAATACAACCCGAATACACACCCGAACACACACCCGAACACACACCCGAACACACACCCGAACACACACCCGAATACAACCCGAATACACACCCGAATACACACCCGAATACACACCCGAACACACAACCGAATACACACCCGAACACACACCCGAACACACACCCGAATACAACCCGAATACACACCCGAACAGTCACCCGAATACACACCCGAATACAACCCGAATGCACACCCGAATACACACCCGAATACAAACCCGAAAACACACCCGAATTCACACCCGAACACACACCCGAATGCAACCCGAATACACACCCGAACACACACCCGGATGCAACCCGAATACACATCCGAATACACACCCGAACACACCCGAACACACACCCGACTACAACCCGAATACACACCCGAACACACTCCCGAACACACACCCGAATACAACCCGATCACACACCCGAACACACACCCGAATACAACCCGAATACACACCCGAACACACACCCGAATACAACCCGAATACACACCCGAATACACACCCGAATACACACCCGAACACACACCCGAATACACACCCGAACACACACCCGAACACACACCCGAATACAACCCGAATACACACCCGAACACTCACCCGAATATACACCCGAATACACACCCGAACACACACCCGAATACACACCCGAAAACACACCCGAACACATACCCGAATACAACCCGAATACACACCCGAACACACACCCGAATACGCACCAGAACACACCCGAATACTCACCCGAACACACAACCGAACACACACCCGAACACACACCCGAATACAACCCGAATACACACCCGAACACACACCGGAACACACACCCGAACTCACACCCGAACACACACTCGAACACACACCCGAATACAACCCGAATACACACCCGAACACACACCCGAACACACACCCGAACACACACCCGAACACACACCCGAATACAACCCGAATACACACCCGAACACACACCCGAATACACACCTGAACACACCCGAACACACACCCGACTACAACCCGAATACACACCCGAACACACACCCGAATACAACCCGAATACACACCCGAATACACACCCGAATACACACCCGAACACACACCCGAATACAGACCCGAACACACACCCGAACACACACCCGAATACAACCCGAATACACACCCGAACACACACCCGAATACACACCCGAATACAACCCGAATACACTCCCGAATACACACCCGAATACAACCCGAATACACACCCGAATACAAACCCGAAAACATACCCGAATACACACCCGAACACACACCCGAAAACACACCCGAACACACACCCGAATACACACCCGAACACACACCCGACTACAACCCGAATACACACCCGAACACACACCCGAACACACACCCGAACACACACCCGAACACACACCCGAATACAACCCGAATACACACCCGAACACACACCCGAATACACACCTGAACACACCCGAACACACACCCGACTACAACCCGAATACACACCCGAACACACACCCGAATACAACCCGAATACACACCCGAATACACACCCGAATACACACCCGAACACACACCCGAATACACACCCGAACACACACCCGAACACACACCCGAATACAACCCGAATACACACCCGAACACTCACCCGAATATACACCCGAATACACACCCGAACACACACCCGAATACACACCCGAAAACACACCCGAACACATACCCGAATACAACCCGAATACACACCCGAACACACACCCGAATACGCACCAGAACACACCCGAATACTCACCCGAACACACAACCGAACACACACCCGAATACAACCCGAATACACACCCGAACACACACCGGAACACACACCCGAACTCACACCCGAACACACACCCGAACACACACCCGAATACAACCCGAATACACACCCGAACACACACCCGAACACACACCCGAACACACACCCGAACACACACCGAAACACACACCCGAACACACACCCGAATACAACCCGAATACACACCCGAATACACACCCGAACACACACCCGAACACACTCCCGAACACACACCCGAATACACACCCGAACACACACACGAATACAACCCGAATACACACCCGAACACACACCCGACTACAACCCGAATACACACCCGAATACACACCCGAACACACACCCGAACACACTCCCGAACACACACCCGAATACACACCCGAACACACACACGAATACAACCCGAATACACACCCGAACACACACCCGAATACACACCCGAATACAACCCGAATACACACCCGAAAACACACCCGAATACACACCCGAATACACACCCGAACAGTCACCCGAATACACACCCGAATACAACCCGAATGCACACCCGAATACACACCCGAATACAAACCCGAAAACACACCCGAATTCACACCCGAACACACACCCGAAAGCAACCCGAATACACACCCGAACACACACCCGGATGCAACCCGAATACACACCCGAACACACACCCGAACACACTCCCGAACACACACCCGAATACACACCCGAACACACACACGAATACAACCCGAATACACACCCGAACACACACCCGAATACACACCCGAATACAACCCGAATACACACCCGAAAACACACCCGAATACAACGCGAACACACACCCGAACACACAATCGAATACAACCCGAACACACACCCGAACACACACCCGAATACAACCCGAATACACACCCGAACACACACCCGAACACACACCCGAACACACACCCGAACACACACCCGAATACAACCCGAATACACACCCGAATACACACCCGAATACACACCCGAACACACAACCGAATACACACCCGAACACACACCCGAACACACACCCGAATACAACCCGAATACACACCCGAACAGTCACCCGAATACACACCCGAATACAACCCGAATGCACACCCGAATACACACCCGAATACAAACCCGAAAACACACCCGAATTCACACCCGAACACACACCCGAATGCAACCCGAATACACACCCGAACACACACCCGGATGCAACCCGAATACACATCCGAATACACACCCGAACACACCCGAACACACACCCGACTACAACCCGAATACACACCCGAACACACTCCCGAACACACACCCGAATACAACCCGATCACACACCCGAACACACACCCGAATACAACCCGAATACACACCCGAACACACACCCGAATACAACCCGAATACACACCCGAATACACACCCGAATACACACCCGAACACACACCCGAATACACACCCGAACACACACCCGAACACACACCCGAATACAACCCGAATACACACCCGAACACTCACCCGAATATACACCCGAATACACACCCGAACACACACCCGAATACACACCCGAAAACACACCCGAACACATACCCGAATACAACCCGAATACACACCCGAACACACACCCGAATACGCACCAGAACACACCCGAACACACACCCGACTACAACCCGAATACACACCCGAACACACACCCGAATACAACCCGAATACACACCCGAATACACACCCGAATACACACCCGAACACACACCCGAATACAGACCCGAACACACACCCGAACACACACCCGAATACAACCCGAATACACACCCGAACACACACCCGAATACACACCCGAATACAACCCGAATACACTCCCGAATACACACCCGAATACAACCCGAATACACACCCGAATACAAACCCGAAAACATACCCGAATACACACCCGAACACACACCCGAAAACACACCCGAACACACACCCGAATACACACCCGAACACACACCCGACTACAACCCGAATACACACCCGAACACACACCCGAACACACACCCGAACACACACCCGAACACACACCCGAATACAACCCGAATACACACCCGAACACACACCCGAATACACACCTGAACACACCCGAACACACACCCGACTACAACCCGAATACACACCCGAACACACACCCGAAAACAACCCGAATACACACCCGAATACACACCCGAATACACACCCGAACACACACCCGAATACACACCCGAACACACACCCGAACACACACCCGAATACAACCCGAATACACACCCGAACACTCACCCGAATATACACCCGAATACACACCCGAACACACACCCGAATACACACCCGAAAACACACCCGAACACATACCCGAATACAACCCGAATACACACCCGAACACACACCCGAATACGCACCAGAACACACCCGAATACTCACCCGAACACACAACCGAACACACACCCGAACACACACCCGAATACAACCCGAATACACACCCGAACACACACCGGAACACACACCCGAACTCACACTCGAACACACACTCGAACACACACCCGAATACAACCCGAATACACACCCGAACACACACCCGAACACACACCCGAATACACACCCGAACACACACCCGAACACACACCGAAACACACACCCGAACACACACCCGAATACAACCCGAATACACACCCGAACACACACCCGAACACACACCCGAATACACACCCGAACACACACCCGAATACAACCCGAATACACACCCGAACACACACCCGAACACACACCCGAACACACACCGAAACACACACCCGAACACACACCCGACTACAACCCGAATACACACCCGAATACACACCCGAACACACACCCGAACACACTCCCGAACACACACCCGAATACACACCCGAATACACACCCGAACACACACCCGAACACACATCCGAATACACACCCGAACACACACTCGAATACAACCCGAATACACACCCGAACACACACCCGAATACACACCCGAATACAACCCGAATACACACCCGAAAACACACCCGAATACAACCCGAATACACACCCGAATACACACCCGAAAACATACCCGAATTCACACCCGAACACACACCCGAATGCAACCCGAATACACACCCGAACACACACCCGAATGCAACCCGAATACACATCCGAATACACACCCGAACACACCCGAACACACACCCGACTACAACCCGAATACACACCCGAACACACACCCGAATACAACCCGAATACACACCCGAACACACACCCGAACACACACCCGAATACACACCCGAACACACACCCGAATACACACCGGAAAACACACCCGAACACATACCCGAATACAACCCGAAAACACACGAACACACACCCGAATACGCACCAGAACACACCCGAATACTCACCCGAACACACAACCGAACACACACCCGAACACACACCCGAATACATCCCGAATACACACCCGAACACACACCCGAATACACACCCGAACACACACCCGAACACACACCCGAATACAACCCGAATACACACCCGAATATACACCCGAACACACACCCGAACACACACCCGAATACAACCCGAATACACACCCGAACACACACCCGAATACACACCCGAACACACACCCGAATACAACCCGAATACAACCCGAATACACACCCGAACACACACCCGAATACCCACCCGAACACACACCCGAATACACACCCGAATACAACCCGAATACACACCCGAACACACACCCGAATACACACCCGAGCACACACCCCAATATACACCCGAACACACACCCGAATACACACCCGAGCACACACCCCAATATACACCCGAACACACACCCGAATACACACCCGAACACACACCCGAACACACACCCGAATACAACCCGAATACACACCCGAATAAACACCCGAATACAAACCCGAAAACACACCCGAATACACACCCGAACACACACACGAATGCAACCCGAATACACACCCGAATACACACCCGAACACACACCCGACTACAACCCGAATACAGACCCAAACACACTCCCGAACACACACCCGAACACACCCGAATACTCACCCGAACACACAACCGAACACACACCCGAATACAACCCGAATACACACCCGAACACACACCCGAATACACACCCGAACACACACCCGAATACACACCCGAACACACACCCGAATGCAACCCGAATACACAACCGAATACACACCCGAACACACCCGAACACACACCCGAATACAACCCGAATACACACCCGAACACACACCCGAATACAACCCGAATACACACCCGAACACACACCCGAACACACACCCGAATACAACCCGAATACACACCCGAACACACACCCGAATACACACCCGAACACACACCCGAATACACACCCGAACACACACCCGAATGCAACCCGAATACACAACCGAATACACACCCGAACACACCCGAACACACACCCGACTACAACCCGAATACACACCCGAACACACTCCCGAACACACACCCGAATACAACCCGATCACACACCCGAACACACACCCGAATACAACCCGAATGCACACCCGAATACACACCCGAATACAAACCCGAAAACACACCCGAATTCACACCCGAACACACACCCGAATGCAACCCGAATACACACCCGAAGACACATCCGAATACACAACCGAAAACACACCCGAATGCAACCCGAATACACATCCGAATACACACCCGAACACACCCGAACACACACCCGACTACAACCCGAATACACACCCGAACACACTCCCGAACACACACCCGAATACAACCCGATCACACACCCGAACCCACACCCGAATACAACCCGAATACACACCCGAACACACACCCGAACACACACCCGAATACACACCCGAACACACACCCGAACACACACCCGAACACACACCCGAACACACACCCGAATACAACCCGAATACACACCCGAACACACACCCGAATACACACCTGAACACACCCGAACACACACCCGACTACAACCCGAATACACACCCGAACACACACCCGAATTCAACCCGAATACACACCCGAATACACACCCGAATACACACCCGAACACACAACCGAATACACACCCGAACACACACCCGAACACACACCCGAATACAACCCGAATACACACCCGAACAGTCACCCGAATACACACCCGAATACAACCCGAATGCACACCCGAATACACACCCGAATACAAACCCGAAAACACACCCGAATTCACACCCGAACACACACCCGAATGCAACCCGAATACACACCCGAACACACACCCGGATGCAACCCGAATACACATCCGAATACACACCCGAACACACCCGAACACACACCCGACTACAACCCGAATACACACCCGAACACACTCCCGAACACACACCCGAATACAACCCGATCACACACCCGAACACACACCCGAATACAACCCGAATACACACCCGAACACACACCCGAATACAACCCGAATACACACCCGAATACACACCCGAATACACACCCGAACACACACCCGAATACACACCCGAACACACACCCGAACACACACCCGAATACAACCCGAATACACACCCGAACACTCACCCGAATATACACCCGAATACACACCCGAACACACACCCGAATACACACCCGAAAACACACCCGAACACATACCCGAATACAACCCGAATACACACCCGAACACACACCCGAATACGCACCAGAACACACCCGAATACTCACCCGAACACACAACCGAACACACACCCGAACACACACCCGAATACAACCCGAATACACACCCGAACACACACCGGAACACACACCCGAACTCACACCCGAACACACACTCGAACACACACCCGAATACAACCCGAATACACACCCGAACACACACCCGAACACACACCCGAACACACACCCGAACACACACCCGAATACAACCCGAATACACACCCGAACACACACCCGAATACACACCTGAACACACCCGAACACACACCCGACTACAACCCGAATACACACCCGAACACACACCCGAATACAACCCGAATACACACCCGAATACACACCCGAATACACACCCGAACACACACCCGAATACAGACCCGAACACACACCCGAACACACACCCGAATACAACCCGAATACACACCCGAACACACACCCGAATACACACCCGAATACAACCCGAATACACTCCCGAATACACACCCGAATACAACCCGAATACACACCCGAATACAAACCCGAAAACATACCCGAATACACACCCGAACACACACCCGAAAACACACCCGAACACACACCCGAATACACACCCGAACACACACCCGACTACAACCCGAATACACACCCGAACACACACCCGAACACACACCCGAACACACACCCGAACACACACCCGAATACAACCCGAATACACACCCGAACACACACCCGAATACACACCTGAACACACCCGAACACACACCCGACTACAACCCGAATACACACCCGAACACACACCCGAATACAACCCGAATACACACCCGAATACACACCCGAATACACACCCGAACACACACCCGAATACACACCCGAACACACACCCGAACACACACCCGAATACAACCCGAATACACACCCGAACACTCACCCGAATATACACCCGAATACACACCCGAACACACACCCGAATACACACCCGAAAACACACCCGAACACATACCCGAATACAACCCGAATACACACCCGAACACACACCCGAATACGCACCAGAACACACCCGAATACTCACCCGAACACACAACCGAACACACACCCGAACACACACCCGAATACAACCCGAATACACACCCGAACACACACCGGAACACACACCCGAACTCACACCCGAACACACACTCGAACACACACCCGAATACAACCCGAATACACACCCGAACACACACCCGAACACACACCCGAATACACACCCGAACACACACCCGAATACAACCCGAATACACACCCGAACACACACCCGAACACACACCCGAACACACACCGAAACACACACCCGAACACACACCCGACTACAACCCGAATACACACCCGAATACACACCCGAACACACACCCGAACACACTCCCGAACACACACCCGAATACACACCCGAATACACACCCGAACACACACCCGAACACACATCCGAATACACACCCGAACACACACTCGAATACAACCCGAATACACACCCGAACACACACCCGAATACACACCCGAATACAACCCGAATACACACCCGAAAACACACCCGAATACAACCCGAATACACACCCGAATACACACCCGAAAACATACCCGAATTCACACCCGAACACACACCCGAATGCAACCCGAATACACACCCGAACACACACCCGAATGCAACCCGAATACACATCCGAATACACACCCGAACACACCCGAACACACACCCGACTACAACCCGAATACACACCCGAACACACACCCGAATACAACCCGAATACACACCCGAACACACACCCGAACACACACCCGAATACACACCCGAACACACACCCGAATACACACCGGAAAACACACCCGAACACATACCCGAATACAACCCGAAAACACACGAACACACACCGGAATACGCACCAGAACACACCCGAATACTCACCCGAACACACAACCGAACACACACCCGAACACACACCCGAATACAACCCGAATACACACCCGAACACACACCCGAATACACACCCGAACACACACCCGAACACACACCCGAATACAACCCGAATACACACCCGAATATACACCCGAACACACACCCGAACACACACCCGAATACAACCCGAATACACACCCGAACACACACCCGAATACACACCCGAACACACACCCGAATACAACCCGAATACAACCCGAATACACACCCGAACACACACCCGAATACCCACCCGAACACACACCCGAATACACACCCGAACACACACCCGAATACAACCCGAATACACACCCGAATACACACCCGAATACACACCCGAACACACACCCGAATACACACCCGAACACACACCCGAACACACACCCGAATACAACCCGAATACACACCCGAATACACACCCGAATACAAACCCGAAAACATACCCGAATACACACCCGAACACACACCCGAATACAACCCGAATACACACCCGAACACACACCCGAATACACACCCGAGCACACACCCCAATATACACCCGAACACACACCCGAATACACACCCGAGCACACACCCCAATATACACCCGAACACACACCCGAATACACACCCGAACACACACCCGAACACACACCCGAATACAACCCGAATACACACCCGAATAAACACCCGAATACAAACCCGAAAACACACCCGAATACACACCCGAACACACACACGAATGCAACCCGAATACACACCCGAATACACACCCGAACACACACCCGACTACAACCCGAATACAGACCCGAACACACTCCCGAACACACACCCGAACACACCCGAATACTCACCCGAACACACAACCGAACACACACCCGAATACAACCCGAATACACACCCGAACACACACCCGAATACACACCCGAACACACACCCGAATACACACCCGAACACACACCCGAATGCAACCCGAATACACAACCGAATACACACCCGAACACACCCGAACACACACCCGAATACAACCCGAATACACACCCGAACACACACCCGAATACAACCCGAATACACACCCGAACACACACCCGAACACACACCCGAATACAACCCGAATACACACCCGAACACACACCCGAATACACACCCGAACACACACCCGAATACACACCCGAACACACACCCGAATGCAACCCGAATACACAACCGAATACACACCCGAACACACCCGAACACACACCCGACTACAACCCGAATACACACCCGAACACACTCCCGAACACACACCCGAATACAACCCGATCACACACCCGAACACACACCCGAATACAACCCGAATGCACACCCGAATACACACCCGAATACAAACCCGAAAACACACCCGAATTCACACCCGAACACACACCCGAATGCAACCCGAATACACACCCGAAGACACATCCGAATACACAACCGAAAACACACCCGAATGCAACCCGAATACACATCCGAATACACACCCGAACACACCCGAACACACACCCGACTACAACCCGAATACACACCCGAACACACTCCCGAACACACACCCGAATACAACCCGATCACACACCCGAACACACACCCGAATACAACCCGAATACACACCCGAACACACACCCGAACACACACCCGAATACACACCCGAACACACACCCGAACACACACCCGAACACACACCCGAACACACACCCGAATACAACCCGAATACACACCCGAACACACACCCGAATACACACCTGAACACACCCGAACACACACCCGACTACAACCCGAATACACACCCGAACACACACCCGAATTCAACCCGAATACACACCCGAATACACACCCGAACACACACCCGAATACACATCCGAACACACACCCGAACACACACCCGAATACAACCCGAATACACGCCCGAACACTCACCCGAATATACACCCGAATACACACCCGAACACACACCCGAACACATACACGAATACAACCCGAATACACACCCGAACACACACCCGAATACATACCTGAATACAACCCGAATACACACCCGAACACACACCCGAATACGCACCAGAACACACCCGAATACTCACCCGAACACACAACCGAACACACACCCGAACACACACCCGAATACAACCCGAATACACACCCGAACACACACCGGAACACACACCCGAACTCACACCCGAACACACACCCGAACACACACCCGAATACAACCCGAATACACACCCGAACACACACCCGAACACACACCCGAACACACACCCGAACACACACCGAAACACACACCCGAACACACACCCGAATACAACCCGAATACACACCCGAAAACACACCCGAACACACACCCGAATACACACCCTAACACACACCCGAACACACACCCGAACACACACCCGAACACACACCCGAATACAACCCGAATACACACCCGAACACACACCCGAATACACACCTGAACACACCCGAACACACACCCGACTAAAACCCGAATACACACCCGAACACACACCCGACTACAACCCGAATACACACCCGAATACACACCCGAACACACACCCGAACACACTCCCGAACACACACCCGAATACACACCCGAACACACACACGAATACAACCCGAATACACAACCGAACACACACCCGAATACACACCCGAATACAACCCGAATACACACCCGAAAACACACCCGAATACAACCCGAATACACACCCGAATACACACCCGAATACAAACCCGAAAACACACCCGAATACACACCCGAACACACACCCGAACACACACCCGAATACACACTCGAACACACACCCGAATACAACGCGAACACACACCCGAACACACAATCGAATACAACCCGAACACACACCCGAACACCCACCCGAATACAACCCGAATACACACCCGAACACACACCCGAACACACACCCGAACACACACCCGAACACACACCCGAATACAACCCGAATACACACCCGAATACACACCCGAATACACACCCGAACACACAACCGAATACACACCCGAACACACACCCGAACACACACCCGAATACAACCCGAATACACACCCGAACAGTCACCCGAATACACACCCGAATACAACCCGAATGCACACCCGAATACACACCCGAATACAAACCCGAAAACACACCCGAATTCACACCCGAACACACACCCGAATGCAACCCGAATACACACCCGAACACACACCCGGATGCAACCCGAATACACATCCGAATACACACCCGAACACCCCCGAACACACACCCGACTACAACCCGAATACACACCCGAACACACTCCCGAACACACACCCGAATACAACCCGATCACACACCCGAACACACACCCGAATACAACCCGAATACACACCCGAACACACACCCGAATACAACCCGAATACACACCCGAATACACACCCGAATACACACCCGAACACACACCCGAATACACACCCGAACACACACCCGAACACACACCCGAATACAACCCGAATACACACCCGAACACTCACCCGAATATACACCCGAATACACACCCGAACACACACCCGAATACACACCCGAAAACACACCCGAACACATACCCGAATACAACCCGAATACACACCCGAACACACACCCGAATACGCACCAGAACACACCCGAATACTCACCCGAACACACAACCGAACACACACCCGAACACACACCCGAATACAACCCGAATACACACCCGAACACACACCGGAACACACACCCGAACTCACACCCGAACACACACTCGAACACACACCCGAATACAACCCGAATACACACCCGAACACGCACCCGAACACACACCCGAACGCACACCCGAACACACACCCGAATACAACCCGAATACACACCCGAACACACACCCGAATACACACCTGAACACACCCGAACACACACCCGACTACAACCCGAATACACACCCGAACACACACCCGAATACAACCCGAATACACACCCGAATACACACCCGAATACACACCCGAACACACACCCGAACACACACCCGAACACACACCCGAATACAACCCGAATACACACCCGAACACACACCCGAATACACACCCGAATACAACCCGAATACACTCCCGAATACACACCCGAATACAACCCGAATACACACCCGAATACAAACCCGAAAACACACCCGAATACACACCCGAACACACACCCGAAAACACACCCGAACACACACCCGAATACACACCCGAACACACACCCGACTACAACCCGAATACACACCCGAACACACACCCGAACACACACCCGAACACACACCCGAACACACACCCGAATACAACCCGAATACACACCCGAACACACACCCGAATACACACCTGAACACACCCGAACACACACCCGACTACAACCCGAATACACACCCGAACACACACCCGAATACAACCCGAATACACACCCGAATACACACCCGAATACACACCCGAACACACACCCGAATACACACCCGAACACACACCCGAACACACACCCGAATACAACCCGAATACACACCCGAACACTCACCCGAATATACACCCGAATACACACCCGAACACACACCCGAATACACACCCGAAAACACACCCGAACACATACCCGAATACAACCCGAATACAGACCCGAACACACACCCGAATACGCACCAGAACACACCCGAATACTCACCCGAACACACAACCGAACACACACCCGAACACACACCCGAATACAACCCGAATACACACCCGAACACACACCGGAACACACACCCGAATACAACACGAATACACACCCGAACACACACCCGAACACACACCCGAATACACACCCGAACACACACCCGAATACAACCCGAATACACACCCGAACACACACCCGAACATACACCCGAACACACACCGAAACACACACCCGAACACACACCCGACTACAACCCGAATACACACCCGAATACACACCCGAACACACACCCGAACACACTCCCGAACACACACCCGAATACACACCCGAACACACACCCGAACACACACCCGAATACAACCCGAATACACACCCGAACACACACCCGAATACACACCCGAACACACACCCGAACACACACCCGAATACAACCCGAATACACACCCGAATATACACCCGAACACACACCCGAACACACACCCGAATACAACCCGAATACACACCCGAACACACACCCGAATACACACCCGAACACACATCCGAATACAACCCGAATACAACCCGAATACACACCCGAACACACACCCGAATACCCACCCGAACACACACCCGAATACACACCCGAACACACACCCGAAAACAACCCGAATACACACCCGAATACACACCCGAATACACACCCGAACACACACCCGAATACACACCCGAACACACACCCGAACACACACCCGAATACAACCCGAATACACACCCGAATACACACCCGAATACAAACCCGAAAACACACCCGAATACACACCCGAACACACACCCGAATACAACCCGAATACACACCCGAACACACACCCGAATACACACCCGAGCACACACCCGAATATACACCCGAACACACACCCGAATACACACCCGAACACACACCCGAACACACACCCGAATTCAACCCGAATACACACCCGAATAAACACCCGAATACAAACCCGAAAACACACCCGAATACACACCCGAACACACACACGAATGCAACCCGAATACACACCCGAATACACACCCGAACACACACCCGACTACAACCCGAATACAGACCCGAACACACTCCCGAACACACACCCGAACACACCCGAATACTCACCCGAACACACAACCGAACACACACCCGAATACAACCCGAACACACACCCGAATACACACCCGAACACACACCCGAATACAACCCGAATACACACCCGAACACACACCCGAACACACACCCGAATACAACCCGAATACACACCCGAACACACACCCGAATACACACCCGAACACACACCCGAATACACACCCGAACACACACCCGAATGCAACCCGAATACACAACCGAATACACACCCGAACACACCCGAACACACACCCGACTACAACCCGAATACACACCCGAACACACTCCCGAACACACACCCGAATACAACCCGATCACACACCCGAACACACACCCGAATACAACCCGAATGCACACCCGAATACACACCCGAATACAAACCCGAAAACACACCCGAATTCACACCCGAACACACACCCGAATGCAACCCGAATACACACCCGAAGACACATCCGAATACACAACCGAACACACACCCGAATGCAACCCGAATACACATCCGAATACACACCCGAACACACCCGAACACACACCCGACTACAACCCGAATACACACCCGAACACACTCCCGAACACACACCCGAATACAACCCGATCACACACCCGAACACACACCCGAATACAACCCGAATACACACCCGAACACACACCCGAACACACACCCGAATACACACCCGAACACACACCCGAACACACACCCGAACACACACCCGAACACACACCCGAATACAACCCGAATACACACCCGAACACACACCCGAATACACACCTGAACACACCCGAACACACACCCGACTACAACCCGAATACACACCCGAACACACACCCGAATTCAACCCGAATTCACACCCGAATACACACCCGAATACACACCCGAACACACACCCGAATACACATCCGAACACACACCCGAACACACACCCGAATACAACCCGAATACACGCCCGAACACTCACCCGAATATACACCCGAATACACACCCGAACACACACCCGAACACATACACGAATACAACCCGAATACAGACCCGAACACACACCCGAACACATACCCGAATACAACCCGAATACACACCCGAACACACACCCGAATACGCACCAGAACACACCCGAATACTCACCCGAACACACAACCGAACACACACCCGAACACACACCCGAATACAACCCGAATACACACCCGAACACACACCGGAACACACACCCGAACTCACACCCGAACACACACCCGAACACACACCCGAATACAACCCGAATACACACCCGAACACACACCCGAACACACACCCGAACACACACCGAAACACACACCCGAACACACACCCGAATACAACCCGAATACACACCCGAATACACACCCGAACACACACCCGAACACACTCCCGAACACACACCCGAATACACACCCGAACACACACACGAATACAACCCGAATACACACCCGAACACACACCCGACTACAACCCGAATACACACCCGAATACACACCCGAACACACACCCGAACACACTCCCGAACACACACCCGAATACACACCCGAACACACACACGAATACAACCCGAATACACACCCGAACACACACCCGAATACACACCCGAATACAACCCGAATACACACCCGAAAACACACCCGAATACAACCCGAATACACACCCGAATACACACCCGAATACAAACCCGAAAACACACCCGAATACACACCCGAATACACACCCGAACAGTCACCCGAATACACACCCGAATACAACCCGAATGCACACCCGAATACACACCCGAATACAAACCCGAAAACACACCCGAATTCACACCCGAATTCACACCCGAACACACACCCGAATGCAACCCGAATACACACCCGAACACACACCCGGATGCAACCCGAATACACACCCGAACACACACCCGAACACACTCCCGAACACACACCCGAATACACACCCGAACACACACACGAATACAACCCGAATACACACCCGAACACACACCCGAATACACACCCGAATACAACCCGAATACACACCCGAAAACACACCCGAATACAACGCGAACACACACCCGAACACACAATCGAATACAACCCGAACACACACCCGAACACACACCCGAATACAACCCGAATACACACCCGAACACACACCCGAACACACACCCGAACACACACCCGAACACACACCCGAATACAACCCGAATACACACCCGAATACACACCCGAACACACAACCGAATACACACCCGAACACACACCCGAACACACATCCGAATACAACCCGAATACACACCCGAACAGTCACCCGAATACACACCCGAATACAACCCGAATGCACACCCGAATACACACCCGAATACAAACCCGAAAACACACCCGAATTCACACCCGAACACACACCCGAATGCAACCCGAATACACACCCGAACACACACCCGGATGCAACCCGAATACACATCCGAATACACACCCGAACACACCCGAACACACACCCGACTACAACCCGAATACACACCCGAACACACTCCCGAACACACACCCGAATACAACCCGATCACACACCCGAACACACACCCGAATACAACCCGAATACACACCCGAACACACACCCGAATACAACCCGAATACACACCCGAATACACACCCGAATACACACCCGAACACACACCCGAATACACACCCGAACACACACCCGAACACACACCCGAATACAACCCGAATACACACCCGAACACTCACCCGAATATACACCCGAATACACACCCGAACACACACCCGAATACACACCCGAAAACACACCCGAACACATACCCGAATACAACCCGAATACACACCCGAACACACACCCGAATACGCACCAGAACACACCCGAATACTCACCCGAACACACAACCGAACACACACCCGAACACACACCCGAATACAACCCGAATACACACCCGAACACACACCGGAACACACACCCGAACTCACACCCGAACACACACTCGAACACACACCCGAATACAACCCGAATACACACCCGAACACACACCCGAACACACACCCGAACACACACCCGAACACACACCCGAATACAACCCGAATACACACCCGAACACACACCCGAATACACACTTGAACACACCCGAACACACACCCGACTACAACCCGAATACACACCCGAACACACACCCGAATACAACCCGAATACACACCCGAATACACACCCGAATACACACCCGAACACACACCCGAATACACACCCGAACACACACCCGAACACACACCCGAATACAACCCGAATACACACCCGAACACACACCCGAATACACACCCGAATACAACCCGAATACACTCCCGAATACACACCCGAATACAACCCGAATACACACCCGAATACAAACCCGAAAACACACCCGAATACACACCCGAACACACACCCGAAAACACACCCGAACACACACCCGAATACACACCCGAACACACACCCGACTACAACCCGAATACACACCCGAACACACACCCGAACACACACCCGAACACACACCCGAACACACACCCGAATACAACCCGAATACACACCCGAACACACACCCGAATACACACCTGAACACACCCGAACACACACCCGACTACAACCCGAATACACACCCGAACACACACCCGAATACAACCCGAATACACACCCGAATACACACCCGAATACACACCCGAACACACACCCGAATACACACCCGAACACACACCCGAACACACACCCGAATACAACCCGAATACACACCCGAACACTCACCCGAATATACACCCGAATACACACCCGAACACACACCCGAATACACACCCGAAAACACACCCGAACACATACCCGAATACAACCCGAATACACACCCGAACACACACCCGAATACGCACCAGAACACACCCGAATACTCACCCGAACACACAACCGAACACACACCCGAACACACACCCGAATACAACCCGAATACACACCCGAACACACACCGGAACACACACCCGAACTCACACCCGAACACACACTCGAACACACACCCGAATACAACCCGAATACACACCCGAACACACACCCGAACACACACCCGAATACACACCCGAACACACACCCGAACACACACCGAAACACACACCCGAACACACACCCGAATACAACCCGAATACACACCCGAACACACACCCGAACACACACCCGAATACACACCCGAACACACACCCGAATACAACCCGAATACACACCCGAACACACACCCGAACACACACCCGAACACACACCGAAACACACACCCGAACACACACCCGACTACAACCCGAATACACACCCGAATACACACCCGAACACACACCCGAACACACTCCCGAACACACACCCGAATACACACCCGAATACACACCCGAACACACACCCGAAAACACATCCGAATACACACCCGAACACACACCCGAATACAACCCGAATACACACCCGAACACACACCCGAATACACACCCGAATACAACCCGAATACACACCCGAAAACACACCCGAATACAACCCGAATACACACCCGAATACACACCCGAAAACATACCCGAATTCACACCCGAACACACACCCGAATGCAACCCGAATACACACCCGAACACACACCCGAATGCAACCCGAATACACATCCGAATACACACCCGAACACACCCGAACACACACCCGACTACAACCCGAATACACACCCGAACACACACCCGAATACAACCCGAATACACACCCGAACACACACCCGAATACACACCCGAACACACACCCGAATACACACCGGAAAACACACCCGAACACATACCCGAATACAACCCGAAAACACACGAACACACACCCGAATACGCACCAGAACACACCCGAATACTCACCCGAACACACAACCGAACACACACCCGAACACACACCCGAATACAACCCGAATACACACCCGAACACACACCCGAATACACACCCGAACACACACCCGAACACACACCCGAATACAACCCGAATACACACCCGAATATACACCCGAACACACACCCGAACACACACCCGAATACAACCCGAATACACACCCGAACACACACCCGAATACACTCCCGAACACACACCCGAATACAACCCGAATACAACCCGAATACACACCCGAACACACACCCGAATACCCACCCGAACACACACCCGAATACACACCCGAACACACACCCGAATACAACCCGAATACACACCCGAATACACACCCGAATACACACCCGAACACACACCCGAATACACACCCGAACACACACCCGAACACACACCCGAATACAACCCGAATACACACCCGAATACACACCCGAATACAAACCCGAAAACATACCCGAATACACACCCGAACACACACCCGAATACAACCCGAATACACACCCGAACACACACCCGAATACACACCCGAGCACACACCCGAATATACACCCGAACACACACCCGAATACACACCCGAACACACACCCGAACACACACCCGAATACAACCCGAATACACACCCGAATAAACACCCGAATACAAACCCGAAAACACACCCGAATACACACCCGAACACACACACGAATGCAACCCGAATACACACCCGAATACACACCCGAACACACACCCGACTACAACCCGAATACAGACGCGAACACACTCCCGAACACACACCCGAACACACCCGAATACTCACCCGAACACACAACCGAACACACACCCGAATACAACCCGAATACACACCCGAACACACACCCGAATACACACCCGAACACACACCCGAATACACACCCGAACACACACCCGAATGCAACCCGAATACACAACCGAATACACACCCGAACACACCCGAACACACACCCGAATACAACCCGAATACACACCCGAACACACACCCGAATTCAACCCGAATACACACCAGAACACACACCCGAATACAACCCGAATACACAACCGAACACACACCCGAATACACACCCGAACACACACCCGAATACACACCCGAACACACACCCGAATGCAACCCGAATACACAACCGAATACACACCCGAACACACCCGAACACACACCCGACTACAACCCGAATACACACCCGAACACACTCCCGAACACACACCCGAATACAACCCGATCACACACCCGAACACACACCCGAATACAACCCGAATGCACACCCGAATACACACCCGAATACAAACCCGAAAACACACCCGAATTCACACCCGAACACACACCCGAATGCAACCCGAATACACAACCGAAGACACATCCGAATACACAACCGAAAACACACCCGAATGCAACCCGAATACACATCCGAATACACACCCGAACACACCCGAACACACACCCGACTACAACCCGAATACACACCCGAACACACACCCGAATACATACCTGAATACAACCCGAATACACACACGAACACACACCCGAATACGCACCAGAACACACCCGAATACTCACCCGAACACACAACCGAACACACACCCGAACACACACCCGAATACAACCCGAATACACACCCGAACACACACCGGAACACACACCCGAACTCACACCCGAACACACACCCGAACACACACCCGAATACAACCCGAATACACACCCGAACACACACCCGAACACACACCCGAACACATACACGAATACAACCCGAATACACACCCGAACACACACCCGAATACATACCTGAATACAACCCGAATACACACCCGAACACACACCCGAATACGCACCAGAACACACCCGAATACTCACCCGAACACACAACCGAACACACACCCGAACACACACCCGAATACAACCCGAATACACACCCGAACACACACCGGAACACACACCCGAACTCACACCCGAACACACACCCGAACACACACCCGAATACAACCCGAATACACACCCGAACACACACCCGAACACACACCCGAACACACACCCGAACACACACCGAAACACACACCCGAACACACACCCGAATACAACCCGAATACACACCCGAAAACACACCCGAACACACACCCGAATACACACCCTAACACACACCCGAACACACACCCGAACACACACCCGAACACACACCCGAATACAACCCGAATACACACCCGAACACACACCCGAATACACACCTGAACACACCCGAACACACACCCGACTACAACCCGAATACACACCCGAACACACACCCGACTACAACCCGAATACACACCCGAATACACACCCGAACACACACCCGAACACACTCCCGAACACACACCCGAATACACACCCGAACACACACACGAATACAACCCGAATACACACCCGAACACACACCCGAATACACACCCGAATACAACCCGAATACACACCCGAAAACACACCCGAATACAACCCGAATACACACCCGAATACAAACCCGAAAACACACCCGAATACACACCCGAACACACACCCGAACACACACCCGAATACACACTCGAACACACACCCGAATACAACGCGAACACACACCCGAACACACAATCGAATACAACCCGAACACACACCCGAACACCCACCCGAATACAACCCGAATACACACCCGAACACACACCCGAACACACACCCGAACACACACCCGAACACACACCCGAATACAACCCGAATACACACCCGAATACACACCCGAATACACACCCGAACACACAACCGAATACACACCCGAACACACACCCGAACACACACCCGAATACAACCCGAATACACACCCGAACAGTCACCCGAATACACACCCGAATACAACCCGAATGCACACCCGAATACACACCCGAATACAAACCCGAAAACACACCCGAATTCACACCCGAACACACACCCGAATGCAACCCGAATACACACCCGAACACACACCCGGATGCAACCCGAATACACATCCGAATACACACCCGAACACCCCCGAACACACACCCGACTACAACCCGAATACACACCCGAACACACTCCCGAACACACACCCGAATACAACCCGATCACACACCCGAACACACACCCGAATACAACCCGAATACACACCCGAACACACACCCGAATACAACCCGAATACACACCCGAATACACACCCGAATACACACCCGAACACACACCCGAATACACACCCGAACACACACCCGAACACACACCCGAATACAACCCGAATACACACCCGAACACTCACCCGAATATACACCCGAATACACACCCGAACACACACCCGAATACACACCCGAAAACACACCCGAACACATACCCGAATACAACCCGAATACACACCCGAACACACACCCGAATACGCACCAGAACACACCCGAATACTCACCCGAACACACAACCGAACACACACCCGAACACACACCCGAATACAACCCGAATACACACCCGAACACACACCGGAACACACACCCGAACTCACGCCCGAACACACACTCGAACACACACCCGAATACAACCCGAATACACACCCGAACACACACCCGAACACACACCCGAACACACACCCGAACACACACCCGAATACAACCCGAATACACACCCGAACACACACCCGAATACACACCTGAACACACCCGACTACAACCCGAATACACACCCGAACACACACCCGAATACAACCCGAATACACACCCGAATACACACCCGAATACACACCCGAACACACACCCGAACACACACCCGAACACACACCGGAATACAACCCGAATACACACCCGAACACACACCCGAATACACACCCGAATACAACCCGAATACACTCCCGAATACACACCCGAATACAACCCGAATACACACCCGAATACAAACCCGAAAACACACCCGAATACACACCCGAACACACACCCGAAAACACACCCGAACACACACCCGAATACACACCCGAACACACACCCGACTACAACCCGAATACACACCCGAACACACACCCGAACACACACCCGAACACACACCCGAACACACACCCGAATACAACCCGAATACACACCCGAACACACACCCGAATACACACCTGAACACACCCGAACACACACCCGACTACAACCCGAATACACACCCGAACACACACCCGAATACAACCCGAATACACACCCGAATACACACCCGAATACACACCCGAACACACACCCGAATACACACCCGAACACACACCCGAACACACACCCGAATACAACCCGAATACACACCCGAACACTCACCCGAATATACACCCGAATACACACCCGAACACACACCCGAATACACACCCGAAAACACACCCGAACACATACCCGAATACAACCCGAATACACACCCGAACACACACCCGAATACGCACCAGAACACACCCGAATACTCACCCGAACACACAACCGAACACACACCCGAACACACACCCGAATACAACCCGAATACACACCCGAACACACACCGGAACACACACCCGAACTCACACCCGACCACACACTCGAACACACACCCGAATACAACCCGAATACACACCCGAACACACACCCGAACACACACCCGAATACACACCCGAACACACACCCGAACACACACCGAAACACACACCCGAACACACACCCGAATACAACACGAATACACACCCGAACACACACCCGAACACACACCCGAATACACACCCGAACACACAGCCGAATACAACCCGAATACACACCCGAACACACACCCGAATACACATCCGAACACACACCCGAACACACACCCGAATACAACCCGAATACACGCCCGAACACTCACCCGAATATACACCCGAATACACACCCGAAAAACACACCCGAACACATACACGAATACAACCCGAATACAGACCCGAACACACACCCGAACACATACCCGAATACACACCCGAACACACACCCGAACACACACCCGAATACGCACCAGAACACACGCGAATACTCACCCGAACACACAACCGAACACACACCCGAACACACACCCGAATACAACCCGAATACACACCCGAACACACACCGGAACACACACCCGAACTCACACCCGAACACACACCCGAACACACACCCGAATACAACCCGAATACACACCCGAACACACACCCGAACACACACCCGAACAGACACCGAAACACACACCCGAACACACACCCGAATACAACCCGAATACACACCCGAATACACACCCGAACACACACCCGAACACACTCCCGAACACACACCCGAATACACACCCGAACACACACACGAATACAACCCGAATACACACCCGAACACACACCCGACTACAACCCGAATACACACCCGAATACACACCCGAACACACACCCGAACACACTCCCGAACACACACCCGAATACACACCCGAACACACACACGAATACAACCCGAATACACACCCGAACACACACCCGAATACACACCCGAATACAACCCGAATACACACCCGAAAACACACCCGAATACAACCCGAATACACACCCGAATACACACCCGAATACAAACCCGAAAACACACCCGAATACACACCCGAATACACACCCGAACAGTCACCCGAATACACACCCGAATACAACCCGAATGCACACCCGAATACACACCCGAATACAAACCCGAAAACACACCCGAATTCACACCCGAACACACACCCGAATGCAACCCGAATACACACCCGAACACACACCCGGATGTAACCCGAATACACACCCGAACACACACCCGAACACACTCCCGAACACACACCCGAATACACACCCGAACACACACACGAATACAACCCGAATACACACCCGAACACACACCCGAATACACACCCGAATACAACCCGAATACACACCCGAAAACACACCCGAATACAACGCGAACACACACCCGAACACACAATCGAATACAACCCGAACACACACCCGAACACACACCCGAATACAACCCGAATACACACCCGAACACACACCCGAACACACACCCGAACACACACCCGAATACAACCCGAATACACACCCGAATACACACCCGAATACACACCCGAACACACAACCGAATACACACCCGAACACACACCCGAACACACACCCGAATACAACCCGAATACACACCCGAACAGTCACCCGAATACACACCCGAATACAACCCGAATGCACACCCGAATACACACCCGAATACAAACCCGAAAACACACCCGAATTCACACCCGAACACACACCCGAATGCAACCCGAATACACACCCGAACACACACCCGGATGCAACCCGAATACACATCCGAATACACACCCGAACACACCCGAACACACACCCGACTACAACCCGAATACACACCCGAACACACTCCCGAACACACACCCGAATACAACCCGATCACACACCCGAACACACACCCGAATACAACCCGAATACACACCCGAACACACACCCGAATACAACCCGAATACACACCCGAATACACACCCGAATACACACCCGAACACACACCCGAATACACACCCGAACACACACCCGAACACACACCCGAATACAACCCGAATACACACCCGAACACTCACCCGAATACACACCCGAAAACACACCCGAACACATACCCGAATACAACCCGAATACACACCCGAACACACACCCGAATACGCACCAGAACACACCCGAATACTCACCCGAACACACAACCGAACACACACCCGAACACACACCAGAATACAACCCGAATACACACCCGAACACACACCGGAACACACACACGAACTCACACCCGAACACACACTCGAACACACACCCGAATACAACCCGAATACACACCCGAACACACACCCGAACACACACCCGAACACACACCCGAACACACACCCGAATACAACCCGAATACACACCCGAACACACACCCGAATACACACCTGAACACACCCGAACACACACCCGACTACAACCCGAATACACACCCGAACACACACCCGAATACAACCCGAATACACACCCGAATACACACCCGAATACACACCCGAACACACACCCGAATACACACCCGAACACACACCCGAACACACACCCGAATACAACCCGAATACACACCCGAACACACACCCGAATACACACCCGAATACAACCCGAATACACTCCCGAATACACACCCGAATACAACCCGAATACACACCCGAATACAAACCCGAAAACACACCCGAATACACACCCGAACACACACCCGAAAACACACCCGAACACACACCCGAATACACACCCGAACACACACCCGACTACAACTCGAATACACACCCGAACACACACCCGAACACACACCCGAACACACACCCGAACACACACCCGAATACAACCCGAATACACACCCGAACACACACCCGAATACACACCTGAACACACCCGAACACACACCCGACTACAACCCGAATACACACCCGAACACACACCCGAATACAACCCGAATACACACCCGAATACACACCCGAATACACACCCGAACACACACCCGAATACACACCCGAACACACAAACGAACACACACCCGAATACAACCCGAATACACACCCGAACACTCACCCGAATATACACCCGAATACACACCCGAACACACACCCGAATACACACCCGAAAACACACCCGAACACATACCCGAATACAACCCGAATACACACCCGAACACACACCCGAATACGCACCAGAACACACCCGAATACTCACCCGAACACACAACCGAACACACACCCGAACACACACCCGAATACAACCCGAATACACACCCGAACACACACCGGAACACACACCCGAACTCACACCCGAACACACACTCGAACACACACCCGAATACAACCCGAATACACACCCGAACACACACCCGAACACACACCCGAATACACACCCGAACACACACCCGAACACACACCGAAACACACACCCGAACACACACCCGAATACAACCCGAATACACACCCGAACACACACCCGAACACACACCCGAATACACACCCGAACACACACCCGAATACAACCCGAATACACACCCGAACACACACCCGAACACACACCCGAACACACACCGAAACACACACCCGAACACACACCCGACTACAACCCGAATACACACCCGAATACACACCCGAACACACACCCGAACACACTCCCGAACACACACCCGAATACACACCCGAATACACACCCGAACACACACCCGAACACACATCCGAATACACACCCGAACACACACCCGAATACAACCCGAATACGCACCCGAACACACACCCGAATACACACCCGAATACAACCCGAATACACACCCGAAAACACACCCGAATACAACCCGAATACACACCCGAATACACACCCGAAAACATACCCGAATTCACACCCGAACACACACCCGAATGCAACCCGAATACACACCCGAACACACACCCGAATGCAACCCGAATACACATCCGAATACACACCCGAACACACCCGAACACACACCCGACTACAACCCGAATACACACCCGAACACACACCCGAATACAACCCGAATACACACCCGAACACACACCCGAACACACACCCGAATACACACCCGAACACACACCCGAATACACACCGGAAAACACACCCGAACACATACCCGAATACAACCCGAAAACACACGAACACACACCCGAATACGCACCAGAACACACCCGAATACTCACCCGAACACACAACCGAACACACACCCGAACACACACCCGAATACAACCCGAATACACACCCGAACACACACCCGAATACACACCCGAACACACACCCGAACACACACCCGAATACAAACCGAATACACACCCGAATATACACCCGAACACACACCCGAACACACACCCGAATACAACCCGAATACACACCCGAACACACACCCGAATACACACCCGAACACACACCCGAATACAACCCGAATACAACCCGAATACACACTCGAACACACACCCGAATACCCACCCGAACACACACCCGAATACACACCCGAACACACACCCGAATACAACCCGAATACACACCCGAATACACACCCGAATACACACCCGAACACACACCCGAACACACACCCGAATACAACCCGAATACACACCCGAATACACACCCGAATACAAACCCGAAAACATACCCGAATACACACCCGAACACACACCCGAATACAACCCGAATACACACCCGAACACACACCCGAATACACACCCGAGCACACACCCGAATATACACCCGAACACACACCCGAATACACACCCGAACACACACCCGAACACACACCCGAATACAACCCGAATACACACCCGAATAAACACCCGAATACAAACCCGAAAACACACCCGAATACACACCCGAACACACACACGAATGCAACCCGAATACACACCCGAATACACACCCGAACACACACCCGACTACAACCCGAATACAGACCCGAACACACTCCCGAACACACACCCGAACACACCCGAATACTCACCCGAACACACAACCGAACACACACCCGAATACAACCCGAATACACACCCGAACACACACCCGAATACACACCCGAACACACACCCGAATACACACCCGAACACACACCCGAATGCAACCCGAATACACAACCGCATACACACCCGAACACACCCGAACACACACCCGAATACAACCCGAATACACACCCGAACACACACCCGAATACAACCCGAATACACACCCGAACACACACCCGAACACACACCCGAATACAACCCGAATACACACCCGAACACACACCCGAATACACACCCGAACACACACCCGAATACACACCCGAACACACACCCGAATGCAACCCGAATACACAACCGAATACACACCCGAACACACCCGAACACACACCCGACTACAACCCGAATACACACCCGAACACACTCCCGAACACACACCCGAATACAACCCGATCACACACCCGAACACACACCCGAATACAACCCGAATGCACACCCGAATACACACCCGAATACAAACCCGAAAACACACCCGAATTCACACCCGAACACACACCCGAATGCAACCCGAATACACACCCGAAGACACATCCGAATACACAACCGAAAACACACCCGAATGCAACCCGAATACACATCCGAATACACACCCGAACACACCCGAACACACACCCGACTACAACCCGAATACACACCCGAACACACTCCCGAACACACACCAGAATACAACCCGATCACACACCCGAACACACACCCGAATACAACCCGAATACACACCCGAACACACACCCGAACACACACCCGAATACACACCCGAACACACACCCGAACACACACCCGAACACACACCCGAACACACACCCGAATACAACCCGAATACACACCCGAACACACACCCGAATACACACCTGAACACACCCGAACACACACCCGACTACAACCCGAATACACACCCGAACACACACCCGAATTCAACCCGAATACACACCCGAATACACACCCGAATACACACCCGAACACACACCCGAATACACATCCGAACACACACCCGAACACACACCCGAATACAACCCGAATACACGCCCGAACACTCACCCGAATATACACCCGAATACACACCCGAACACACACCCGAACACATACACGAATACAACCCGAATACACACCCGAACACACACCCGAATACATACCTGAATACAACCCGAATACACACCCGAACACACACCCGAATACGCACCAGAACACACCCGAATACTCACCCGAACACACAACCGAACACACACCCGAACACACACCCGAATACAACCCGAATACACACCCGAACACACACCGGAACACACACCCGAACTCACACCCGAACACACACCCGAACACACACCCGAATACAACCCGAATACACACCCGAACACACACCCGAACACACACCCGAACACACACCCGAACACACACCGAAACACACACCCGAACACACACCCGAATACAACCCGAATACACACCCGAAAACACACCCGAACACACACCCGAATACACACCCTAACACACACCCGAACACACACCCGAACACACACCCGAATACAACCCGAATACACACCCGAACACACACCCGAATACAGACCTGAACACACCCGAACACACACCCGACTACAACCCGAATACACACCCGAACACACACCCGACTACAACCCGAATACACACCCGAATACACACCCGAACACACACCCGAATACACACCTGAACACACCCGAACACACACCCGACTACAACCCGAATACACACCCGAACACACACCCGAATTCAACCCGAATACACACCCGAATACACACCCGAATACACACCCGAACACACACCCGAATACACATCCGAACACACACCCGAACACACACCCGAATACAACCCGAATACACGCCCGAACACTCACCCGAATATACACCCGAAAACACACCCGAATACACACCCGAACACACACCCGAACACACACCCGAATACACACTCGAACACACACCCGAATACAACGCGAACACACACCCGAACACACAATCGAATACAACCCGAACACACACCCGAACACCCACCCGAATACAACCCGAATACACACCCGAACACACACCCGAACACACACCCGAACACACACCCGAACACACACCCGAATACAACCCGAATACACACCCGAATACACACCCGAACACACACCCGAATACACACCCGAACACACACCCGAACACACACCCGAATACAACCCGAATACACACCCGAACACTCACCCGAATATACACCCGAATACACACCCGAACACACACCCGAATACACACCCGAAAACACACCCGAACACATACCCGAATACAACCCGAATACACACCCGAACACACACCCGAATACGCACCAGAACACACCCGAATACTCACCCGAACACACAACCGAACACACACCCGAACACACACCCGAATACAACCCGAATACACACCCGAACACACACCGGAACACACACCCGAACTCACACCCGAACACACACTCGAACACACACCCGAATACAACCCGAATACACACCCGAACACACACCCGAACACACACCCGAACACACACCCGAACACACACCCGAATACAACCCGAATACACACCCGAACACACACCCGAATACACACCTGAACACACCCGAACACACACCCGACTACAACCCGAATACACACCCGAACACACACCCGAATACAACCCGAATACACACCCGAATACACACCCGAATACACACCCGAACACACACCCGAACACACACCCGAACACACACCCGAATACAACCCGAATACACACCCGAACACACACCCGAATACACACCCGAATACAACCCGAATACACTCCCGAATACACACCCGAATACAACCCGAATACACACCCGAATACAAACCCGAAAACACACCCGAATACACACCCGAACACACACCCGAAAACACACCCGAACACACACCCGAATACACACCCGAACACACACCCGACTACAACCCGAATACACACCCGAACACACACCCGAACACACACCCGAACACACACCCGAACACACACCCGAATACAACCCGAATACACACCCGAACACACACCCGAATACACACCTGAACACACCCGAACACACACCCGACTACAACCCGAATACACACCCGAACACACACCCGAATACAACCCGAATACACACCCGAATACACACCCGAATACACACCCGAACACACACCCGAATACACACCCGAACACACACCCGAACACACACCCGAATACAACCCGAATACACACCCGAACACTCACCCGAATATACACCCGAATACACACCCGAACACACACCCGAATACACACCCGAAAACACACCCGAACACATACCCGAATACAACCCGAATACACACCCGAACACACACCCGAATACGCACCAGAACACACCCGAATACTCACCCGAACACACAACCGAACACACACCCGAACACACACCCGAATACAACCCGAATACACACCCGAACACACACCGGAACACACACCCGAACTCACACCCGACCACACACTCGAACACACACCCGAATACAACCCGAATACACACCCGAACACACACCCGAACACACACCCGAATACACACCCGAACACACACCCGAACACACACCGAAACACACACCCGAACACACACCCGAATACAACACGAATACACACCCGAACACACACCCGAACACACACCCGAATACACACCCGAACACACACCCGAATACAACCCGAATACACACCCGAACACACACCCGAACACACACCCGAACACACACCGAAACACACACCCGAACACACACCCGACTACAACCCGAATACACACCCGAATACACACCCGAACACACACCCGAACACACTCCCGAACACACACCCGAATACACACCCGAACACACACCCTAATACAACCCGAATACACACCAGAACACACACCCGAATACACACCCGAATACAACCCGAATACACTCCCGAATACACACCCGAATACAACCCGAATACACACCCGAATTCAAACCCGAAAACACACCCGAATACACACCCGAACACACACCCGAAAACACACCCGAACACACACCCGAATACACACCCGAACACACACCCGACTACAACCCGAATACACACCCGAACACACTCCCGAACACACACCCGAATACAACCCGATCACACACCCGAACACACACCCGAATACAACCCGAATACACACCCGAATTCACACCCGAATACAAACCCGAAAACACACCCGAATACACACCCGAACACACACCCGAAAACACCCGAACACACACCCGAATACACACCCGAACACACACCCGACTACAAACCGAATACACACCCGAACACACAACCGAACACACACCCGAACACACACCCGAATACAACCAGAATACACACCCGAACACACACCCGAATACACACCCGAACGCACACCCGAACACACACCCGAATACAACCCGAATACACACCCGAATATACACCCGAACACACACCCGAACACACACCCGAATACAACCCGAATACACACCCGAACACACACCCGAATACACACCCGAACACACACCCGAATACAACCCGAATACAACCCGAATACACACCCGAACACACACCCGAATACCCACCCGAACACACACCCGAATACACACCCGAACACACACCCGAATACAACCCGGATACACACCCGAATACACACCCGAATACACACCCGAACACACACCCGAATACACACCCGAACACACACCCGAACACACACCCGAATACAACCCGAATACACACCCGAATACACACCCGAATACAAACCCGAAAACACACCCGAATACACACCCGAATACACACCCGAATACAACCCGAATACACACCCGAACACACACCCGAATACACACCCGAGCACACACCCGAATATACACCCGAACACACACCCGAATACACACCCGAACACACACCCGAACACACACCCGAATACAACCCGAATACACACCCGAATAAACACCCGAATACAAACCCGAAAACACACCCGAATACACACCCGAACACACACACGAATGCAACCCGAATACACACCCGAATACACACCCGAACACACACCCGACTACAACCCGAATACAGACCCGAACACACTCCCGAACACACACCCGAACACACCCGAATACTCACCCGAACACACAACCGAACACACACCCGAATACAACCCGAATACACACCCGAACACACACCCGAATACACACCCGAACACACACCCGAATACACACCCGAACACACACCCGAATGCAACCCGAATACACAACCGAATACACACCCGAACACACCCGAATACACACCCGAATACAACCCGAATACACACCCGAACACACACCCGAATACAACCCGAATACACACCCGAACACACACCCGAACACACACCCGAATACAACCCGAATACACACCCGAACACACACCCGAACACACACCCGAATACACACCCGAACACACACCCGACTACAACTCGAATACACACCCGAACACACACCCGAACACACACCCGAACACACACCCGAACACACACCCGAATACAACCCGAATACACACCCAAGCACACACCCGAATACACACCTGAACACACCCGAACACACACCCGACTACAACCCGAATACACACCCGAACACACACCCGAATACAACCCGAATACACACCCGAATACACACCCGAATACACACCCGAACACACACCCGAATACACACCCGAACACACAAACGAACACACACCCGAATACAACCCGAATACACACCCGAACACTCACCCGAATATACACCCGAATACACACCCGAACACACACCCGAATACACACCCGAAAACACTCCCGAACACATACCCGAATACAACCCGAATACACACCCGAACACACACCCGAATACGCACCAGAACACACCCGAATACTCACCCGAACACACAACCGAACACACACCCGAACACACACCCGAATACAACCCGAATACACACCCGAACACACACCGGAACACACACCCGAACTCACACCCGAACACACACTCGAACACACACCCGAATACAACCCGAATACACACCCGAACACACACCCGAACACACACCCGAATACACACCCGAACACACACCCGAACACACACCGAAACACACACCCGAACACACACCCGAATACAACCCGAATACACACCCGAACACACACCCGAACACACACCCGAATACACACCCGAACACACACCCGAATACAACCCGAATACACACCCGAACACACACCCGAACACACACCCGAACACACACCGAAACACACACCCGAACACACACCCGACTACAACCCGAATACACACCCGAATACACACCCGAACACACACCCGAACACACTCCCGAACACACACCCGAATACACACCCGAATACACACCCGAACACACACCCGAACACACATCCGAATACACACCCGAACACACACCCGAATACAACCCGAATACACACCCGAACACACACCCGAATACACACCCGAATACAACCCGAATACACACCCGAAAACACACCCGAATACAACCCGAATACACACCCGAATACACACCCGAAAACATACCCGAATTCACACCCGAACACACACCCGAATGCAACCCGAATACACACCCGAACACACACCCGAATGCAACCCGAATACACATCCGAATACACACCCGAACACACCCGAACACACACCCGACTACAACCCGAATACACACCCGAACACACACCCGAATACACACCCGAACACACACCCGACTACAACCCGAATACACACCCGAACACACTCCCGAACACACACCCGAATACAACCCGATCACACACCCGAACACACACCCGAATACAACCCGAATACACACCCGAATTCACACCCGAATACAAACCCGAAAACACACCCGAATACACACCCGAACACACACCCGAAAACACCCGAACACACACCCGAATACACACCCGAACACACACCCGACTACAAACCGAATACACACCCGAACACACAACCGAACACACACCCGAACACACACCCGAATACAACCAGAATACACACCCGAACACACACCCGAATACACACCCGAACGCACACCCGAACACACACCCGAATACAACCCGAATACACACCCGAATATACACCCGAACACACACCCGAATACAACCCGAATACACACCCGAACACACACCCGAATACACACCCGAACACACACCCGAATACAACCCGAATACAACCCGAATACACACCCGAACACACACCCGAATACCCACCCGAACACACACCCGAATACACACCCGAACACACACACGAATGCAACCCGAATACACACCCGAATACACACCCGAACACACACCCGACTACAACCCGAATACAGACCCGAACACACTCCCGAACACACACCCGAACACACCCGAATACTCACCCGAACACACAACCGAACACACACCCGAATACAACCCGAATACACACCCGAACACACACCCGAATACACACCCGAACACACACCCGAATACACACCCGAACACACACCCGAATGCAACCCGAATACACAACCGAATACACACCCGAACACACCCGAATACACACCCGAATACAACCCGAATACACACCCGAACACACACCCGAATACAACCCGAATACACACCCGAACACACACCCGAACACACACCCGAATACAACCCGAATACACACCCGAACACACACCCGAACACACACCCGAATACACACCCGAACACACACCCGACTACAACTCGAATACACACCCGAACACACACCCGAACACACACCCGAACACACACCCGAACACACACCCGAATACAACCCGAATACACACCCGAACACACACCCGAATACACACCTGAACACACCCGAACACACACCCGACTACAACCCGAATACACACCCGAACACACACCCGAATACAACCCGAATACACACCCGAATACACACCCGAATACACACCCGAACACACACCCGAATACACACCCGAACACACAAACGAACACACACCCGAATACAACCCGAATACACACCCGAACACTCACCCGAATATACACCCGAATACACACCCGAACACACACCCGAATACACACCCGAAAACACACCCGAACACATACCCGAATACAACCCGAATACACACCCGAACACACACCCGAATACGCACCAGAACACACCCGAATACTCACCCGAACACACAACCGAACACACACCCGAACACACACCCGAATACAACCCGAATACACACCCGAACACACACCGGAACACACACCCGAACTCACACCCGAACACACACTCGAACACACACCCGAATACAACCCGAATACACACCCGAACACACACCCGAACACACACCCGAATACACACCCGAACACACACCCGAACACACACCGAAACACACACCCGAACACACACCCGAATACAACCCGAATACACACCCGAACACACACCCGAACACACACCCGAATACACACCCGAACACACACCCGAATACAACCCGAATACACACCCGAACACACACCCGAACACACACCCGAACACACACCGAAACACACACCCGAACACACACCCGACTACAACCCGAATACACACCCGAATACACACCCGAACACACACCCGAACACACTCCCGAACACACACCCGAATACACACCCGAATACACACCCGAACACACACCCGAACACACATCCGAATACACACCCGAACACACACCCGAATACAACCCGAATACACACCCGAACACACACCCGAATACACACCCGAATACAACCCGAATACACACCCGAAAACACACCCGAATACAACCCGAATACACACCCGAATACACACCCGAAAACATACCCGAATTCACACCCGAACACACACCCGAATGCAACCCGAATACACACCCGAACACACACCCGAATGCAACCCGAATACACATCCGAATACACACCCGAACACACCCGAACACACACCCGACTACAACCCGAATACACACCCGAACACACACCCGAATACACACCCGAACACACACCCGACTACAACCCGAATACACACCCGAACACACTCCCGAACACACACCCGAATACAACCCGATCACACACCCGAACACACACCCGAACACAACCCGAATACACACCCGAATTCACACCCGAATACAAACCCGAAAACACACCCGAATACACACCCGAACACACACCCGAAAACACCCGAACACACACCCGAATACACACCCGAACACACACCCGACAACAAACCGAATACACACCCGAACAAACAACCGAACACACACCCGAACACACACCCGAATACAACCAGAATACACACCCGAACACACACCCGAATACACACCCGAACGCACACCCGAACACACACCCGAATACAACCCGAATACACACCCGAATATACACCCGAACACACACCCGAACACACACCCGAATACAACCCGAATACACACCCGAACACACACCCGAATACACACCCGAACACACACCCGAATACAACCCGAATACAACCCGAATACACACCCGAACACACACCCGAATACCCACCCGAACACACACCCGAACACACACCCGAATACAACCCGGATACACACCCGAATACACACCCGAATACACACCCGAACACACACCCGAATACACACCCGAACACACACCCGAACACACACCCGAATACAACCCGAATACACACCCGAATACACACCCGAATACAAACCCGAAAACACACCCGAATACACACCCGAATACACACCCGAATACAACCCGAATACACACCCGAACACACACCCGAATACACACCCGAGCACACACCCGAATATACACCCGAACACACACCCGAATACACACCCGAACACACACCCGAACACACACCCGAATACAACCCGAATACACACCCGAATAAACACCCGAATACAAACCCGAAAACACACCCGAATACACACCCGAACACACACACGAATGCAACCCGAATACACACCCGAATACACACCCGAACACACACCCGACTACAACCCGAATACAGACCCGAACACACTCCCGAACACACACCCGAACACACCCGAATACTCACCCGAACACACAACCGAACACACACCCGAATACAACCCGAATACACACCCGAACACACACCCGAATACACACCCGAACACACACCCGAATACACACCCGAACACACACCCGAATGCAACCCGAATACACAACTGAATACACACCCGAACACACCCGAATACACACCCGAATACAACCCGAATACACACCCGAACACACACCCGAATACAACCCGAATACACACCCGAACACACACCCGAACACACACCCGAATACAACCCGAATACACACCCGAACACACACCCGAACACACACCCGAATACACACCCGAACACACACCCGACTACAACTCGAATACACACCCGAACACACACCCGAACACACACCCGAACACACACCCGAATACACACCTGAACACACCCGAACACACACCCGACTACAACCCGAATACACACCCGAACACACACCCGAATACAACCCGAATACACACCCGAATACACACCCGAATACACACCCGAACACACACCCGAATACACACCCGAACACACAAACGAACACACACCCGAATACAACCCGAATACACACCCGAACACTCACCCGAATATACACCCGAATACACACCCGAACACACACCCGAATACACACCCGAAAACACACCCGAACACATACCCGAATACAACCCGAATACACACCCGAACACACACCCGAATACGCACCAGAACACACCCGAATACTCACCCGAACACACAACCGAACACACACCCGAACACACACCCGAATACAACCCGAATACACACCCGAACACACACCGGAACACACACCCGAACTCACACCCGAACACACACTCGAACACACACCCGAATACAACCCGAATACACACCCGAACACACACCCGAACACACACCCGAATACACACCCGAACACACACCCGAACACACACCGAAACACACACCCGAATACACACCCGAACACACACCCGAATACAACCCGAATACACACCCGAACACACACCCGAACACACACCCGAACACACACCGAAACACACACCCGAACACACACCCGACTACAACCCGAATACACACCCGAATACACACCCGAACACACACCCGAACACACTCCCGAACACACACCCGAATACACACCCGAATACACACCCGAACACACACCCGAACACACATCCGAATACACACCCGAACACACACCCGAATACAACCCGAATACACACCCGAACACACACCCGAATACACACCCGAATACAACCCGAATACACACCCGAAAACACACCCGAATACAACCCGAATACACACCCGAATACACACCCGAAAACATACCCGAATTCACACCCGAACACACACCCGAATGCAACCCGAATACACACCCGAACACACACCCGAATGCAACCCGAATACACATCCGAATACACACCCGAACACACCCGAACACACACCCGACTACAACCCGAATACACACCCGAACACACACCCGAATACAACCCGAATACACACCCGAACACACACCCGAACACACACCCGAATACACACCCGAACACACACCCGAATACACACCGGAAAACACACCCGAATACAACCCGAAAACACACGAACACACACCCGAATACGCACCAGAACACACCCGAATACTCACCCGAACACACAACCGAACACACACCCGAACACACACCCGAATACAACCCGAATACACACCCGAACACACACCCGAATACACACCCGAACACACACCCGAACACACACCCGAATACAACCCGAATACACACCCGAATATACACCCGAACACACACCCGAACACACACCCGAATACAACCCGAATACACACCCGAACACACACCCGAATACACACCCGAACACACACCCGAATACAACCCGAATACAACCCGAATACACACCCGAACACACACCCGAATACCCACCCGAACACACACCCGAATACACACCCGAACACACACCCGAATACAACCCGAATACACACCCGAATACACACCCGAACACACACCCGAACACACACCCGAATACAACCCGAATACACACCCGAATACACACCCGAATACAAACCCGAAAACATACCCGAATACACACCCGAACACACACCCGAATACAACCCGAATACACACCCGAACACACACCCGAATACACACCCGAGCACACACCCGAATATACACCCGAACACACACCCGAATACACACCCGAACACACACCCGAACACACACCCGAATACAACCCGAATACACACCCGAATAAACACCCGAATACAAACCCGAAAACACACCCGAATACACACCCGAACACACACACGAATGCAACCCGAATACACACCCGAATACACACCCGAACACACACCCGACTACAACCCGAATACAGACCCGAACACACTCCCGAACACACACCCGAACACACCCGAATACTCACCCGAACACACAACCGAACACACACCCGAATACAACCCGAATACACACCCGAACACACACCCGAATACACACCCGAACACACACCCGAATACACACCCGAACACACACCCGAATGCAACCCGAATACACAACCGCATACACACCCGAACACATCCGAACACACACCCGAATACAACCCGAATACACACCCGAACACACACCCGAATACAACCCGAATACACACCCGAACACACACCCGAACACACACCCGAATACAACCCGAATACACACCCGAACACACACCCGAATACACACCCGAACACACACCCGAATACACACCCGAACACACACCCGAATGCAACCCGAATACACAACCGAATACACACCCGAACACACCCGAACACACACCCGACTACAACCCGAATACACACCCGAACACACTCCCGAACACACACCCGAATACAACCCGATCACACACCCGAACACACACCCGAATACAACCCGAATGCACACCCGAATACACACCCGAATACAAACCCGAAAACACACCCGAATTCACACCCGAACACACACCCGAATGCAACCCGAATACACACCCGAAGACACATCCGAATACACAACCGAAAACACACCCGAATGCAACCCGAATACACATCCGAATACACACCCGAACACACCCGAACACACACCCGACTACAACCCGAATACACACCCGAACACACTCCCGAACACACACCAGAATACAACCCGATCACACACCCGAACACACACCCGAATACAACCCGAATACACACCCGAACACACACCCGAACACACACCCGAATACACACCCGAACACACACCCGAACACACACCCGAACACACACCCGAACACACACCCGAATACAACCCGAATACACACCCGAACACACACCCGAATACACACCTGAACACACCCGAACACACACCCGACTACAACCCGAATACACACCCGAACACACACCCGAATTCAACCCGAATACACACCCGAATACACACCCGAATACACACCCGAACACACACCCGAATACACATCCGAACACACACCCGAACACACACCCGAATACAACCCGAATACACGCCCGAACACTCACCCGAATATACACCCGAATACACACCCGAACACACACCCGAACACATACACGAATACAACCCGAATACACACCCGAACACACACCCGAATACATACCTGAATACAACCCGAATACACACCCGAACACACACCCGAATACGCACCAGAACACACCCGAATACTCACCCGAACACACAACCGAACACACACCCGAACACACACCCGAATACAACCCGAATACACACCCGAACACACACCGGAACACACACCCGAACTCACACCCGAACACACACCCGAACACACACCCGAATACAACCCGAATACACACCCGAACACACACCCGAACACACACCCGAACACACACCCGAACACACACCGAAACACACACCCGAACACACACCCGAATACAACCCGAATACACACCCGAAAACACACCCGAACACACACCCGAATACACACCCTAACACACACCCGAACACACACCCGAACACACACCCGAACACACACCCGAATACAACCCGAATACACACCCGAACACACACCCGAATACACACCTGAACACACCCGAACACACACCCGACTACAACCCGAATACACACCCGAACACACACCCGACTACAACCCGAATACACACCCGAATACACACCCGAACACACACCCGAATACACACCTGAACACACCCGAACACACACCCGACTACAACCCGAATACACACCCGAACACACACCCGAATTCAACCCGAATACACACCCGAATACACACCCGAATACACACCCGAACACACACCCGAATACACATCCGAACACACACCCGAACACACACCCGAATACAACCCGAATACACGCCCGAACACTCACCCGAATATACACCCGAATACACACCCGAACACACACCCGAACACATACACGAATACAACCCGAATACACACCCGAACACACACCCGAATACATACCTGAATACAACCCGAATACACACCCGAACACACACCCGAATACGCACCAGAACACACCCGAATACTCACCCGAACACACAACCGAACACACACCCGAACACACACCCGAATACAACCCGAATACACACCCGAACACACACCGGAACACACACCCGAACTCACACCCGAACACACACCCGAACACACACCCGAATACAACCCGAATACACACCCGAACACACACCCGAACACACACCCGAACACACACCCGAACACACACCGAAACACACACCCGAACACACACCCGAATACAACCCGAATACACACCCGAAAACACACCCGAACACACACCCGAATACACACCCTAACACACACCCGAATACACACCCGAACACACACACGAATACAACCCGAATACACACCCGAACACACACCCGAATACACACCCGAATACAACCCGAATACACACCCGAAAACACACCCGAATACAACCCGAATACACACCCGAATACACACCCGAATACAAACCCGTAAACACACCCGAATACACACCCGAACACACACCCGAACACACACCCGAATACACACTCGAACACACACCCGAATACAACGCGAACACACACCCGAACACACAATCGAATACAACCCGAACACACACCCGAACACCCACCCGAATACAACCCGAATACACACCCGAACACACACCCGAACACACACCCGAACACACACCCGAACACACACCCGAATACAACCCGAATACACACCCGAATACACACCCGAACACACACCCGAATACACACCCGAACACACACCCGAACACACACCCGAATACAACCCGAATACACACCCGAACACTCACCCGAATATACACCCGAATACACACCCGAACACACACCCGAATACACACCCGAAAACACACCCGAACACATACCCGAATACAACCCGAATACACACCCGAACACACACCCGAATACGCACCAGAACACACCCGAATACTCACCCGAACACACAACCGAACACACACCCGAACACACACCCGAATACAACCCGAATACACACCCGAACACACACCGGAACACACACCCGAACTCACACCCGAACACACACTCGAACACACACCCGAATACAACCCGAATACACACCCGAACACACACCCGAACACACACCCGAACACACACCCGAACACACACCCGAATACAACCCGAATACACACCCGAACACACACCCGAATACACACCTGAACACACCCGAACACACACCCGACTACAACCCGAATACACACCCGAACACACACCCGAATACAACCCGAATACACACCCGAATACACACCCGAATACACACCCGAACACACACCCGAACACACACCCGAACACACACCCGAATACAACCCGAATACACACCCGAACACACACCCGAATACACACCCGAATACAACCCGAATACACTCCCGAATACACACCCGAATACAACCCGAATACACACCCGAATACAAACCCGAAAACACACCCGAATACACACCCGAACACACACCCGAAAACACACCCGAACACACACCCGAATACACACCCGAACACACACCCGACTACAACCCGAATACACACCCGAACACACACCCGAACACACACCCGAACACACACCCGAACACACACCCGAATACAACCCGAATACACACCCGAACACACACCCGAATACACACCTGAACACACCCGAACACACACCCGACTACAACCCGAATACACACCCGAACACACACCCGAATACAACCCGAATACACACCCGAATACACACCCGAATACACACCCGAACACACACCCGAATACACACCCGAACACACACCCGAACACACACCCGAATACAACCCGAATACACACCCGAACACTCACCCGAATATACACCCGAATACACACCCGAACACACACCCGAATACACACCCGAAAACACACCCGAACACATACCCGAATACAACCCGAATACACACCCGAACACACACCCGAATACGCACCAGAACACACCCGAATACTCACCCGAACACACAACCGAACACACACCCGAACACACACCCGAATACAACCCGAATACACACCCGAACACACACCGGAACACACACCCGAACTCACACCCGACCACACACTCGAACACACACCCGAATACAACCCGAATACACACCCGAACACACACCCGAACACACACCCGAATACACACCCGAACACACACCCGAACACACACCGAAACACACACCCGAACACACACCCGAATACAACACGAATACACACCCGAACACACACCCGAACACACACCCGAATACACACCCGAACACACACCCGAATACAACCCGAATACACACCCGAACACACACCCGAACACACACCCGAACACACACCGAAACACACACCCGAACACACACCCGACTACAACCCGAATACACACCCGAATACACACCCGAACACACACCCGAACACACTCCCGAACACACACCCGAATACACACCCGAACACACACCCTAATACAACCCGAATACACACCAGAACACACACCCGAATACACACCCGAATACAACCCGAATACACTCCCGAATACACACCCGAATACAACCCGAATACACACCCGAATACAAACCCGAAAACACACCCGAATACACACCCGAACACACACCCGAAAACACACCCGAACACACACCCGAATACACACCCGAACACACACCCGACTACAACCCGAATACACACCCGAACACACTCCCGAACACACACCCGAATACAACCCGATCACACACCCGAACACACACCCGAATACAACCCGAATACACACCCGAATTCACACCCGAATACAAACCCGAAAACACACCCGAATACACACCCGAACACACACCCGAAAACACCCGAACACACACCCGAATACACACCCGAACACACACCCGACTACAAACCGAATACACACCCGAACACACAACCGAACACACACCCGAACACACACCCGAATACAACCAGAATACACACCCGAACACACACCCGAATACACACCCGAACGCACACCCGAACACACACCCGAATACAACCCGAATACACACCCGAATATACACCCGAACACACACCCGAACACACACCCGAATACAACCCGAATACACACCCGAACACACACCCGAATACACACCCGAACACACACCCGAATACAACCCGAATACAACCCGAATACACACCCGAACACACACCCGAATACCCACCCGAACACACACCCGAATACACACCCGAACACACACCCGAATACACACCCGAACACACACCCGAACACACACCCGAATACAACCCGAATACACACCCGAATACACACCCGAATACAAACCCGAAAACACACCCGAATACACACCCGAATACACACCCGAATACAACCCGAATACACACCCGAACACACACCCGAATACACACGAGAGCACACACCCGAATATACACCCGAACACACACCCGAATACACACCCGAACACACACCCGAACACACACCCGAATACAACCCGAATACACACCCGAATAAACACCCGAATACAAACCCGAAAACACACCCGAATACACACCCGAACACACACACGAATGCAACCCGAATACACACCCGAATACACACCCGAACACACACCCGAACACACACACGAATGCAACCCGAATACACACCCGAATACACACCCGAACACACACCCGAATACAAACCCGAAAACACACCCGAATACACACCCGAACACACACCCGAAAACACACCCGAACACACACCCGAATACACACCCGAACACACACCCGACTACAACCCGAATACACACCCGAACACACTCCCGAACACACACCCGAATACAACCCGATCACACACCCGAACACACACCCGAATACAACCCGAATACACACCCGAATTCACACCCGAATACAAACCCGAAAACACACCCGAATACACACCCGAACACACACCCGAAAACACCCGAACACACACCCGAATACACACCCGAACACACACCCGACTACAAACCGAATACACACCCGAACACACAACCGAACACACACCCGAACACACACCCGAATACAACCAGAATACACACCCGAACACACACCCGAATACACACCCGAACGCACACCCGAACACACACCCGAATACAACCCGAATACACACCCGAATATACACCCGAACACACACCCGAACACACACCCGAATACAACCCGAATACACACCCGAACACACACCCGAATACACACCCGAACACACACCCGAATACAACCCGAATACAACCCGAATACACACCCGAACACACACCCGAATACCCACCCGAACACACACCCGAATACACACCCGAACACACACCCGAATACACACCCGAACACACACCCGAACACACACCCGAATACAACCCGAATACACACCCGAATACACACCCGAATACAAACCCGAAAACACACCCGAATACACACCCGAATACACACCCGAATACAACCCGAATACACACCCGAACACACACCCGAATACACACGAGAGCACACACCCGAATATACACCCGAACACACACCCGAATACACACCCGAACACACACCCGAACACACACCCGAATACAACCCGAATACACACCCGAATAAACACCCGAATACAAACCCGAAAACACACCCGAATACACACCCGAACACACACACGAATGCAACCCGAATACACACCCGAATACACACCCGAACACACACCCGAACACACACACGAATGCAACCCGAATACACACCCGAATACACACCCGAACACACACCCGACTACAACCCGAATACAGACCCGAACACACTCCCGAACACACACCCGAACACACCCGAATACTCACCCGAACACACAACCGAACACACACCCGAATACAACCCGAATACACACCCGAACACACACCCGAATACACACCCGAACACACACCCGAATACACACCCGAACACAAACCCGAATGCAACCCGAATACACAACCGAATACACACCCGAACACACCCGAATACACACCCGAATACAACCCGAATACACACCCGAACACACACCCGAATACAACCCGAATACACACCCGAACACACACCCGAACACACACCCGAATACAACCCGAATACACACCCGAACACACACCCGAATACACACCCGAACACACACCCGAATACACACCCGAACACACACCCGAATGCAACCCGAATACACAACCGAATACACACCCGAACACACACCCGACTACAACCCGAATACACACCCGAACACACTCCCGAACACACACCCGAATACAACCCGATCACACACCCGAACACACACCCGAATACAACCCGAATGCACACCCGAATACACACCCGAATACAAACCCGAAAACACACCCGAATTCACACCCGAACACACACCCGAATGCAACCCGAATACACACCCGAAGACACATCCGAATACACAACCGAACACACACCCGAATGCAACCCGAATACACATCCGAATACACACCCGAACACACCCGAACACACACCCGACTACAACCCGAATACACACCCGAACACACTCCCGAACACACACCCGAATACAACCCGATCACACACCCGAACACACACCCGAATACAACCCGAATACACACCCGAACACACACCCGAACACACACCCGAATACACACCCGAACACACACCCGAACACACACCCGAACACACACCCGAACACACACCCGAATACAACCCGAATACACACCCGAACACACACCCGAATACACACCTGAACACACCCGAACACACACCCGACTACAACCCGAATACACACCCGAACACACACCCGAATTCAACCCGAATACACACCCGAATACACACCCGAATACACACCCGAACACACACCCGAATACACATCCGAACACACACCCGAACACACACCCGAATACAACCCGAATACACGCCCGAACACTCACCCGAATATACACCCGAATACACACCCGAACACACACCCGAACACATACACGAATACAACCCGAATACACACCCGAACACACACCCGAACACATACCCGAATACAACCCGAATACACACCCGAACACACACCCGAATACGCACCAGAACACACCCGAATACTCACCCGAACACACAACCGAACACACACCCGAACACACACCCGAATACAACCCGAATACACACCCGAACACACACCGGAACACACACCCGAACTCACACCCGAACACACACCCGAACACACACCCGAATACAACCCGAATACACACCCGAACACACACCCGAACACACACCCGAACACACACCCGAACACACACCGAAACACACACCCGAACACACACCCGAATACAACCCGAATACACACCCGAAAACACACCCGAACACACACCCGAATACACACCCTAACACACACCCGAACACACACCCGAACACACACCCGAACACACACCCGAATACAACCCGAATACACACCCGAACACACACCCGAATACACACCTGAACACACCCGAACACACACCCGACTACAACCCGAATACACACCCGAACACACACCCGAATACACACCCGAACACACACACGAATACAACCCGAATACACACCCGAACACACACCCGAATACACACCCGAACACACACCCGAACACACACCCGAACACACACCCGAACACACACCGAAACACACACCCGAACACACACCCGAATACAACCCGAATACACACCCGAATACACACCCGAACACACACCCGAACACACTCCAGAACACACACCCGAATACACACCCGAACACACACCCTAATACAACCCGAATACACACCAGAACACACACCCGAATACACACCCGAATACAACCCGAATACACTCCCGAATACACACCCGAATACAACCCGAATACACACCCGAATACAAACCCGAAAACACACCCGAATACACACCCGAACACACACCCGAAAACACACCCGAACACACACCCGAATACACACCCGAACACACACCCGACTACAACCCGAATACACACCCGAACACACTCCCGAACACACACCCGAATACAACCCGATCACACACCCGAACACACACCCGAATACAACCCGAATACACACCCGAATTCACACCCGAATACAAACCCGAAAACACACCCGAATACACACCCGAACACACACCCGAAAACACCCGAACACACACCCGAATACACACCCGAACACACACCCGACTACAACCCAAATACACACCCGAACACACAACCGAACACACACCCGAACACACACCCGAATACAACCAGAATACACACCCGAACACACACCCGAATACACACCCGAACGCACACCCGAACACACACCCGAATACAACCCGAATACACACCCGAATATACACCCGAACACACACCCGAACACACACCCGAATACAACCCGAATACACACCCGAACACACACCCGAATACACACCCGAACACACACCGGAATACAACCCGAATACAACCCGAATACACACCCGAACACACACCCGAATACCCACCCGAACACACACCCGAATACACACCCGAACACACACCCGAATACAACCCGGATACACACCCGAATACACACCCGAATACACACCCGAACACACACCCGAATACACACCCGAACACACACCCGAACACACACCCGAATACAACCCGAATACACACCCGAATACACACCCGAATACAAACCCGAAAACACACCCGAATACACACCCGAATACACACCCGAATACAACCCGAATACACACCCGAACACACACCCGAATACACACCCGAGCACACACCCGAATATACACCCGAACACACACCCGAATACACACCCGAACACACACCCGAACACACACCCGAATACAACCCGAATACACACCCGAATAAACACCCGAATACAAACCCGAAAACACACCCGAATACACACCCGAACACACACACGAATGCAACCCGAATACACACCCGAATACACACCCGAACACACACCCGACTACAACCCGAATACAGACCCGAACACACTCCCGAACACACACCCGAACACACCCGAATACTCACCCGAACACACAACCGAACACACACCCGAATACAACCCGAATACACACCCGAACACACACCCGAATACACACCCGAACACACACCCGAATACACACCCGAACACACACCCGAATGCAACCCGAATACACAACCGAATACACACCCGAACACACCCGAATACACACCCGAATACAACCCGAATACACACCCGAACACACACCCGAATACAACCCGAATACACACCCGAACACACACCCGAACACACACCCGAATACAACCCGAATACACACCCGAACACACACCCGAATACACACCCGAACACACACCCGAATACACACCCGAACACACACCCGAATGCAACCCGAATACACAACCGAATACAAACCCGAACACACACCCGACTACAACCCGAATACACACCCGAACACACTCCCGAACACACACCCGAATACAACCCGATCACACACCCGAACACACACCCGAATACAACCCGAATGCACACCCGAATACACACCCGAATACAAACCCGAAAACACACCCGAATTCACACCCGAACACACACCCGAATGCAACCCGAATACACACCCGAAGACACATCCGAATACACAACCGAACACACACCCGAATGCAACCCGAATACACTACCGAATACACACCCGAACACACCCGAACACACACCCGACTACAACCCGAATACACACCCGAACACACTCCCGAACACACACCCGAATACAACCCGATCACACACCCGAACACACACCCGAATACAACCCGAATACACACCCGAACACACACCCGAACACACACCCGAATACACACCCGAACACACACCCGAACACACACCCGAACACACACCCGAACACACACCCGAATACAACTCGAATACACACCCGAACACACACCCGAATACACACCTGAACACACCCGAACACACACCCGACTACAACCCGAATACACACCCGAACACACACCCGAATTGAACCCGAATACACACCCGAATACACACCCGAATACACACCCGAACACACACCCGAATACAAATCCGAACACACACCCGAACACACACCCGAATACAACCCGAATACACGCCCGAACACTCACCCGAATATACACCCGAATACACACCCGAACACACACCCGAACACATACACGAATACAACCCGAATACACACCCGAACACACACCCGAATACAACCCGAATACACACCCGAACACACACCCGAATACGCACCAGAACACACCCGAATACTCACCCGAACACACAACCGAACACACACCCGAACACACACCCGAATACAACCCGAATACACACCCGAACACACACCGGAACACACACCCGAACTCACACCCGAACACACACCCGAACACACACCCGAATACAACCCGAATACACACCCGAACACACACCCGAACACACACCCGAACACACACCCGAACACACACCGAAACACACACCCGAACACACACCCGAATACAACCCGAATACACACCCGAAAACACACCCGAACACACACCCGAATACACACCCTAACACACACCCGAACACACACCCGAACACACACCCGAACACACACCCGAATACAACCCGAATACACACCCGAACACACACCCGAATACACACCTGAACACACCCGAACACACACCCGACTACAACCCGAATACACACCCGAACACACACCCGACTACAACCCGAATACACACCCGAATACACACCCGAACACACACCCGAACACACTCCCGAACACACACCCGAATACACACCCGAACACACACACGAATACAACCCGAATACACACCCGAACACACACCCGAATACACACCCGAATACAACCCGAATACACACCCGAAAACACACCCGAATACAACCCGAATACACACCCGAATACACACCCGAATACAAACCCGAAAACACACCCGAATACACACCCGAACACACACCCGAACACACACCCGAATACACACTCGAACACACACCCGAACACACAATCGAATACAACCCGAACACACACCCGAACACACACCCGAATACAACCCGAATACACACCCGAACACACACCCGAACACACACCCGAACACACACAAGAATACAACCCGAATACACACCCGAATACACACCCGAATACACACCCGAACACACAACCGAATACACACCCGAACACACACCCGAACACACACCCGAATACAACCCGAATACACACCCGAACAGTCACCCGAATACACACCCGAATACAACCCGAATGCACACCCGAATACACACCCGAATACAAACCCGAAAACACACCCGAATTCACACCCGAACACACACCCGAATGCAACCCGAATACACACCCGAACACACACCCGGATGCAACCCGAATACACATCCGAATACACACCCGAACACACCCGAACACACACCCGACTACAACCCGAATACACACCCGAACACACTCCCGAACACACACCCGAATACAACCCGATCACACACCCGAACACACACCCGAATACAACCCGAATACACACCCGAATACACACCCGAATACACACCCGAACACACACCCGAATACACCCCCGAACACACACCCGAACACACACCCGAATACAACCCGAATACACACCCGAACACTCACCCGAATATACACCAGAATACACACCCGAACACACACCCGAATACACACCCGAAAACACACCCGAACACATACCCGAATACAACCCGAATACACACCCGAACACACACCCGAATACGCACAAGAACACACCCGAATACTCACCCGAACACACAACCGAACACACACCCGAACACACACCCGAATACAACCCGAATACACACCCGAACACACACCGGAACACACACCCGAACTCACACCCGAACACACACTCGAACACACACCCGAATACAACCCGAATACACACCCGAACACACACCCGAACACACACCCGAACACACACCCGAACACACACCCGAACACACACCCGAATACAACCCGAATACACACCCGAACACACACCCGAATACACACCTGAACACACCCGAACACACACCCGAATACAACCCGAATACACACCCGAACACACACCCGAATACAACCCGAATACACACCCGAATACACACCCGAATACACACCCGAACACACACCCGAATACACACCCGAACACACACCCGAACACACACCCGAATACAACCCGAATACACACCCGAACACTCACCCGAATATACACCCGAATACACACCCGAACACACACCCGAATACACACCCGAAAACACACCCGAACACATACCCGAATACAACCCGAATACACACCCGAACACACACCCGAATACGCACCAGAACACACCCGAATACTCACCCGAACACACAATCGAACACACACCCGAACACACACCCGAATACAACCCGAATACACACCCGAACACACACCGGAACACACACCCGAACTCACACCCGAACACACACTCGAACACACACCCGAATACAACCCGAATACACACCCGAACACACACCCGAACACACACCCGAATACACACCCGAACACACACCCGAACACACACCGAAACACACACCCGAACACACACCCGAATACAACCCGAATACACACACGAACACACACCCGAACACACACCCGAATACACACCCGAACACACACCCGAATACAACCCGAATACACACCCGAACACACACCCGAACACACACCCGAATACACACCTGAACACACCCGAACACACACCCGACTACAACCCGAATACACACCCGAATACACACCCGAACACACACCCGAACACACTCCCGAACACACACCCGAAAACACACCCGAACACACACCCTAATACAACCCGAATACACACCCGAACACACACCCGAATACACACCCGAATACAACCCGAATACACACCCGAATACACACCCGAATACAACCCGAATACACACCCGAATACAAACCCGAAAACACACCCGAATACACACCCGAACACACACCCGAAAACACACCCGAACACACACCCGACTACAACCCGAATACACACCCGAACACACTCCCGAACACACACCCGAATACAACCCGATCACACACCCGGACACACACCCGAATACAACCCGAATACACACCCGAATTCACACCCGAAAACACCCGAACACACACCCGAATACACACCCTAACACACACCCGACTACAACCCGAATACACACCCGAACACACTCCCGAACACACATCCGAATACAACCCGATCACACACCCGAACACACACCCGAATACAACCCGAACACACACCTGAATACACATTCGAACACACACCCGAATACAACGCGAACACACACCCGAACACACACCCGAACACACACCCGAATACAACCCGAATACACACCCGAACACACACCGGAACACACACCCGAACTCACACCCGAACACACACTCGAACACACACCCGAATACAACCCGAATACACACCCGAACACACACCCGAACACACACCCGAATACAACCCGAATACACACCCGAACACACAACCGAATACACACCTGAACACACCCGAACACACACCCGACTACAACCCGAATACACACCCGAACACACACCCGAATACAAACCGAATACACACCCGAATACACACCCGAATACACACCCGAACACACACCCGAATACACACCCGAACACACACCCGAACACACACCCGAATACAACCCGAATACACACCCGAACACTCACCCGAATATACACCCGAATACACACCCGAACACACACCCGAATACACACCCGAAAACACACCCGAACACATACCCGAATACAACCCGAATACACACCCGAACACACACCCGAATACGCACCAGAACACACCCGAATACTCACCCGAACACACAACCGAACACACACCCGAACACACACCCGAATACAACCCGAATACACACCCGAACACACACCGGAACACACACCCGAACTCACACCCGAACACACACTCGAACACACACCCGAATACAACCCGAATACACACCCGAACACACACCCGAACACACACCCGAATACACACCCGAACACACACCCGAACACACACCGAAACACACACCCGAACACACACCCGAATACAACCCGAATACACACCCGAACACACACCCGAACACACACCCGAATACACACCCGAACACACACCCGAATACAACCCGAATACACACCCGAACACACACCCGAATACACACCTGAACACACCCGAACACACACCCGACTACAACCCGAATACACACCCGAATACACACCCGAACACACACCCGAACACACTCCCGAACACACACCCGAATACACACCCGAACACACACCCTATTACAACCCGAATACACACCCGAACACACACCCGAATACACACCCGAATACAACCCGAATACACTCCCGAATACACACCCGAATACAACCCGAATACACACCCGAATACAAACCCGAAAACACACCCGAATACACACCCGAACACACACCCGAAAACACACCCGAACACACACCCGAATACACACCCGAACACACACCCGACTACAACCCGAATACACACCCGAACACACTCCCGAACACACACCCGAATACAACCCGATCACACACCCGAACACACACCCGAATACAACCCGAATACACACCCGAATTCACACCCGAATACAAACCCGAAAACACACCCGAATACACACCCGAACACACACCCGAAAACACCCGAACACACACCCGAATACACACCCGAACACACACCCGACTACAACCCGAATACACACCCGAACACACTCCCGAACACACACCCGAATACAACCCGATCACACACCCGAACACACACCCGAATACAACCCGAACACACACCTGAATACACATTCGAACACACACCCGAATACAACGCGAACACACACCCGAACACACAATCGAATACAACCCGAACACACACCCGAACACACACCCGAATACAACCCGAATACACACCCGAACACACACCCGAACACACACCAGAACACACACCCGAACACACACCCGAATACAACCCGAATACACACCCGAATACACACCCGAATACACACCCGAACACACACCCGAATACACACCCGAACACACACCCGAATACAACCCGAATACACACCCGAACACTCACCCGAATACACACCCGAATACACACCCGAACACACACCCGAATACACACCCGAACACACACCCGAACACACCCCCGAATACAACCCGAATACACACCCGAATACACACCCGAACACACACCCGAACACACACCCGAATACACACCCGAACACACACCCGAATACAACCCGAATACAACCCGAATACACACCCGAACACACACCCGAATACACACCCGAACACACACCCGAATACACACCCGAACACACACCCGAATACAACCCGAATACACACCCGAATACACACCCGAATACACACCCGAACACACACCCGAATACCCACCCGAACACACACCCGAACACACACCCGAATACAACCCGAATACACACCCGAATACAAACCCGAAAACACACCCGAATACACACCCGAACACACACCCGAATGCAACCCGAATACACACCCGAACGCACACCCGATTACACACCCGAACACACACCCGAATACAACCCGAATACACACCCGAACACACACCCGAATACACACCCGAACACACACCCGAATACAACCCGAACACACACCCGAACACACACCCGAATACAACCCGAATACACACCCGAACACACACCCGAACACACATCCGAATACACACCCGAACACACACCCGAATACAACCCGAATACACACCCGAACACACACCCGAATACACACCCGAATACAACCCGAATACACACCCGAAAACACACCCGAATACAACCCGAATACACACCCGAATACACACCCGAAAACACACCCGAATTCACACCCGAACACACACCCGAATGCAACCCGAATACACACCCGAACACACACCCGAATGCAACCCGAATACACATCCGAATACACACCCGAACACACCCGAACACACACCCGACTACAACCCGAATACACACCCGAACACACACCCGAATACAACCCGAATACACACCCGAACACACACCCGAACACACACCCGAATACACACCCGAACACACACCCGAATACACACCGGAAAACACACCCGAACACATACCCGAATACAACCCGAAAACACACGAACACACACCCGAATACGCACCAGAACACACCCGAATACTCACCCGAACACACAACCGAACACACACCCGAACACACACCCGAATACAACCCGAATACACACCCGAACACACACCCGAATACAACCCGAATACACACCCGAACACACACCGGAACACACACCCGAACTCACACCCGAACACACACCCGAACACACACCCGAATACAACCCGAATACACACCCGAACACACACCCGAACGCACACCCGAATACACACCCGAACACACACCCGAACACACACCGAAACACACACCCAAACACACACCCGAATACAACCCGAATACACACCCGAACATACACCCGAACACACACCCGAATACACACCCGAACACACACCCGAACACACACCCGAACACACACACGAATACAACCCGAATACACACCAGAACACACACCCGAATACACACCTGAACACACCCGAACACACACCCGACTACAACCCGAATACACACCCGAATACACACCCGAACACACACCCGAACACACTCCCGAACACACACCCGAATACACACCCGAACACACACCCGAATACAACCCGAATACACACCCGAACACACACCCGAATACACACCCGAATACAACCCGAATACACACCCGAATATACACCCGAATACAACCCGAATACACACCCGAATACACACCCGAATACAAACCCGAAAACACACCCGAATACACACCCGAACACACACCCGAAAACACACCCGAACACACACCCGAATACACACCCGAACACACACTCGACTACAACCCGAATTCACACCCGAACACACTCCCGAACACACACCCGAATACAACCCGATCACACACCCGAACACACACCCGAATACAACCCGAATACACACCCGAATACACACCCGAATACAAACCCGAAAACTCACCCGAATACACACCCGAACACACACCCGAAAACAAACCCGAACACACACCCGAATACACACCCGAACACACACCCGACTACAACCCGAATACACACCCGAACACACTCCCGAACACACACCCGAATACAACCCGATCACACACCCGAATACACACTCGAACACACACCCGAATACAACGCGAACACACACCCGAACACACAATCGAATACAACCCGAACACACACCCGAACACACACCCGAATACAACCCGAATACACACCCGAACACACACCCGAACACACACCCGAACACACACCCGAACACACACCCGAACACACACCCGAATACAACCCGAATACACATCCGAATACACACCCGAACACACCCGAACACACACCCGACTACAACCCGAATACACACCCGAACACACAATCGAATACAACCCGAACACACAACCGAACACACACCCGAATCCACACCCGAATACACACCCGAACACACACCCGAACACACACCCGAATACAACCCGAATACACACCCGAATACACACCCGAACACACACCCGAACACACACCCGAATACAACCCGAATACACACCCGAACACACACCCGAATACACACCCGAACACACACCCGAATACACACCCGAACACACACCCGAATACACACCCGAACACACACCCGAATACAACCCGAATACACACCCGAATACACACCCGAATACACACCCGAACACACACCCGAATACACACCCGAACACACACCCGAACACACACCCGAATACAACCCGAATACACACCCGAATACACACCCGAATACAAACCCGAAAACACACCCGAATACACACCCAAACACACACCCGAATACAACCCGAATACACACCCGAACACACACCCGAATACACACCCGAACACACACCCGAATATACACCCGAACACACACCCGAATACACACCCGAACACCCACCCGAACACACACCCGAATACAACCCGAATACACACCCGAATAAACACCCGAATACAAACCCGAAAAGACACCCGAATACACACCCGAACACACACCCGACTACAACCCGAATACAGACCCGAACACACTCCCGAACACACACCCGAACACACCCGAATACTCACCCGAACACACAACCGAACACACACCCGAACACACACCCGAACACACACCCGAATACAACCCGAATACACACCCGAACACACACCCGAATACAACCCGAATACACACCCGAACACACACCCGAACACACACCCGAATACAACCCGAATACACACCCGAACACACACCCGAATACACACCCGAACTCACACCCGAATACACACCCGAACACACACCCGAATGCAACCCGAATACACAACCGAATACACACCCGAACACACCCGAACACACACCCGACTACAACCCGAATACACACCCGAACACACTCCCGAACACCCACCCGAATACAACCCGATCACACACCCGAACACACACCCGAATACAACCCGAATGCACACCCGAATACACACCCGAATACAAACCCGAAAACACACCCGAATTCACACCCGAACACACACCCGAATGCAACCCGAATACACACCCGAACACACATCCGAATACACAACCGAACACACACCCGAATGCAACCCGAATACACATCCGAATACACACCCGAACACACCCGAACACACACCCGACTACAACCCGAATACACACCCGAACACACTCCCGAACACACACCCGAATACAACCCGATCACACACCCGAACACACACCCGAATACAACCCGAATACACACCCGAACACACACCCGAACACACACCCGAATACACACCCGAACACACACCCGAACACACACCCGAACACACACCCGAACACACACCCGAATACAACCCGAATACACACCCGAACACACACCCGAATACACACCTGAACACACCCGAACACACACCCGACTACAACCCGAATACACACCCGAACACACACCCGAATTCAACCCGAATACACACCCGAATACACACCCGAATACACACCCGAACACACACCCGAATACACATCCGAACACACACCCGAACACACACCCGAATACAACCCGAATACACGCCCGAACACTCACCCGAATATACACCCGAATACACACCCGAACACACACCCGAACACATACCCAAATACAACCCGAATACACACCCGAACACACACCCGAACACATACCCGAATACAACCCGAATACACACCCGAACACACACCCGAATACGCACCAGAACACACCCGAATACTCACCCGAACACACAACCGAACACACACCCGAACACACACCCGAATACAACCCGAATACACACCCGAACACACACCCGAATACAACCCGAATACACACCCGAACACACACCGGAACACACACCCGAACTCACACCCGAACACACACCCGAACACACACCCGAATACAACCCGAATACACACCCGAACACACACCCGAACACACACCCGAATACACACCCGAACACACACCCGAACACACACCGAAACACACACCCGAACACACACCCGAATACAACCCGAATACACACCCGAAAACACACCCGAACACACACCCGAATACACACCCGAACACACACCCGAACACACACCCGAACACACACCCGAACACACACCCGAATACAACCCGAATACACACCCGAACACACACCCGAATACACACCTGAACACACCCGAACACACACCCGACTACAACCCGAATACACACCCGAACACACACCCGACTACAACCCGAATACACACCCGAATACACACCCGAACACACACCCGAACACACTCCCGAACACACACCCGAATACACACCCGAACACACACACGAATACAACCCGAATACACACCCGAACACACACCCGAATACACACCCGAATACAACCCGAATACACACCCGAAAACACACCCGAATACAACCCGAATACACACCCGAATACACACCCGAATACAAACCCGAAAACACACCCGAATACACACCCGAACACACACCCGAACACACACCCGAATACACACTCGAACACACACCCGAATACAACGCGAACACACACCCGAACACACAATCGAATACAACCCGAACACACACCCGAACACACACCCGAATACAACCCGAATACACACCCGAACACACACCCGAACACACACCCGAACACACACCCGAACACACACCCGAATACAACCCGAATACACACCCGAATACACACCCGAATACACACCCGAACACACAACCGAATACACACCCGAACACACACCCGAACACACACCCGAATACAACCCGAATACACACCCGAACAGTCACCCGAATACACACCCGAATACAACCCGAATGCACACCCGAATACACACCCGAATACAAACCCGAAAACACACCCGAATTCACACCCGAACACACACCCGAATGCAACCCGAATACACACCCGAACACACACCCGGATGCAACCCGAATACACATCCGAATACACACCCGAACACACCCGAACACACACCCGACTACAACCCGAATACACACCCGAACACACTCCCGAACACACACCCGAATACAACCCGATCACACACCCGAACACACACCCGAATACAACCCGAATACACACCCGAACACACACCCGAACACACACCCGAATACACACCCGAACACACACCCGAACACACACCCGAACACACACCCGAACACACACCCGAATACAACCCGAATACACACCCGAACACACACCCGAATACACACCTGAACACACCCGAACACACACCCGACTACAACCCGAATACACACCCGAACACACACCCGAATACAACCCGAATACACACCCGAATACCCACCCGAATACACACCCGAACACACACCCGAATACACACCCGAACACACACCCGAACACACACCCGAATACAACCCGAATACACACCCGAACACTCACCCGAATATACACCCGAATACACACCCGAACACACACCCGAAAACACCCGAACACACACCCGAATACACACCCGAACACACACCCGACTACAACCCGAATACACACCCGAACACACTCCCGAACACACACCCGAATACAACCCGATCACACACACGAACACACACCCGAATACAACCCGAACACACACCTGAATACACACTCGAACACACACCCGAATACAACGCGAACACACACCCGAACACACAATCGAATACAACCCGAACACACACCCGAACACACACCCGAATACAACCCGAATACACACCCGAACACACACCCGAACACACACCAGAACACACACCCGAACACACACCCGAATATAACCCGAATACACACCCGAATACACACCCGAATACACACCCGAACACACACCCGAATACACACCCGAACACACACCCGAACACACACCCGAATACAATCCGAATACACACCCGAACACTCACCCGAATACACACCCGAATACACACCCGATCACACACCCGAATACACACCCGAACACACACCCGAACACACACCCGAATACAACCCGAATACACACCCGAATACACACCCGAACACACACCCGAACACACACCCGAATACACACCCGAACACACACCCGAATACAACCCGAATACAACCCGAATACACACCCGAACACACACCCGAATACACACCCGAACACACACCCGAATACACACCCGAACACACACCCGAATACAACCCGAATACACACCCGAATACACACCCGAATACACACCCGAACACACACCCGAATACCCACCCGAACACACACCCGAACACACACCCGAATACAACCCGAATACACACCCGAATACAAACCCGAAAACACACCCGAATACACACCCGAACACACACCCGAATGCAACCCGAAACACACCCGAACGCACACCCGAATACACACCCGAACACACACCCGAATACAAACCGAATACACACCCGAACACACACCCGAATACACACCCGAACACACACCCGAATATACACCCGAACACACACCCAAATACACACCCGAACACACACCCGAACACACACCCGAATACAACCCGAACACACACCCGAACACACACCCGAATACAACCCGAATACACACCCGAACACACACCCGAACACACATCCGAATACACACCCGAACACACACCCGAATACAACCCGAATACACACCCGAACACACACCCGAATACACACCCGAATACAACCCGAATACACACCCGAACACACACCGGAACACACACCCGAACTCACACCCGAACACAAACTCGAACACACACCCGAATACAACCCGAATACACACCCGAACACACACCCGAACACACACCCGAATACACACCCGAACACACACCCGAACACACACCGAAACACACACCCGAACACACACCCGAATACAACCCGAATACACACCCGAACACACACCCGAAAACACACCCGAATACACACCCGAACACACACCCGAATACAACCCGAATACACACCCGAACACACACCCGAACACACACCCGAATACACACCTGAACACACCCGAACACACACCCGACTACAACCCGAATACACACCCGAATACACACCCGAACACACACCGGAACACACACCCGAACTCACACCCGAATACATACCCGAACACACACCTGAACACACACCGAAACACACACCCGAACACACACCCGAATACAACTCGAATACACACCCGAACACACACCCGAACACACACCCGAATACACACCCGAACACACACCCGAATACAACCCGAATACACACCCGAACACACACCCGAACACACACCCGAATACACACCTGAACACACCCGAACACACACCCGACTACAACCCGAATACACACCCGAATACACACCCGAACACACACCCGAACACACACCCGCATACAACCCGAATACACACCCGAACACACACCCGAACACACACCCGAATACACACCCGAACACACACCCGAACACACACCGAAACACACACCCGAACACACACCCGATACAACCCGAATACACACCCGAAAACACACCCGAACACACACCCGAATACACACCCGAACACACACCCGAACACACACCCGAACACACACCCGAACACACACCCGAATACAACCCGAATACACACCCGAACACACACACGAATACACACCTGAACACACCCGAACACACACCCGACTACAACCCGAATACACACCCGAACACACACCCGACTACAACCCGAATACACACCCGAATACACACCCGAAAACACACCCGAACACACTCCCGAACACACACCCGAATACACACCCGAACACACACACGAATACAACCCGAATACACACCCGAACACACACCCGAATACACACCCGAATACAACCCGAATACACACCCGAAAACACACCCGAATACAACCCGAATACACACCCGAATACACACCCGAATACAAACCCGAAAACACACCCGAATACACACCCGAACACACACCCGAACACACACCCGAATACACACTCGAACACACACCCAAATACAACGCGAACACACACCCGAACACACTATCGAATACAACCCGAACACACACCCGAACACACACCCGAATACAACCCGAATACACACCCGAACACACACCCGAACACACACCCGAACACACACCCGAACACACACCCGAATACAACCCGAATACACACCCGAATACACACCCGAATACACACCCGAACACACAACCGAATACACACCCGAACACACACCCGAACACACACCCGAATACAACCCGAATACACACCCGAACAGTCACCCGAATACACACCCGAATACAACCCGAATGCACACCCGAATACACACCCGAATACAAACCCGAAAACACACCCGAATTCACACCCGAACACACACCCGAATGCAACCCGAATACACACCCGAACACACACCCGGATGCAACCCGAATACACATCCGAATACACACCCGAACACACCCGAACACACACCCGACTACAACCCGAATACACACCCGAACACACTCCCGAACACACACCCGAATACAACCCGATCACACACCCGAACACACACCCGAATACAACCCGAATACACACCCGAACACACACCCGAACACACACCCGAATACACACCCGAACACACACCCGAACACACACCCGAACAGACACCCGAACACACACCCGAATACAACCCGAATACACACCCGAACACACACCCGAATACAACCCGAATACACACCCGAATACAACCCGAATACACACCCGAACACTCACCCGAATATACACCCGAATACACACCCGAACACACACCCGAATACACACCCGAAAACACACCCGAACACATACCCGAATACAACCCGAATACACACCCGAACACACACCCGAATACGCACCAGAACACACCCGAATACTCACCCGAACACACAACCGAACCCACACCCGAACACACACCCGAATACAACCCGAATACACACCCGAATACACACCCGAACACACACCCGAATACACACCCGAACACACACCCGAATACACACCCGAACACACACCCGAATACAACCCGAATACACACCCGAATACACACCCGAATACACACCCGAACACACACCCGAATACCCACCCGAACACACACCCGAACACACACCCGAATACAACCCGAATACACACCCGAATACAAACCCGAAAACACACCCGAATACACACCCGAACACACACCCGAATGCAACCCGAAACACACCCGAACACACACCCGAATACACACCCGAACACACACCCGAACACACACCCGAATACAACCCGAATACACACCCGAACACTCACCCGAAGATACACCAGAATACACACCCGAGCACACACCCGAATACACACCCGAAAACACACCCGAACACATACCCGAATACAACCCGAATACACACCCGAACACACACCCGAATACGCACCAGAACACACCCGAATACTCACCCGAACACACAACCGAACACACACCCGAACACACACCCGAATACAACCCGAATACACACCCGAACACACACCGGAACACACACCCGAACTCACACCCGAACACACACTCGAACACACACCCGAATACAACCCGAATACACACCCGAACACACACCCGAACACACACCCGAACACACACCCGAACACACACCCGAACACACACCCGAATACAACCCGAATACACACCCGAACACACACCCGAATACACACCTGAACACACCCGAACACACACCCGAATACAACCCGAATACACACCCGAACACACACCCGAATACAACCCGAATACACACCCGAATACACACCCGAATACACACCCGAACACACACCCGAATACACACCCGAACACACACCCGAACACACACCCGAATACAACCCGAATACACACCCGAACACTCACCCGAATATACACCCGAATACACACCCGAACACACACCCGAATACACACCCGAAAACACACCCGAACACATACCCGAATACAACCCGAATACACACCCGAACACACACCCGAATACGCACCAGAACACACCCGAATACTCACCCGAACACACAACCGAACACACACCCGAACACACACCCGAATACAACCCGAATACACACCCGAACACACACCGGAACACACACCCGAACTCACACCCGAACACACACTCGAACACACACCCGAATACAACCCGAATACACACCCGAACACACACCCGAACACACACCCGAATACACACCCGAACACACACCCGAACACACACCGAAACACACACCCGAACACACACCCGAATACAACCCGAATACACACCCGAACACACACCCGAACACACACCCGAATACACACCCGAACACACACCCGAATACAACCCGAATACACACCCGAACACACACCCGAACACACACCCGAATACACACCTGAACACACCCGAACACACACCCGACTACAACCCGAATACACACCCGAATACACACCCGAACACACACCCGAACACACTCCCGAACACACACCCGAATACACACCCGAACACACACCCTAATACAACCCGAATACACACCCGAACACACACCCGAATACACACCCGAATACAACCCGAATACACACCCGAATACACACCCGAATACAACCCGAATACACACCCGAATACAAACCCGAAAACACACCCGAATACACACCCGAACACACACCCGAAAACACACCCGAACACACACCCGACTACAACCCGAATACACACCCGAACACACTCCCGAACACACACCCGAATACAACCCGATCACACACCCGGACACACACCCGAATACAACCCGAATACACACCCGAATTCACACCCGAAAACACCCGAACACACAACCGAATACACACCCTAACACACACCCGACTACAACCCGAATACACACCCGAACACACTCCCGAACACACATCCGAATACAACCCGATCACACACCCGAACACACACCCGAATACAACCCGAACACACACCTGAATACACATTCGAACACACACCCGAATACAACGCGAACACACACCCGAACACACACCCGAACACACACCCGAATACAACCCGAATACACACCCGAACACACACCGGAACACACACCCGAACTCACACCCGAACACACACTCGAACACACACCCGAATACAACCCGAATACACACCCGAACACACACCCGAACACACACCCGAACACACACCCGAATACAACCCGAATACACACCCGAACACACAACCGAATACACACCTGAACACACCCGAACACACACCCGACTACAACCCGAGTACACACCCGAACACACACCCGAATACAACCCGAATACACACCCGAATACACACCCGAATACACACCCGAACACACACCCGAATACACACCCGAACACACACCCGAACACACACCCAAATACAACCCGAATACACACCCGAACACTCACCCGAATATACACCCGAATACACACCCGAACACACACCCGAATACACACCCGAAAACACACCCGAACACATACCCGAATACAACCCGAATACACACCCGAACACACACCCGAATACGCACCAGAACACACCCGAATACTCACCCGAACACACAACCGAACACACACCCGAACACACACCCGAATACAACCCGAATACACACCCGAACACACACCGGAACACACACCCGAACTCACACCCGAACACACACTCGAACACACACCCGAATACAACCCGAATACACACCCGAACACACACCCGAACACACACCCGAATACACACCCGAACACACACCCGAACACACACCGAAACACACACCCGAACACACACCCGAATACAACCCGAATACACACCCGAACACACACCCGAACACACACCCGAATACACACCCGAACACACACCCGAATACAACCCGAATACACACCCGAACACACACCCGAACACACACCCGAACACACACCCGAATACACACCTGAACACACCCGAACACACACCCGACTACAACCCGAATACACACCCGAATACACACCCGAACACACACCCGAACACACTCCCGAACACACACCCGAATACACACCCGAACACACACCCTATTACAACCCGAATACACACCCGAACACACACCCGAATACACACCCGAATACAACCCGAATACACTCCCGAATACACACCCGAATACAACCCGAATACACACCCGAATACAAACCCGAAAACACACCCGAATACACACCCGAACACACACCCGAAAACACACCCGAACACACACCCGAATACACACCCGAACACACACCCGACTACAACCCGAATACACACCCGAACACACTCCCGAACACACACCCGAATACAACCCGATCACACACCCGAACACACACCCGAATACAACCCGAATACACACCCGAATTCACACCCGAATACAAACCCGAAAACACACCCGAATACACACCCGAACACACACCCGAAAACACCCGAACACACACCCGAATACACACCCGAACACACACCCGACTACAACCCGAATACACACCCGAACACACTCCCGAACACACACCCGAATACAACCCGATCACACACCCGAACACACACCCGAATACAACCCGAACACACACCTGAATACACATTCGAACACACACCCGAATACAACGCGAACACACACCCGAACACACAATCGAATACAACCCGAACACACACCCGAACACACACCCGAATACAACCCGAATACACACCCGAACACACACCCGAACACACACCAGAACACACACCCGAACACACACCCGAATACAACCCGAATACACACCCGAATACACACCCGAATACACACCCGAACACACACCCGAATACACACCCGAACACACACCCGAATACAACCCGAATACACACCCGAACACTCACCCGAATACACAACCGAATACACACCCGAACACACACCCGAATACACACCCGAACACACACCCGAACACACCCCCGAATACAACCCGAATACACACCCGAACACACACCCGAACACACACCCGAACACACACCCGAATACACACCCGAACACACACCCGAATACAACCCGAATACAACCCGAATACACACCCGAACACACACCCGAATACACACCCGAACACACACCCGAATACACACCCGAACACACACCCGAATACAACCCGAATACACACCCGAATACACACCCGAATACACACCCGAACACACACCCGAATACCCACCCGAACACACACCCGAACACACACCCGAATACAACCCGAATACACACCCGAATACAAACCCGAAAACACACCCGAATACACACCCGAACACACACCCGAATGCAACCCGAATACACACCCGAACGCACACCCGATTACACACCCGAACACACACCCGAATACAACCCGAATACACACCCGAACACACCCGAATACACACCCGAACACACACCCGAATATACACCCGAACACACACCCGAATACACACCCGAACACACACCCGAATACAACCCGAACACACACCCGAACACACACCCGAATACAACCCGAATACACACCCGAACACACACCCGAACACACATCCGAATACACACCCGAACACACACCCGAATACAACCCGAATACACACCCGAACACACACCCGAATACACACCCGAATACAACCCGAATACACACCCGAAAACACACCCGAATACAACCCGAATACACACCCGAATACACACCCGAAAACACACCCGAATTCACACCCGAACACACACCCGAATGCAACCCGAATACACACCCGAACACACACCCGAATGCAACCCGAATACACATCCGAATACCCACCCGAACACACCCGAACACACACCCGACTACAACCCGAATACACACCCGAACACACACCCGAATACAACCCGAATACACACCCGAACACACACCCGAACACACACCCGAATACACACCCGAACACACACCCGAATACACACCGGAAAACACACCCGAACACATACCCGAATACAACCCGAAAACACACGAACACACACCCGAATACGCACCAGAACACACCCGAATACTCACCCGAACACACAACCGAACACACACCCGAACACACACCCGAATACACACCCGAACACACACCCGAATACAACCCGAATACACACCCGAACACACACCCGAACACACACCCGAATACACACCTGAACACACCCGAACACACACCCGACTACAACCCGAATACACACCCGAATACACACCCGAACACACACCCGAACACACTCCCGAACACACACCCGAATACACACCAGAACACACACCCTATTACAACCCGAATACACACCCGAACACACACCCGAATACACACCCGAATACAACCCGAATACACTCCCGAATACACACCCGAATACAACCCGAATACACACCCGAATACAAACCCGAAAACACACCCGAATACACACCCGAACACACACCCGAAAACACACCCGAACACACACCCGAATACACACCCGAACACACACCCGACTACAACCCGAATACACACCCGAACACACTCCCGAACACACACCCGAATACAACCCGATCACACACCCGAACACACACCCGAATACAACCCGAATACACACCCGAATTCACACCCGAATACAAACCCGAAAACACACCCGAATACACACCCGAACACACACCCGAAAACACCCGAACACACACCCGAATACACACCCGAACACACACCCGACTACAACCCGAATACACACCCGAACACACTCCCGAACACACACCCGAATACAACCCGATCACACACCCGAACACACACCCGAATACAACCCGAACACACACCTGAATACACATTCGAACACACACCCGAATACAACGCGAACACACACCCGAACACACAATCGAATACAACCCGAACACACACCCGAACACACACCCGAATACAACCCGAATACACACCCGAACACACACCCGAACACACACCAGAACACACACCCGAACACACACCCGAATACAACCCGAATACACACCCGAATACACACCCGAATACACACCCGAACACACACCCGAATACACACCCGAACACACACCCGAATACAACCCGAATACACACCCGAACACTCACCCGAATACACAACCGAATACACACCCGAACACACACCCGAATACACACCCGAACACACACCCGAACACACCCCCGAATACAACCCGAATACACACCCGAATACACACCCGAACACACACCCGAACACACACCCGAATACACACCCGAACACACACCCGAATACAACCCGAATACAACCCGAATACACACCCGAACACACACCCGAATACACACCCGAACACACACCCGAATACACACCCGAACACACACCCGAATACAACCCGAATACACACCCGAATACACACCCGAATACACACCCGAACACACACCCGAATACCCACCCGAACACACACCCGAACACACACCCGAATACAACCCGAATACACACCCGAATACAAACCCGAAAACACACCCGAATACACACCCGAACACACACCCGAATGCAACCCGAATACACACCCGAACGCACACCCGATTACACACCCGAACACACACCCGAATACAACCCGAATACACACCCGAACACACACCCGAATACACACCCGAACACACACCCGAATATACACCCGAACACACACCCGAATACACACCCGAACACACACCCGAATACAACCCGAACACACACCCGAACACACACCCGAATACAACCCGAATACACACCCGAACACACACCCGAACACACATCCGAATACACACCCGAACACACACCCGAATACAACCCGAATACACACCCGAACACACACCCGAATACACACCCGAATACAACCCGAATACACACCCGAAAACACACCCGAATACAACCCGAATTCACACCCGAATACACACCCGAAAACACACCCGAATTCACACCCGAACACACACCCGAATGCAACCCGAATACACACCCGAACACACACCCGAATGCAACCCGAATACACATCCGAATACACACCCGAACACACCCGAACACACACCCGACTACAACCCGAATACACACCCGAACACACACCCGAATACAACCCGAATACACACCCGAACACACACCCGAACACACACCCGAATACACACCCGAACACACACCCGAATACACACCGGAAAACACACCCGAACACATACCCGAATACAACCCGAAAACACACGAACACACACCCGAATACGCACCAGAACACACCCGAATACTCACCCGAACACACAACCGAACACACACCCGAACACACACCCGAATACAACCCGAATACACACCCGAACACACACCCGAATACAACCCGAATACACACCCGAACACACACCGGAACACACACCCGAACTCACACCCGAACACACACCCGAACACACACCCGAATACAACCCGAATACACACCCGAACACACACCCGAACGCACACCCGAATACACACCCGAACACACACCCGAACACACACCGAAACACACACCCAAACACACACCCGAATACAACCCGAATACACACCCGAACATACACCCGAACACACACCCGAATACACACCCGAACACACACCCGAACACACACCCGAACACACACCCGAACACACACCCGAACACACACACGAATACAACCCGAATACACACCAGAACACACACCCGAATACACACCTGAACACACCCGAACACACACCCGACTACAACCCGAATACACACCCGAATACACACCCGAACACACACCCGAACACACTCCCGAACACACACCCGAATACACACCCGAACACACACCCGAATACAACCCGAATACACACCCGAACACACACCCGAATACACACCCGAATACAACCCGAATACACACCCGAATACACACCCGAATACAACCCGAATACACACCCGAATACACACCCGAATACAAACCCGAAAACACACCCGAATACACACCCGAACACACACCCGAAAACACACCCGAACACACACCCGAATACACACCCGAACACACACTCGACTACAACCCGAATTCACACCCGAACACACTCCCGAACACACACCCGAATACAACCCGATCACACACCCGAACACACACCCGAATACAACCCGAATACACACCCGAATACACACCCGAATACAAACCCGAAAACTCACCCGAATACACACCCGAACACACACCCGAAAACACACCCGAACACACACCCGAATACACACCCGAACACACACCCGACTACAACCCGAATACACACCCGAACACACTCCCGAACACACACCCGAATACAACCCGATCACACACCCGAATACACACTCGAACACACACTCGAATACAACGCGAACACACACCCGAACACACAATCGAATACAACCCGAACACACACCCGAACACACACCCGAATACAACCCGAATACACACCCGAACACACACCCGAACACACACCCGAACACACACCCGAACACACACCCGAACACACACCCGAACACACACCCGAATACAACCCGAATACACATCCGAATACACACCCGAACACACCCGAACACACACCCGACTACAACCCGAATACACACCCGAACACACAATCGAATACAACCCGAACACACAACCGAACACACACCCGAATCCACACCCGAATACACACCCGAACACACACCCGAATACACACCCGAACACACACCCGAACACACACCCGAATACAACCCGAATACACACCCGAATACACACCCGAACACACACCCGAACACACACCCGAATACAACCCGAATACACACCCGAACACACACCCGAATACACACCCGAACACACACCCGAATACACACCCGAACACACACCCGAATACACACCCGAACACACACCCGAATACAACCCGAATACACACCCGAATACACACCCGAATACACACCCGAACACACACCCGAATACACACCCGAACACACACCCGAACACACACCCGAATACAACCCGAATACACACCCGAATACACACCCGAATACAAACCCGAAAACACACCCGAATACACACCCGAACACACACCCGAATACAACCCGAATACACACCCGAACACACACCCGAATACACACCCGAACACACACCCGAATATACACCCGAACACACACCCGAATACACACCCGAACACCCACCCGAACACACACCCGAATACAACCCGAATACACACCCGAATAAACACCCGAATACAAACCCGAAAAGACACCCGAATACACACCCGAACACACACCCGACTACAACCCGAATACAGACCCGAACACACTCCCGAACACACACCCGAACACACCCGAATACTCACCCGAACACACAACCGAACACACACCCGAACACACACCCGAACACACACCCGAATACAACCCGAATACACACCCGAACACACACCCGAATACAACCCGAATACACACCCGAACACACACCCGAACACACACCCGAATACAACCCGAATACACACCCGAACACACACCCGAATACACACCCGAACTCACACCCGAATACACACCCGAACACACACCCGAATGCAACCCGAATACACAACCGAATACACACCCGAACACACCCGAACACACACCCGACTACAACCCGAATACACACCCGAACACACTCCCGAACACACACCCGAATACAACCCGATCACACACCCGAACACACACCCGAATACAACCCGAATGCACACCCGAATACACACCCGAATACAAACCCGAAAACACACCCGAATTCACACCCGAACACACACCCGAATGCAACCCGAATACACACCCGAACACACATCCGAATACACAACCGAACACACACCCGACTACAACCCGAATACACACCCGAACACACTCCCGAACACACACCCGAATACTACCCGATCACACACCCGAACACACACCCGAATACAACCCGAATACACACCCGAACACACACCCGAACACACACCCGAATACACACCCGAACACACACCCGAACACACACCCGAACACACACCCGAACACACACCCGAATACAACCCGAATACACACCCGAACACACACCCGAATACACACCTGAACACACCCGAACACACACCCGACTACAACCCGAATACACACCCGAACACACACCCGAATTCAACCCGAATACACACCCGAATACACACCCGAATACACACCCGAACACACACCCGAATACACATCCGAACACACACCCGAACACACACCCGAATACAACCCGAATACACGCCCGAATACGCACCAGAACACACCCGAATACTCACCCGAACACACAACCGAACACACACCCGAACACACACCCGAATACAACCCGAATACACACCCGAACACACACCCGAATACAACCCGAATACACACCCGAACACACACCGGAACACACACCCGAACTCACACCCGAACACACACCCGAACACACACCCGAATACAACCCGAATACACACCCGAACACACACCCGAACACACACCCGAATACACACCCGAACACACACCCGAACACACACCGAAACACACACCCGAACACACACCCGAATACAACCCGAATACACACCCGAAAACACACCCGAACACACACCCGAATACACACCCGAACACACACCCGAACACACACCCGAACACACACCCGAACACACACCCGAATACAACCCGAATACACAACCGAACACACACCCGAATACACACCTGAACACACCCGAACACACACCCGACTACAACCCGAATACACACCCGAACACACACCCGACTACAACCCGAATACACACCCGAATACACACCCGAACACACACCCGAACACACTCCCGAACACACACCCGAATACACACCCGAACACACACACGAATACAACCCGAATACACACCCGAACACACACCCGAATACACACCCGAATACAACCCGAATACACACCCGAAAACACACCCGAATACAACCCGAATACACACCCGAATACACACCCGAATACAAACCCGAAAACACACCCGAATACACACCCGAACACACACCCGAACACACACCCGAATACACACTCGAACACACACCCGAATACAACGCGAACACACACCCGAACACACAATCGAATACAACCCGAACACACACCCGAACACACACCCGAATACAACCCGAATACACACCCGAACACACACCCGAACACACACCCGAACACACACCCGAATACAACCCGAATACACACCCGAATACACACCCGAATACACACCCGAACACACAACCGAATACACACCCGAACACACACCCGAACACACACCCGAATACAACCCGAATACACACCCGAACAGTCACCCGAATACACACCCGAATACAACCCGAATGCACACCCGAATACACACCCGAATACAAACCCGAAAACACACCCGAATTCACACCCGAACACACACCCGAAAGCAACCCGAATACACACCCGAACACACACCCGGATGCAACCCGAATACACATCCGAATACACACCCGAACACACCCGAACACACACCCGACTACAACCCGAATACACACCCGAAGACACTCCCGAACACACACCCGAATACAACCCGATCACACACCCGAACACACACCCGAATACAACCCGAATACACACCCGAACACACACCCGAACACACACCCGAATACACACCCGAACACACACCCGAACACACACCCGAACACACACCCGAACACACACCCGAACACACACCCGAATACAACCCGAATACACACCCGAACACACACCCGAATACACACCTGAACACACCCGAACACACACCCGACTACAACCCGAATACACACCCGAACACACACCCGAATACAACCCGAATACACACCCGAATACCCACCCGAATACACACCCGAACACACACCCGAATACACACCCGAACACACACCCGAACACACACCCGAATACAACCCGAATACACACCCGAACACTCACCCGAATATACACCCGAATACACACCCGAACACACACCCGAAAACACCCGAACACACACCCGAATACACACCCGAACACACACCCGACTACAACCCGAATACACACCCGAACACACTCCCGAACACACACCCGAATACAACCCGATCACACACACGAACACACACCCGAATACAACCCGAACACACACCTGAATACACACTCGAACACACACCCGAATACAACGCGAACACACACCCGAACACACAATCGAATACAACCCGAACACACACCCGAACACACACCCGAATACAACCCGAATACACACCCGAACACACACCCGAACACACACCAGAACACACACCCGAACACACACCCGAATACAACCCGAATACACACCCGAATACACACCCGAATACACACCCGAACACACACCCGAATACACACCCGAACACACACCCGAACACACACCCGAATACAATCCGAATACACACCCGAACACTCACCCGAATACACACTCGAATACACACCCGATCACACACCCGAATACACACCCGAACACACACCCGAACACACACCCGAATACAACCCGAATACACACCCGAATACACACCCGAACACACACCCGAACACACACCCGAATACACACCCGAACACACACCCGAATACAACCCGAATACAACCCGAATACACACCCGAACACACACCCGAATACACACCCGAACACACACCCGAATACACACCCGAACACACACCCGAATACAACCCGAATACACACCCGAATACACACCCGAATACACACCCGAACACACACCCGAATACCCACCCGAACACACACCCGAACACACACCCGAATACAACCCGAATACACACCCGAATACAAACCCGAAAACACACCCGAATACACACCAGAACACACACCCGAATGCAACCCGAAACACACCCGAACGCACACCCGAATACACACCCGAACACACACCCGAATACAAACCGAATACACACCCGAACACACACCCGAATACACACCCGAACACACACCCGAATATACACCCGAACACACACCCAAATACACACCCGAACACACACCCGAACACACACCCGAATACAACCCGAACACACACCCGAACACACACCCGAATACAACCCGAATACACACCCGAACACACACCCGAACACACATCCGAATACACACCCGAACACACACCCGAATACAACCCGAATACACACCCGAACACACACCCGAATACACACCCGAATACAACCCGAATACACACCCGAACACACACCGGAACACACACCCGAACTCACACCCGAACACAAACTCGAACACACACCCGAATACAACCCGAATACACACCCGAACACACACCCGAACACACACCCGAATACACACCCGAACACACACCCGAACACACACCGAAACACACACCCGAACACACACCCGAATACAACCCGAATACACACCCGAACACACACCCGAAAACACACCCGAATACACACCCGAACACACACCCGAATACAACCCGAATACACACCCGAACACACACCCGAACACACACCCGAATACACACCTGAACACACCCGAACACACACCCGACTACAACCCGAATACACACCCGAATACACACCCGAACACACACCGGAACACACACCCGAACTCACACCCGAATACATACCCGAACACACACCTGAACACACACCGAAACACACACCCGAACACACACCCGAATACAACTCGAATACACACCCGAACACACACCCGAACACACACCCGAATACACACCCGAACACACACCCGAATACAACCCGAATACACACCCGAACACACACCCGAACACACACCCGAATACACACCTGAACACACCCGAACACACACCCGACTACAACCCGAATACACACCCGAATACACACCCGAACACACACCCGAACACACACCCGAATACAACCCGAATACACACCCGAACACACACCCGAACACACACCCGAATACACACCCGAACACACACCCGAACACACACCGAAACACACACCCGAACACACACCCGATACAACCCGAATACACACCCGAAAACACACTGAACACACACCCGAATACACACCCGAACACACACCCGAACACACACCCGAACACACACCCGAACACACACCCGAATACAACCCGAATACACACCCGAACACACACACGAATACACACCTGAACACACCCGAACACACACCCGACTACAACCCGAATACACACCCGAACACACACCCGACTACAACCCGAATACACACCCGAATACACACCCGAAAACACACCCGAACACACTCCCGAACACACACCCGAATACACACCCGAACACACACACGAATACAACCCGAATACACACCCGAACACACACCCGAATACACACCCGAATACTACCCGAATACACACCCGAAAACACACCCGAATACAACCCGAATACACACCCGAATACACACCCGAATACAAACCCGAAAACACACCCGAATACACACCCGAACACACACCCGAACACACACCCGAATACACACTCGAACACACACCCGAATACAACGCGAACACACACCCGAACACACAATCGAATACAACCCGAACACACACCCGAACACACACCCGAATACAACCCGAATACACACCCGAACACACACCCGAACACACACCCGAACACACACCCGAACACACACCCGAATACAACCCGAATACACACCCGAATACACACCCGAATACACACCCGAACACACAACCGAATACACACCCGAACACACACCCGAACACACACCCGAATACAACCCGAATACACACCCGAACAGTCACCCGAATACACACCCGAATACAACCCGAATGCACACCCGAATACACACCCGAATACAAACCCGAAAACACACCCGAATTCACACCCGAACACACACCCGAATGCAACCCGAATACACACCCGAACACACACCCGGATGCAACCCGAATACACATCCGAATACACACCCGAACACACCCGAACACACACCCGACTACAACCCGAATACACACCCGAACACACTCCCGAACACACACCCGAATACAACCCGATCACACACCCGAACACACACCCGAATACAACCCGAATACACACCCGAACACACACCCGAACACACTCCCGAATACACACCCGAACACACACCCGAACACACACCCGAACAGACACCCGAACACACACCCGAATACAACCCGAATACACACCCGAACACACACCCGAATACAACCCGAATACACACCCGAATACAACCCGAATACACACCCGAACACTCACCCGAATATACACCCGAATACACACCCGAACACACACCCGAATACACACCCGAAAACACACCCGAACACATACCCGAATACAACCCGAATACACACCCGAACACACACCCGAATACGCACCAGAACACACCCGAATACTCACCCGAACACACAACCGAACCCACACCCGAACACACACCCGAATACAACCCGAATACACACCCGAATACACACCCGAACACACACCCGAATACACACCCGAACACACACCCGAATACACACCCGAACACACACCCGAATACAACCCGAATACACACCCGAATACACACCCGAATACACACCCGAACACACACCCGAATACCCACCCGAACACACACCCGAACACACACCCGAATACAACCCGAATACACACCCGAATACAAACCCGAAAACACACCCGAATACACACCCGAACACACACCCGAATGCAACCCGAAACACACCCGAACGCACACCCGAATACACACCCGAACACACACCCGAATACAAACCGAATACACACCCGAACACACACCCGAATACACACCCGAACACACACCCGAATATACACCCGAACACACACCCAAATACACACCCGAACACACACCCGAACACACACCCGAATACAACCCGAACACACACCCGAACACACACCCGAATACAACCCGAATACACACCCGAACACACACCCGAACACACATCCGAATACACACCCGAACACACACCCGAATACAACCCGAATACACACCCGAACACACACCCGAATACACACCCGAATACAACCCGAATACACACCCGAACACACACCGGAACACACACCCGAACTCACACCCGAACACAAACTCGAACACACACCCGAATACAACCCGAATACACACCCGAACACACACCCGAACACACACCCGAATACACACCCGAACACACACCCGAACACACACCGAAACACACACCCGAACACACACCCGAATACAACCCGAATACACACCCGAACACACACCCGAAAACACACCCGAATACACACCCGAACACACACCCGAATACAACCCGAATACACACCCGAACACACACCCGAACACACACCCGAATACACACCTGAACACACCCGAACACACACCCGACTACAACCCGAATACACACCCGAATACACACCCGAACACACACCGGAACACACACCCGAACTCACACCCGAATACATACCCGAACACACACCCGAACACACACCGAAACACACACCCGAACACACACCCGAATACAACCCGAATACACACCCGAACACACACCCGAACACACACCCGAATACACACCCGAACACACACCCGAATACAACCCGAATACACACCCGAACACACACCCGAACACACACCCGAATACACACCTGAACACACCCGAACACACACCCGACTACAACCCGAATACACATCCGAATACACACCCGAACACACACCCGAACACATACCCGAATACAACCCGAATACACACCCGAACACACACCCGAACACACACCCGAATACACACCCGAACACACACCCGAACACACACCGAAACACACACCCGAACACACACCCGATACAACCCGAATACACACCCGAAAACACACCCGAACACACACCTGAATACACACCCGAACACACACCCGAACACACACCCGAACACACACCCGAACACACACCCGACTACAACCCGAATACACACCCGAATACACACCCGAAAACACACCCGAACACACTCCCGAACACACACCCGAATACACACCCGAACACACACACGAATACAACCCGAATACACACCCGAACACACACCCGAATACACACCCGAATACAACCCGAATACACACCCGAAAACACACCCGAATACAACCCGAATACACACCCGAATACACACCCGAATACAAACCCGAAAACACACCCGAATACACACCCGAACACACACCCGAACACACACCCGAATACACACTCGAACACACACCCGAATACAACGCGAACACACACCCGAACACACAATCGAATACAACCCGAACACACACCCGAACACACACCCGAATACAACCCGAATACACACCCGAACACACACCCGAACACACACCCGAACACACACCCGAACACACACCCGAATACAACCCTAATACACACCCGAATACACACCCGAATACACACCCGAACACACAACCGAATACACACCCGAACACACACCCGAACACACACCCGAATACAACCCGAATACACACCCGAACAGTCACCCGAATACACACCCGAATACAACCCGAATGCACACCCGAATACACACCCGAATACAAACCCGAAAACACACCCGAATTCACACCCGAACACACACCCGAATGCAACCCGAATACACACCCGAACACACACCCGGATGCAACCCGAATACACATCCGAATACACACCCGAACACACCCGAACACACACCCGACTACAACCCGAATACACACCCGAACACACTCCCGAACACACACCCGAATACAACCCGATCACACACCCGAACACACACCCGAATACAACCCGAATACACACCCGAACACACACCCGAACACACACCCGAATACACACCCGAACACACACCCGAACACACACCCGAACAGACACCCGAACACACACCCGAATACAACCCGAATACACACCCGAACACACACCCGAATACAACCCGAATACACACCCGAATACAACCCGAATACACACCCGAACACTCCCCCGAATATACACCCGAATACACACCCGAACACACACCCGAATACACACCCGAAAACAAACCCGAACACATACCCGAATACAACCCGAATACACACCCGAACACACACCCGAATACGCACCAGAACACACCCGAATACTCACCCGAACACACAACCGAACCCACACCCGAACACACACCCGAATACAACCCGAATACACACCCGAACACACACCGGAACACACACCCGAACTCACACCCGAACACACACTCGAACACACACCCGAATACAACCCGAATACACACCCGAACACACACCCGAACACACACCCGAATACACACCCGAACACACACCCGAACACACACCGAAACACACACCCGAACACACACCCGAATACAACCCGAATACACACCCGAATACACACCCGAATACAAATCCGAACACACACCCGAATACAACCAGAACACACACCCGAACACACACCCGAATACAACCCGAATACAACCCGAATACACACCCGAACACACACCCGGACACACACCCGAACACACACCCGAACACACACCCGAATACAACCCGAATACACACCCGAATACACACCCGAACACACACCCGAATACACACCCGAACACACACCCGAACACACACCCGAATACAACCCGAATACACACCCGAACACTCACCCGAATACACACCCGAACACACACCCGAACACACACCCGAATACACACCCGAACACACACCCGAACACATACCCGAATACAACCCGAATACACACCCGAACACACTCCCGAATACACACCCGAATACTCACCCGAACACACAACCGAACACACACCCGAACACACACCCGAATGCAACCCGAATACACTCCCGAACACACAACCGAATACAACCCGAATACACACCCGAACACACACCGGAACACACACCCGAACACAGACCCGAATACAACCCGAATACACACCCGAACACACACCCGAACACACACCCGAAGACACACCCGAACACACACCCGAACACACACCCGAACACACAACCGAATACAACCCGAATACACACCCGAACACACACCCGAACACACACCCGAATACAACCCGAATACACACCCGAACACACCCGAATACACACCTGAACACACCCGAACACACACCCGACTACAACCCGAATACACACCCGAACACACACCCGAATACACACCCGAACACACCCGAACACACACCCGACTACAACCCGAATACACACCTGAACACACTCCCGAACACACACCCGAATAAACACCCGAACACACACCCGAATACAACCCGAATACACACCCGAACACACACCCGAATACAACCCGAATACACACCCGAACACACACCCGAACACACACCCGAACACACACCCGAATACACACCCGAACACACACCCGAATACAACCCGAATACACACCCGAACACACACCCGAACACACACCCGAACACACACCCGAATACAACCCGAATACACACCCGAACACACACCCGAACACACACCCGAATACACACCCGAACACACACCCAAACACACACCCGAACACACACCCGAATACAACCCGAATACACACGCGAACACACACCCGAACACACACCCGAACACACACCCGAACACATACCCGACTACAACCCGAATACACACCCGAACACACACCCGAATACACACCCGAACACACCCGAACACACACCCGACTACAACCCGAATACACACCCGAACACACTCCCGAACACACACCCGAATACAACCCGAATACACACCCGAACACACAATCGAATACAACCCGAACACACAACCGAACACACACCCGAATGCAACCCGAATACACACCCGAACACACACCCGAATACACACCCGAACACACACCCGAATACAACCCGAACACACACCCGAATACACACCCGAACACACAACCGAACACACACCCGAATACAACCCGAATACACACCCGAACACTCACCCGAATCCACACCCGAATACACACCCGAACACACACCCGAATACACACCCGAACGCACACACCCGAACACACACCCGAATACAACCCGAATACACACCCGAATATACACCCGAACACACACCCGAACACACACCCGAATACAACCCGAATACACACCCGAACACACACCCGAATACACACCCGAACACACACCCGAATACAACCCGAATACAACCCGAATACACACCCGAACACACACCCGAATACCCACCCGAACACACACCCGAATACACACCCGAACACACACCCGAATACAACCCGAATACACACCCGAATACACACCCGAATACACACCCGAACACACACCCGAATACACACCCGAACACACACCCGAACACACACCCGAATACAACCCGAATACACACCCGAATACACACCCGAATACAAACCCGAAAACACACCCGAATACACACCCGAACACACACCCGAATACAACCCGAATGCACACCCGAACACACACCCGAATACACACCCGAGCACACACCCGAATATACACCCGAACACACACCCGAATACACACCCGAACACACACCCGAACACACACCCGAATACAACCCGAATACACACCCGAATAAACACCCGAATACAAACCCGAAAACACACCCGAATACACACCCGAACACACACACGAATGCAACCCGAATACACACCCGAATACACACCCGAACACACACCCGACTACAACCCGAATACAGACCCGAACACACTCCCGAACACACACCCGAACACACCCGAATACTCACCCGAACACACAACCGAACACACACCCGAATACAACCCGAATACACACCCGAACACACACCCGAATACACACCCGAACACACACCCGAATACACACCCGAACACACACCCGAATGCAACCCGAATACACAACCGAATACACACCCGAACACACCCGAACACACACCCGAATACAACCCGAATACACACCCGAACACACACCCGAATACAACCCGAATACACACCCGAACACACACCCGAACACACACCCGTATACAACCCGAATACACACCCGAACACACACCCGAATACACACCCGAACACACACCCGAATACACACCCGAACACACACCCGAATGCAACCCGAATACACAACCGAATACACACCCGGACACACCCGAACACACACCCGACTACAACCCGAATACACACCCGAACACACTCCCGAACACACACCCGAATACAACCCGATCACACACCCGAACACACACCCGAATACAACCCGAATGCACACCCGAATACACACCCGAATACAAACCCGAAAACACACCCGAATTCACACCCGAACACACACCCGAATGCAACCCGAATACACACCCGAAGACACATCCGAATACACAACCGAACACACACCCGAATGCAACCCGAATACACATCCGAATACACACCCGAACACACCCGAACACACACCCGACTACAACCCGAATACCCACCCGAACACACTCCCGAACACACACCCGAATACAACCCGATCACACACCCGAACACACACCCGAATACAACCCGAATACACACCCGAACACACACCCGAACACACACCCGAATACACACCCGAACACACACCCGAACACACACCCGAACACACATCCGAACACACACCCGAATACACACCTGAACACACCCGAACACACACCCGACTACAACCCGAATACACACCCGAACACACACCCGAATTCAACCCGAATACACACCCGAATACACACCCGAATACACACCCGAACACACACCCGAATACACATCCGAACACACCCCCGAACACACACCCGAATACAACCCGAATACACGCCCGAACACTCACCCGAATATACACCCGAATACACACCCGAACACACACCCGAACACATACCCGAATACAACCCGAATACACACCCGAACACACACCCGAACACATACCCGAATACAACCCGAATACACACCCGAACACACACCCGAATACGCACCAGAACACACCCGAATACTCACCCGAACACACAACCGAACACACACCCGAACACACACCCGAATACAACCCGAATACACACCCGAACACACACCGGAACACACACCCGAACTCACACCCGAACACACACCCGAACACACACCCGAATACAACCCGAATACACACCCGAACACACACCCGAACACACACCCGAACACACACCCGAACACACACCGAAACACACACCCGAACACACACCCGAATACAACCCGAATACACACCCGAAAACACACCCGAACACACACCCGAATACACACCCTAACACACACCCGAACACACACCCGAACACACACCCGAACACACACCCGAATACAACCCGAATACACACCCGAACACACACCCGAATACACACCTGAACACACCCGAACACACACCCGACTACAACCCGAATACACACCCGAACACACACCCGACTACAACCCGAATACACACCCGAATACACACCCGAACACACACCCGAACACACTCCCGAACACACACCCGAATACACACCCGAACACACACACGAATACAACCCGAATACACACCCGAACACACACCCGAATACACACCCGAATACAACCCGAATACACACCCGAAAACACACCCGAATACAACCCGAATACACACCCGAATACACACCCGAATACAAACCCGAAAACACACCCGAATACACACCCGAACACACACCCGAACACACACCCGAATACACACTCGAACACACACCCGAATACAACGCGAACACACACCCGAACACACAATCGAATACAACCCGAACACACACCCGAACACACACCCGAATACAACCCGAATACACACCCGAACACACACCCGAACACACACCCGAACACACACCCGAACACACACCCGAATACAACCCGAATACACACCCGAATACACACCCGAATACACACCCGAACACACAACCGAATACACACCCGAACACACACCCGAACACACACCCGAATACAACCCGAATACACACCCGAACAGTCACCCGAATACACACCCGAATACAACCCGAATGCACACCCGATTACACACCCGAATACAAACCCGAAAACACACCCGAATTCACACCCGAACACACACCCGAATGCAACCCGAATACACACCCGAACACACACCCGGATGCAACCCGAATACACATCCGAATACACACCCGAACACACCCGAACACACACCCGACTACAACCCGAATACACACCCGAACACACTCCCGAACACACACCCGAATACAACCCGATCACACACCCGAACACACACCCGAATACAACCCGAATACACACCCGAACACACACCCGAATACAACCCGAATACACACCCGAATACACACCCGAATACACACCCGAACACACACCCGAATACACACCCGAACACACACCCGAACACACACCCGAATACAACCCGAATACACACCCGAACACTCACCCGAATATACACCCGAATACACACCCGAACACACACCCGAATACACACCCGAAAACACACCCGAACACATACCCGAATACAACCCGAATACACACCCGAACACACACCCGAATACGCACCAGAACACACCCGAATACTCACCCGAACACACAACCGAACACACACCCGAACACACACCCGAATACAACCCGAATACACACCCGAACACACACCGGAACACACACCCGAACTCACACCCGAACACACACTCGAACACACACCCGAATACAACCCGAATACACACCCGAACACACACCCGAACACACACCCGAACACACACCCGAATACAACCCGAATACACACCCGAACACACACCCGAATACACACCTGAACACACCCGAACACACACCCGACTACAACCCGAATACACACCCGAACACACACCCGAATGCAACCCGAATACACACCCGAATACACACCCGAATACACACCCGAACACACACCCGAATACACACCCGAACACACACCCGAACACACACCCGAATACAACCCGAATACACACCCGAACACTCACCCGAATATACACCCGAATACACACCCGAACACACACCCGAATACACACCCGAAAACACACCCGAACACATACCCGAATACAACCCGAATACACACCCGAACACACACCCGAATACGCACCAGAACACACCCGAATACTCACCCGAACACACAACCGAACACACACCCGAACACACACCCGAATACAACCCGAATACACACCCGAACACACACCGGAACACACACCCGAACTCACACCCGAACACACACTCGAACACACACCCGAATACAACCCGAATACACACCCGAATACACACCCGAACACACACCCGAATACACACCCGAACACACACCCGAACACACACCGAAACACACACCCGAACACACACCCGAATACAACCCGAATACACACCCGAACACACACCCGAACACACACCCGAATACACACCCGAACACACACCCGAATACAACCCGAATACACACCCGAACACACACCCGAACACACACCCGAACACACACCCGAATACACACCTGAACACACCCGAACACACACCCGACTACAACCCGAATACACACCCGAATACACACCCGAACACACACCCGAACACACTCCCGAACACACACCCGAATACACACCCGAACATACACCCTAATACAACCCGAATACACACCAGAACACACACCCGAATACACACCCGAATACAACCCGAATACACTCCCGAATACACACCCGAATACAACCCGAATACACACCCGAATACAAACCCGAAAACACACCCGAATACACACCCGAACACACACCCGAAAACACACCCGAACACACACCCGAATACACACCCGAACACACACCCGACTACAACCAGAATACACACCCGAACACACTCCCGAACACACACCCGAATACAACCCGATCACACACCCGAACACACACCCGAATACAACCCGAATACACACCCGAATTCACACCCGAATACAAACCCGAAAACACACCCGAATACACACCCGAACACACACCCGAAAACTCCCGAACACACACCCGAATACACACCCGAACACACACCCGACTACAACCCGAATACACACCCGAACACACTCCCGAACACACACCCGAATACAACCCGATCACACACCCGAACACACACCCGAATACAACCCGAACACACACCTGAATACACATTCGAACACACACCCGAATACAACGCGAACACACACCCGAACACACAATCGAATACAACCCGAACACACACCCGAACACACACCCGAATACAACCCGAATACACACCCGAACACACACCCGAACACACACCAGAACACACACCCGAACACACACCCGAATACAACCCGAACACACACCCGAATACACACCCGAACACACACCCGAACACACACCCGAATACACACCCGAACACACACCCGAATACAACCCGAATACAACCCGAATACACACCCGAACACACACCCGAATACACACCCGAACACACACCCGAATACACACCCGAACACACACCCGAATACAACCCGAATACACACCCGAATACACACCCGAATACACACCCGAACACACACCCGAATACCCACCCGAACACACACCCGAACACACACCCGAATACAACCCGAATACACACCCGAATACAAACCCGAAAACACACCCGAATACACATCCGAACACACACCCGAATGCAACCCGAATACACACCCGAACGCACACCCGAATACACACCCGAACACACACCCGAATACAACCCGAATACACACCCGAACACACACCCGAATACACACCCGAACACACACCCGAATATACACCCGAACACACACCCGAATACACACCCGAACACACACCCGAACACACACCCGAATACAACCCGAACACACACCCGAACACACACCCGAATACAACCCGAATACACACCCGAACACACAACCGAACACACATCCGAATACACACCCGAACACACACCCGAATACAACCCGAATACACACCCGAACACACACCCGAATACACACCCGAATACAACCCGAATACACACCCGAAAACACACCCGAATACAACCCGAATACACACCCGAATACACACCCGAAAACATACCCGAATTCACACCCGAACACACACCCGAATGCAACCCGAATACACACCCGAACACACACCCGAATGCAACCCGAATACACATCCGAATACACACCCGAACACACCCGAACACACACCCGACTACAACCCGAATACACACCCGAACACACACCCGAATACAACCCGAATACACACCCGAACACACACCCGAACACACACCCGAATACACACCCGAACACACACCCGAATACACACCGGAAAACACACCCGAACACATACCCGAATACAACCCGAAAACACACGAACACACACCCGAACACACACCCGAATACAACCCGAATACACACCCGAACACACACCCGAATACACACCCGAACACACACCCGAACACACACCCGAATACAACCCGAATACACACCCGAATATACACCCGAACACACACCCGAACACACACCCGAATACAACCCGAATACACACCCGAACACACACCCGAATACACACCCGAACACACACCCGAATACAACCCGAATACAACCCGAATTCACACCCGAACACACACCCGAATACCCACCCGAACACACACCCGAATACACACCCGAACACACACCCGAATACAACCCGAATACACACCCGAATACACACCCGAATACACACCCGAACACACACCCGAATACACACCCGAACACACACCCGAACACACACCCGAATACAACCCGAATACACACCCGAATACACACCCGAATACAAACCCGAAAACACACCCGAATACACACCCGAACACACACCCGAATACAACCCGAATACACACCCGAACACACACCCGAATACACACCCGAGCACACACCCGAATATACACCCGAACACACACCCGAATACACACCCGAACACACACCCGAACACACACCCGAATACAACCCGAATACACACCCGAATAAACACCCGAATACAAACCCGAAAACACACCCGAATACACACCCGAACACACACACGAATGCAACCCGAATACACACCCGAATACACACCCGAACACACACCCGACTACAACCCGAATACAGACCCGAACACACTCCCGAACACACACCCGAACACACCCGAATACTCACCCGAACACACAACCGAACACACACCCGAATACAACCCGAATACACACCCGAACACACACCCGAATACACACCCGAACACACACCCGAATACACACCCGAATACACACCCGAACACACCCGAACACACACCCGAATACAACCCGAATACACACCCGAACACACACCCGAATACAACCCGAATACACACCCGAACACACACCCGAATACAACCCGAATACACACCCAAACACACACCCGAACACACACCCGAATACAACCCGAATACACACCCGAACACACACCCGAATACACACCCGAACACACACCCGAATACACACCCGAACACACACCCGAATGCAACCCGAATACACAACCGAATACACACCCGAACACACCCGAACACACACCCGACTACAACCCGAATACACACCCGAACACACTTCCGAACACACACCCGAATACAACCCGATCACACACCCGAACACACACCCGAATACAACCCGAATGCACACCCGAATACACACCCGAATACAAACCCGAAAACACACCCGAATTCACACCCGAACACACACCCGAATGCAACCCGAATACACACCCGAAGACACATCCGAATACACAACCGAACACACACCCGAATGCAACCCGAATACACATCCGAATACACACCCGAACACACCCGAACACACACCCGAATACAAACCCGAAAACACACCCGAATTCACACCCGAACACACACCCGAATGCAACCCGAATACACACCCGAAGACACATCCGAATACACAACCGAACACACACCCGAATGCAACCCGAATACACATCCGAATACACACCCGAACACACCCGAACACACTCCCGAACACACACCCGAATACAACCCGATCACACACCCGAACACACACCCGAATACAACCCGAATACACACCCGAACACACACCCGAACACACACCCGAATACACACCCGAACACACACCCGAACACACACCCGAACACACACCCGAACACACACCCGAATACACACCTGAACACACCCGAACACACACCCGACTACAACCCGAATACACACCCGAACACACACCCGAATTCAACCCGAATACACACCCGAATACACACCCGAATACACACCCGAATACACACCCGAACACACACCCGAATACACATCCGAACACACACCCGAACACACACCCGAATACAACCCGAATACACGCCCGAACACTCACCCGAATATACACCCGAATACACACCCGAACACACACCCGAACACATACCCGAATACAACCCGAATACACACCCGAACACACACCCGAACACATACCCGAATACAACCCGAATACACACCCGAACACACACCCGAATACGCACCAGAACACACCCGAATACTCACCCGAACACACAACCGAACACACACCCGAACACACACCCGAATACAACCCGAATACACACCCGAACACACACCGGAACACACACCCGAACTCACACCCGAACACACACCCGAACACACACCCGAATACAACCCGAATACACACCCGAACACACACCCGAACACACACCCGAACACACACCCGAATACAACCCGAATACACACCCGAAACACACCCGAATACACACCCGAACACACACCCGAATATACACCCGAACACACACCCGAATACACACCCGAACACACACCCGAACACACACCCGAATACAACCCGAACACACACCCGAACACACACCCGAATACAACCCGAATACACACCCGAACACACAACCGAACACACATCCGAATACACACCCGAACACACACCCGAATACAACCCGAATACACACCCGAACACACACCCGAATACACACCCGAATACAACCCGAATACACACCCGAAAACACACCCGAATACAACCCGAATACACACCCGAATACACACCCGAAAACATACCCGAATTCACACCCGAACACACACCCGAATGCAACCCGAATACAACCCGAATACACACCCGAACACACAACCGAACACACATCCGAATACACACCCGAACACACACCCGAATACAACCCGAATACACACCCGAACACACACCCGAATACACACCCGAATACAACCCGAATACACACCCGAAAACACACCCGAATACAACCCGAATACACACCCGAATACACACCCGAAAACATACCCGAATTCACACCCGAACACACACCCGAATGCAACCCGAATACACACCCGAACACACACCCGAATGCAACCCGAATACACATCCGAATACACACCCGAACACACCCGAACACACACCCGACTACAACCCGAATACACACCCGAACACACACCCGAATACAACCCGAATACACACCCGAACACACACCCGAACACACACCCGAATACACACCCGAACACACACCCGAATACACACCGGAAAACACACCCGAACACATACCCGAATACAACCCGAAAACACACGAACACACACACGAATACGCACCAGAACACACCCGAATACTCACCCGAACACACAACCGAACACACACCCGAACACACACCCGAATACAACCCGAATACACACCCGAACACACACCCGAATACACACCCGAACACACACCCGAACACACACCCGAATACAACCCGAATACACACCCGAATATACACCCGAACACACACCCGAACACACACCCGAACACACACCCGAATACAACCCGAATACACACCCGAACACACACCCGAATACACACCCGAACACACACCCGAATACAACCCGAATACAACCCGAATTCACACCCGAACACACACCCGAATACCCACCCGAACACACACCCGAATACACACCCGAACACACACCCGAATACAACCCGAATACACACCCGAATACACACCCGAATACACACCCGAACACACACCCGAATACACACCCGAACACACACCCGAACACACACCCGAATACAACCCGAATACACACCCGAATACACACCCGAATACAAACCCGAAAACACACCCGAATACACACCCGAACACACACCCGAATACAACCCGAATACACACCCGAACACACACCCGAATACACACCCGAGCACACACCCGAATATACACCCGAACACACACCCGAATACACACCCGAACACACACCCGAACACACACCCGAATACAACCCGAATACACACCCGAATAAACACCCGAATACAAACCCGAAAACACACCCGAATACACACCCGAACACACCCACGAATGCAACCCGAATACACACCCGAATACACACCCGAACACACACCCGACTACAACCCGAATACAGACCCGAACACACTCCCGAACACACACCCGAACACACCCGAATACTCACCCGAACACACAACCGAACACACACCCGAATACAACCCGAATACACACCCGAACACACACCCGAATACACACCCGAACACACACCCGAATACACACCCGAATACACACCCGAACACACCCGAACACACACCCGAATACAACCCGAATACACACCCGAACACACACCCGAATACAACCCGAATACACACCCGAACACACACCCGAATACAACCCGAATACACACCCAAACACACACCCGAACACACACCCGAATACAACCCGAATACACACCCGAACACACACCCGAATACACACCCGAACACACACCCGAATACACACCCGAACACACACCCGAATGCAACCCGAATACACAACCGAATACACACCCGAACACACCCGAACACACACCCGACTACAACCCGAATACACACCCGAACACACTTCCGAACACACACCCGAATACAACCCGATCACACACCCGAACACACACCCGAATACAACCCGAATGCACACCCGAATACACACCCGAATACAAACCCGAAAACACACCCGAATTCACACCCGAACACACACCCGAATGCAACCCGAATACACACCCGAAGACACATCCGAATACACAACCGAACACACACCCGAATGCAACCCGAATACACATCCGAATACACACCCGAACACACCCGAACACACACCCGAATACAAACCCGAAAACACACCCGAATTCACACCCGAACACACACCCGAATGCAACCCGAATACACACCCGAAGACACATCCGAATACACAACCGAACACACACCCGAATGCAACCCGAATACACATCCGAATACACACCCGAACACACCCGAACACACTCCCGAACACACACCCGAATACAACCCGAATACACACCCGAACACACACCGGAACACACACCCGAACTCACACCCGAACACACACCCGAACACACACCCGAATACAACCCGAATACACACCCGAACACACACCCGAACACACACCCGAACACACACCCGAATACAACCCGAATACACACCCGAAACACACCCGAATACACACCCGAACACACACCCGAATATACACCCGAACACACACCCGAATACACACCCGAACACACACCCGAACACACACCCGAATACAACCCGAACACACACCCGAACACACACCCGAATACAACCCGAATACACACCCGAACACACAACCGAACACACATCCGAATACACACCCGAACACACACCCGAATACAACCCGAACACACACCCGAATACACACCCGAATACAACCCGAATACACACCCGAAAACACACCCGAATACAACCCGAATACACACCCGAATACACACCCGAAAACATACCCGAATTCACACCCGAACACACACCCGAATGCAACCCGAATACAACCCGAATACACACCCGAACACACAACCGAACACACATCCGAATACACACCCGAACACACACCCGAATACAACCCGAATACACACCCGAACACACACCCGAATACACACCCGAATACAACCCGAATACACACCCGAAAACACACCCGAATACAACCCGAATACACACCCGAATACACACCCGAAAACATACCCGAATTCACACCCGAACACACACCCGAATGCAACCCGAATACACACCCGAACACACACCCGAATGCAACCCGAATACACATCCGAATACACACCCGAACACACCCGAACACACACCCGACTACAACCCGAATACACACCCGAACACACACCCGAATACAACCCGAATACACACCCGAACACACACCCGAACACACACCCGAATACACACCCGAACACACACCCGAATACACACCGGAAAACACACCCGAACACATACCCGAATACAACCCGAAAACACACGAACACACACACGAATACGCACCAGAACACACCCGAATACTCACCCGAACACACAACCGAACACACACCCGAACACACACCCGAATACAACCCGAATACACACCCGAACACACACCCGAATACACACCCGAACACACACCCGAACACACACCCGAATACAACCCGAATACACACCCGAATATACACCCGAACACACACCCGAACACACACCCGAACACACACCCGAATACAACCCGAATACACACCCGAACACACACCCGAATACACACCCGAACACACACCCGAATACAACCCGAATACAACCCGAATTCACACCCGAACACACACCCGAATACCCACCCGAACACACACCCGAATACACACCCGAACACACACCCGAATACAACCCGAATACACACCCGAATACACACCCGAATACACACCCGAACACACACCCGAATACACACCCGAACACACACCCGAACACACACCCGAATACAACCCGAATACACACCCGAATACACACCCGAATACAAACCCGAAAACACACCCGAATACACACCCGAACACACACCCGAATACAACCCGAATACACACCCGAACACACACCCGAATACACACCCGAGCACACACCCGAATATACACCCGAACACACACCCGAATACACACCCGAACACACACCCGAACACACACCCGAATACAACCCGAATACACACCCGAATAAACACCCGAATACAAACCCGAAAACACACCCGAATACACACCCGAACACACCCACGAATGCAACCCGAATACACACCCGAATACACACCCGAACACACACCCGACTACAACCCGAATACAGACCCGAACACACTCCCGAACACACACCCGAACACACCCGAATACTCACCCGAACACACAACCGAACACACACCCGAATACAACCCGAATACACACCCGAACACACACCCGAATACACACCCGAACACACACCCGAATACACACCCGAATACACACCCGAACACACCCGAACACACACCCGAATACAACCCGAATACACACCCGAACACACACCCGAATACAACCCGAATACACACCCGAACACACACCCGAATACAACCCGAATACACACCCAAACACACACCCGAACACACACCCGAATACAACCCGAATACACACCCGAACACACACCCGAATACACACCCGAACACACACCCGAATACACACCCGAACACACACCCGAATGCAACCCGAATACACAACCGAATACACACCCGAACACACCCGAACACACACCCGACTACAACCCGAATACACACCCGAACACACTTCCGAACACACACCCGAATACAACCCGATCACACACCCGAACACACACCCGAATACAACCCGAATGCACACCCGAATACACACCCGAATACAAACCCGAAAACACACCCGAATTCACACCCGAACACACACCCGAATGCAACCCGAATACACACCCGAAGACACATCCGAATACACAACCGAACACACACCCGAATGCAACCCGAATACACATCCGAATACACACCCGAACACACCCGAACACACACCCGAATACAAACCCGAAAACACACCCGAATTCACACCCGAACACACACCCGAATGCAACCCGAATACACACCCGAAGACACATCCGAATACACAACCGAACACACACCCGAATGCAACCCGAATACACATCCGAATACACACCCGAACACACCCGAACACACTCCCGAACACACACCCGAATACAACCCGATCACACACCCGAACACACACCCGAATACAACCCGAATACACACCCGAACACACACCCGAACACACACCCGAATACACACCCGAACACACACCCGAACACACACCCGAACACACACCCGAACACACACCCGAATACACACCTGAACACACCCGAACACACACCCGACTACAACCCGAATACACACCCGAACACACACCCGAATTCAACCCGAATACACACCCGAATACACACCCGAATACACACCCGAACACACACCCGAATACACATCCGAACACACACCCGAACACACACCCGAATACAACCCGAATACACGCCCGAACACTCACCCGAATATACACCCGAATACACACCCGAACACACACCCGAACACATACCCGAATACAACCCGAATACACACCCGAACACACACCCGAACACATACCCGAATACAACCCGAATACACACCCGAACACACACCCGAATACGCACCAGAACACACCCGAATACTCACCCGAACACACAACCGAACACACACCCGAACACACACCCGAATACAACCCGAATACACACCCGAACACACACCGGAACACACACCCGAACTCACACCCGAACACACACCCGAACACACACCCGAATACAACCCGAATACACACCCGAACACACACCCGAACACACACCCGAACACACACCCGAACACACACCGAAACGCACACCCGAACACACACCCGAATACAACCCGAATACACACCCGAAAACACACCCGAACACACACCCGAATACACACCCTAACACACACCCGAACACACACCCGAACACACACCCGAACACACACCCGAATACAACCCGAATACACACCCGAACACACACCCGAATACACACCTGAACACACCCGAACACACACCCGACTACAACCCGAATACACACCCGAATACACACCCGAACACACACCCGAACACACTCCCGAACACACACCCGAATACACACCCGAACACACACACGAATACAACCCGAATACACACCCGAACACACACCCGAATACACACCCGAATACAACCCGAATAAACACCCGAAAACACACCCGAATACAACCCGAATACACACCCGAATACACACCCGAATACAAACCTGAAAACACACCCGAATACACACCCGAACACACACCCGAACACACACCCGAATACACACTCGAACACACACCCGAATACAACGCGAACACACACCCGAACACACAATCGAATACAACCCGAACACACACCCGAACACACACCCGAATACAACCCGAATACACACCCGAACACACACCCGAACACACACCCGAACACACACCCGAACACACACCCGAATACAACCCGAATACACACCCGAATACACACCCGAATACACACCCGAACACACAACCGAATACACACCCGAACACACACCCGAACACACACCCGAATACAACCCGAATACACACCCGAACAGTCACCCGAATACACACCCGAATACAACCCGAATGCACACCCGATTACACACCCGAATACAAACCCGAAAACACACCCGAATTCACACCCGAACACACACCCGAATGCAACCCGAATACACACCCGAACACACACCCGGATGCAACCCGAATACACATCCGAATACACACCCGAACCCACCCGAACACACACCCGACTACAACCCGAATACACACCCGAACACACTCCCGAACACACACCCGAATACAACCCGATCACACACCCGAACACACACCCGAATACAACCCGAATACACACCCGAACACACACCCGAATACAACCCGAATACACACCCGAATACACACCCGAATACACACCCGAACACACACCCGAATACACACCCGAACACACACCCGAACACACACCCGAATACAACCCGAATACACACCCGAACACTCACCCGAATATACACCCGAATACACACCCGAACACACACCCGAATACACACCCGAAAACACACCCGAACACATACCCGAATACAACCCGAATACACACCCGAACACACACCCGAATACGCACCAGAACACACCCGAATACTCACCCGAACACACAACCGAACACACACCCGAACACACACCCGAATACAACCCGAATACACACCCGAACACACACCGGAACACACACCCGAACTCACACACGAACACACACTCGAACACACACCCGAATACAACCCGAATACACACCCGAACACACACCCGAACACACACCCGAACACACACCCGAATACAACCCGAATACACACCCGAACACACACCCGAATACACACCTGAACACACCCGAACACACACCCGACTACAACCCGAATACACACCCGAACACACACCCGAATGCAACCCGAATACACACCCGAATACACACCCGAATACACACCCGAACACACACCCGAATACACACCCGAACACACACCCGAACACACACCCGAATACAACCCGAATACACACCCGAACACTCACCCGAATATACACCCGAATACACACCCGAACACACACCCGAATACACACCCGAAAACACACCCGAACACATACCCGAATACAACCCGAATACACACCCGAACACACACCCGAATACGCACCAGAACACACCCGAATACTCACCCGAACACACAACCGAACACACACCCGAACACACACCCGAATACAACCCGAATACACACCCGAACACACACCGGAACACACACCCGAACTCACACCCGAACACACACTCGAACACACACCCGAATACAACCCGAATACACACCCGAACACACACCCGAACACACACCCGAATACACACCCGAACACACACCCGAACACACACCGAAACACACACCCGAACACACACCCGAATACAACCCGAATACACACCCGAACACACACCCGAACACACACCCGAATACACACCCGAACACACACCCGAATACAACCCGAATACACACCCGAACACACACCCGAACACACACCCGAATACACACCTGAACACACCCGAACACACACCCGACTACAACCCGAATACACACCCGAATACACACCCGAACACACACCCGAACACACTCCCGAACACACACCCGAATACACACCCGAACATACACCCTAATACAACCCGAATACACACCAGAACACACACCCGAATACACACCCGAATACAACCCGAATACACTCCCGAATACACACCCGAATACAACCCGAATACACACCCGAATACAAACCCGAAAACACACCCGAATACACACCCGAACACACACCCGAAAACACACCCGAACACACACCCGAATACACACCCGAACACACACCCGACTACAACCCGAATACACACCCGAACACACTCCCGAACACACACCCGAATACAACCCGATCACACACCCGAACACACACCCGAATACAACCCGAATACACACCCGAATTCACACCCGAAAACACACCCGAATACACACCCGAACACACACCCGAAAACACCCGAACACACACCCGAATACACACCCGAACACACACCCGACTACAACCCGAATACACACCCGAACACACTCCCGAACACACACCCGAATACAACCCGATCACACACCCGAACACACCCCCGAATACAACCCGAACACACACCTGAATACACATTCGAACACACATCCGAATACAACGCGAACACACACCCGAACACACAATCGAATACAACCCGAACACACACCCGAACACACACCCGAATACAACCCGAATACACACCCGAACACACACCCGAACACACACCAGAACACACACCCGAACACACACCCGAATACAACCCGAATACACACCCGAATACACACCCGAATACACACCCGAACACACACCCGAATACACACCCGAACACACACCCGAACACACACCCGAATACACACCCGAACACACACCCGAATACAACCCGAATACAACCCGAATACACACCCGAATACACACCCGAATACACACCCGAACACACACCCGAATACCCACCCGAACACACACCCGAACACACACCCGAATACAACCCGAATACACACCCGAATACAAACCCGAAAACACACCCGAATACACATCCGAACACACACCCGAATGCAACCCGAATACACACCCGAACGCACACCCGAATACACACCCGAACACACACCCGAATACAACCCGAATACACACCCGAACACACACCCGAATACACACCCGAACACACACCCGAATATACACCCGAACACACACCCGAATACACACCCGAACACACACCCGAACACACACCCGAATACAACCCGAACACACACCCGAACACACACCCGAATACAACCCGAATACACACCCGAACACATACCCGAACACACATCCGAATACACACCCGAACACACACCCGAATACAACCCGAATACACACCCGAACACACACCCGAATACACACCCGAATACAACCCGAATACACACCCGAAAACACACCCGAATACAACCCGAATACACACCCGAATACACACCCGAAAACATACCCGAATTCACACCCGAACACACACCCGAATGCAACCCGAATACACACCCGAACACACACCCGAATGCAACCCGAATACACATCCGAATACACACCCGAACACACCCGAACACACACCCGACTACAACCCGAATACACACCCGAACACACACCCGAATACAACCCGAATACACACCCGAACACACACCCGAACACACACCCGAATACACACCCGAACACACACCCGAATACACACCGGAAAACACACCCGAACACATACCCGAATACAACCCGAAAACACACGAACACACACCCGAATACGCACCAGAACACACCCGAATACTCACCCGAACACACAACCGAACACACACCCGAACACACACCCGAATACAACCCGAATACACACCCGAACACACACCCGAATACACACCCGAACACACACCCGAACACACACCCGAATACAACCCGAATACACACCCGAATATACACCCGAACACACACCCGAACACACACCCGAATACAACCCGAATACACACCCGAACACACACCCGAATACACACCCGAACACACACCCGAATACAACCCGAATACAACCCGAATACACACCCGAACACACACCCGAACACACACCCGAATACCCACCCGAACACACACCCGAATACACACCCGAACACACACCCGAATACAACCCGAATACACACCCGAATACACACCCGAATACACACCCGAACACACACCCGAATACACACCCGAACACACACCCGAACACACACCCGAATACAACCCGAATACACACCCGAATACACACCCGAATACAAACCCGAAAACACACCCGAATACACACCCGAACACACACCCGAATACAACCCGAATACACACCCGAACACACACCCGAATACACACCCGAGCACACACCCGAATATACACCCGAACACACACCCGAATACACACCCGAATACACACCCGAACACACACCCGAACACACACCCGAATACAACCCGAATACACACCCGAATAAACACCCGAATACAAACCCGAAAACACACCCGAATACACACCCGAACACACACACGAATGCAACCCGAATACACACCCGAATACACACCCGAACACACACCCGACTACAACCCGAATACAGACCCGAACACACTCCCGAACACACACCCGAACACACCCGAATACTCACCCGAACACACAACCGAACACACACCCGAATACAACCCGAATACACACCCGAACACACACCCGAATACACACCCGAACACACACCCGAATACACACCCGAATACACACCCGAACACACCCGAACACACACCCGAATACAACCCGAATACACACCCGAACACACACCCGAATACAACCCGAATACACACCCGAACACACACCCGAATACAACCCGAATACACACCCGAACACACACCCGAACACACACCCGAATACAACCCGAATACACACCCGAACACACACCCGAATACACACCCGAACACACACCCGAATACACACCCGAACACACACCCGAATGCAACCCGAATACACAACCGAATACACACCCGAACACACCCGAACACACACCCGACTACAACCCGAATACACACCCGAACACACTCCCGAACACACACCCGAATACAACCCGATCACACACCCGAACACACACCCGAATACAACCCGAATGCACACCCGAATACACACCCGAATACAAACCCGAAAACACACCCGAATTCACACCCGAACACACACCCGAATGCAACCCGAATACACACCCGAAGACACATCCGAATACACAACCGAACACACACCCGAATGCAACCCGAATACACATCCGAATACACACCCGAACACACCCGAACACACACCTGACTACAACCCGAATACACACCCGAACACACTCCCGAACACACACCCGAATACAACCCGATCACACACCCGAACACACACCCGAATACACACCCGAACACACACCCGAACACACACCCGAATACACACCCGAATACACACCCGAATACACACCCGAACACACACCCGAATACACACCCGAACACACACCCGAACACACCCCCGAATACAACCCGAATATACACCCGAATACACACCCGAACACACACCCGAACACACACCCGAATACACACCCGAACACACACCCGAACACACACCCGAATACACACCCGAACACACACCCGAACACACACCCGAATACACACCCGAACACTCACCCGAATACACACCCGAATACACACCCGAACACACACTCGAATACACACCCGAACACACACCCGAACACACCCCCGAATACAACCCGAATACACACCCGAATACACACCCGAACACACACCCGAACACGCACCCGAATACACACCCGAACACACACCCGAATACAACCCGAATACAACCCGAATACACACCCGAACACACACCCGAATACACACCCGAACACACACCCGAATACACACCCGAACACACACCCGAATACAACCCGAATACACACCCGAATACACACCCGAATACACACCCGAACACACACCCGAATACCCACCCGAACACACACCCGAACACACACCCGAATACAACCCGAATACACACCCGAATACAAACCCGAAAACACACCCGAATACACATCCGAACACACACCCGAATGCAACCCGAATACACACCCGAACGCACACCCGAATACACACCCGAACACACACCCGAATACAACCCGAATACACACCCGAACACACACCCGAATACACACCCGAACACACACCCGAATATACACCCGAACACACACCCGAATACACACCCGAACACACACCCGAACACACACCCGAATACACACCCGAACACACACCCGAACACACACCCGAATACAACCCGAATACACACCCGAACACACACCCGAACACACATCCGAATACACACCCGAACACACACCCGAATACAACCCGAATACACACCCGAACACACACCCGAACACACACCCGAATACAACCCGAATACACACCCGAAAACACACCCGAACACACACCCGAATACACACCCTAACACACACCCGAACACACACCCGAACACACACCCGAACACACACCCGAATACAACCCGAATACACACCCGAACACACACCCGAATACACACCTGAACACACCCGAACACACACCCGACTACAACCCGAATACACACCCGAACACACACCCGACTACAACCCGAATACACACCCGAATACACACCCGAACACACACCCGAACACACTCCCGAACACACACCCGAATACACACCCGAACACACACACGAATACAACCCGAATACACACCCGAACACACACCCGAATACACACCCGAATACAACCCGAATACACACCCGAAAACACACCCGAATACAACCCGAATACACACGCGAATACACACCCGAATACAAACCCGAAAACACACCCGAATACACACCCGAACACACACCCGAACACACACCCGAATACACACTCGAACACACACCCGAATACAACGAGAACACACACCCGAACACACAATCGAATACAACCCGAACACACACCCGAACACACACCCGAATACAACCCGAATACACACCCGAACACACACCCGAACACACACCCGAACACACACCCGAACACACACCCGAATACAACCCGAATACACACCCGAATACACACCCGAATACACACCCGAACACACAACCGAATACACACCCGAACACACACCCGAACACACACCCGAATACAACCCGAATACACACCCGAACAGTCACCCGAATACACACCCGAATACAACCCGAATGCACACCCGAATACACACCCGAATACAAACCCGAAAACACACCCGAATTCACACCCGAACACACACCCGAATACACACCCGAACACACACCCGGATGCAACCCGAATACACATCCGAATACACACCCGAACACACCCGAACACACACCCGACTACAACCCGAATACACACCCGAACACACTCCCGAACACACACCCGAATACAACCCGATCACACACCCGAACACACACCCGAATACAACCCGAATACACACCCGAACACACACCCGAATACAACCCGAATACACACCCGAATACACACCCGAATACACACCCGAACACACACCCGAATACACACCCGAACACACACCCGAACACACACCCGAATACAACCCGAATACACACCCGAACACTCACCCGAATATACACCCGAATACACACCTGAACACACACCCGAATACATACCCGAAAACACACCCGAACACATACCCGAATACAACCCGAATACACACCCGAACACACACCCGAATACGCACCAGAACACACCCGAATACTCACCCGAACACACAACCGAACACACACCCGAACACACACCCGAATACAACCCGAATACACACCCGAACACACACCGGAACACACACCCGAACTCACACCCGAACACACACTCGAACACACACCCGAATACAACCCGAATACACACCCGAATACACACCCGAATACACACCCGAACACACAACCGAATACACACCCGAACACACACCCGAACACACACCCGAATACAACCCGAATACACACCCGAACAGTCACCCGAATACACACCCGAATACAACCCGAATGCACACCCGAATACACACCCGAATACAAACCCGAAAACACACCCGAATTCACACCCGAACACACACCCGAATGCAACCCGAATACACACCCGAACACACACCCGGATGCAACCCGAATACACATCCGAATACACACCCGAACACACCCGAACACACACCCGACTACAACCCGAATACACACCCGAACACACTCCCGAACACACACCCGAATACAACCCGATCACACACCCGAACACACACCCGAATACAACCCGAATACACACCCGAACACACACCCGAATACAACCCGAATACACACCCGAATACACACCCGAATACACACCCGAACACACACCCGAATACACACCCGAACACACACCCGAACACACACCCGAATACAACCCGAATACACACCCGAAAACTCACCCGAATATACACCCGAATACACACCCGAACACACACCCGAATACACACCCGAAAACACACCCGAACACATACCCGAATACAACCCGAATACACACCCGAACACACACCCGAATACGCACCAGAACACACCCGAATACTCACCCGAACACACAACCGAACACACACCCGAACACACACCCGAATACAACCCGAATACACACCCGAACACACACCGGAACACACACCCGAACTCACACCCGAACACACACTCGAACACACACCCGAATACAACCCGAATACACACCCGAACACACACCCGAACACACACCCGAACACACACCCGACCACACACCCGAATACAACCCGAATACACACCCGAACACACACCCGAATACACACCTGAACACACCCGAACACACACCCGACTACAACCCGAATACACACCCGAACACACACCCGAATACAACCCGAATACACACCCGAATACACACCCGAACACACACCCGAATACACACCCGAACACACACCCGAACACACACCCGAATACAACCCGAATACACACCCGAACACTCACCCGAATATACACCCGAATACACACCCGAACACACACCCGAATACACACCCGAAAACACACCCGAACACATACCCGAATACAACCCGAATACACACCCGAACACACACCCGAATACGCACCAGAACACACCCGAATACTCACCCGAACACACAACCGAACACACACCCGAACACACACCCGAATACAACCCGAATACACACCCGAACACACACCGGAACACACACCCGAACTCACACCCGAACACACACTCGAACACACACCCGAATACAACCCGAATACACACCCGAACACACACCCGAACACACACCCGAATACACACCCGAACACACACCCGAACACACACCGAAACACACACCCGAACACACACCCGAATACAACCCGAATACACACCCGAACACACACCCGAACACACACCCGAATACACACCCGAACACACACCCGAATACAACCCGAATACACACCCGAACACACACCCGAACACACACCCGAATACACACCTGAACACACCCGAACACACACCCGACTACAACCCGAATACACACCCGAATACACACCCGAACACACACCCGAACACACTCCCGAACACACACCCGAATACACACCCGAACACACACCCTAATACAACCCGAATACACACCAGAACACACACCCGAATACACACCCGAATACAACCCGAATACACTCCCGAATACACACCCGAATACAACCCGAATACACACCCGAATACAAACCCGAAAACACACCCGAATACACACCCGAACACACACCCGAAAACACACCCGAACACACACCCGAATACACACCCGAACACACACCCGACTACAACCCGAATACACACCCGAACACACTCCCGAACACACACCCGAATACAACCCGATCACACACCCGAACACACACCCGAATACAACCCGAACACACACCTGAATACACATTCGAACACACACCCGAATACAACGCGAACACACACCCGAACACACAATCGAATACAACCCGAACACACACCCGAACACACACCCGAATACAACCCGAATACACACCCGAACACACACCCGAACACACACCAGAACACACACCCGAACACACACCCGAATACAACCCGAATACACACCCGAATACACACCCGAATACACACCCGAACACACACCCGAATACACACCCGAACACACATCCGAACACACACCCGAATACACACCCGAACACACACCCGAATACAACCCGAATACAACCCGAATACACACCCGAACACACACCCGAATACACACCCGAACACACACCCGAATACACACCCGAACACACACCCGAATACAACCCGAATACACACCCGAATACACACCCGAATACACACCCGAACACACACCCGAATACCCACCCGAACACACACCCGAACACACACCCGAATACAACCCGAATACACACCCGAATACAAACCCGAAAACACACCCGAATACACATCCGAACACACACCCGAATGCAACCCGAATACACACCCGAACGCACACCCGAATACACATCCGAACACACACCCGAATACAACCCGAATACACACCCGAACACACACCCGAATACACACCCGAACACACACCCGAATATACACCCGAACACACACCCGAATACACACCCGAACACACGCCCGAACACACACCCGAATACAACCCGAACACACACCCGAACACACACCCGAATACAACCCGAATACACACCCGAACACACACCCGAACACACATCCGAATACACACCCGAACACACACACGAATACAACCCGAATACACACCCGAACACACACCCGAATACACACCCGAATACAACCCGAATACACACCCGAAAACACACCCGAATACAACCCGAATACACACCCGAATACACACCCGAAAACATACCCGAATTCACACCCGAACACACACCCGAATGCAACCCGAATACACACCCGAACACACACCCGAATGCAACCCGAATACACATCCGAATACACACCCGAACACACCCGAACACACACCCGACTACAACCCGAATACACACCCGAACACACACCCGAATACAACCCGAATACACACCCGAACACACACCCGAACACACACCCGAATACACACCCGAACACACACCCGAATACACACCGGAAAACACACCCGAACACATACCCGAATACAACCCGAAAACACACGAACACACACCCGAATACAACCCGAATACACACCCGAATACACACCCGAATACAACCCGAATACACACCCGAACACACACCCGAATACACACCCGAATACAACCCGAATACACACCCGAAAACACACCCGAATACAACCCGAATACACACGCGAATACACACCCGAATACAAACCCGAAAACACACCCGAATACACACCCGAACACACACCCGAACACACACCCGAATACACACTCGAACACACACCCGAATACAACGCGAACACACACCCGAACACACAATCGAATACAACCCGAACACACACCCGAACACACACCCGAATACAACCCGAATACACACCCGAACACACACCCGAACACACACCCGAACACACACCCGAACACACACCCGAATACAACCCGAATACACACCCGAATACACACCCGAATACACACCCGAACACACAACCGAATACACACCCGAACACACACCCGAACACACACCCGAATACAACCCGAATACACACCCGAACAGTCACCCGAATACACACCCGAATACAACCCGAATGCACACCCGAATACACACCCGAATACAAACCCGAAAACACACCCGAATTCACACCCGAACACACACCCGAATACACACCCGAACACACACCCGGATGCAACCCGAATACACATCCGAATACACACCCGAACACACCCGAACACACACCCGACTACAACCCGAATACACACCCGAACACACTCCCGAACACACACCCGAATACAACCCGATCACACACCCGAACACACACCCGAATACAACCCGAATACACACCCGAACACACACCCGAATACAACCCGAATACACACCCGAATACACACCCGAATACACACCCGAACACACACCCGAATACACACCCGAACACACACCCGAACACACACCCGAATACAACCCGAATACACACCCGAACACTCACCCGAATATACACCCGAATACACACCTGAACACACACCCGAATACATACCCGAAAACACACCCGAACACATACCCGAATACAACCCGAATACACACCCGAACACACACCCGCATACGCACCAGAACACACCCGAATACTCACCCGAACACACAACCGAACACACACCCGAACACACACCCGAATACAACCCGAATACACACCCGAACACACACCGGAACACACACCCGAACTCACACCCGAACACACACTCGAACACACACCCGAATACAACCCGAATACACACCCGAATACACACCCGAATACACACCCGAACACACAACCGAATACACACCCGAACACACACCCGAACACACACCCGAATACAACCCGAATACACACCCGAACAGTCACCCGAATACACACCCGAATACAACCCGAATGCACACCCGAATACACACCCGAATACAAACCCGAAAACACACCCGAATTCACACCCGAACACACACCCGAATGCAACCCGAATACACACCCGAACACACACCCGGATGCAACCCGAATACACATCCGAATACACACCCGAACACACCCGAACACACACCCGACTACAACCCGAATACACACCCGAACACACTCCCGAACACACACCCGAATACAACCCGATCACACACCCGAACACACACCCGAATACAACCCGAATACACACCCGAACACACACCCGAATACAACCCGAATACACACCCGAATACACACCCGAATACACACCCGAACACACACCCGAATACACACCCGAACACACACCCGAACACACACCCGAATACAACCCGAATACACACCCGAACACTCACCCGAATATACACCCGAATACACACCCGAACACACACCCGAATACACACCCGAAAACACACCCGAACACATACCCGAATACAACCCGAATACACACCCGAACACACACCCGAATACGCACCAGAACACACCCGAATACTCACCCGAACACACAACCGAACACACACCCGAACACACACCCGAATACAACCCGAATACACACCCGAACACACACCGGAACACACACCCGAACTCACACCCGAACACACACTCGAACACACACCCGAATACAACCCGAATACACACCCGAACACACACCCGAACACACACCCGAACACACACCCGAACACACACCCGAATACAACCCGAATACACACCCGAACACACACCCGAATACACACCTGAACACACCCGAACACACACCCGACTACAACCCGAATACACACCCGAACACACACCCGAATACAACCCGAATACACACCCGAATACACACCCGAATACACACCCGAACACACACCCGAATACACACCCGAACACACACCCGAACACACACCCGAATACAACCCGAATACACACCCGAACACTCACCCGAATATACACCCGAATACACACCCGAACACACACCCGAACACACACCCGAATACGCACCAGAACACACCCGAATACTCACCCGAACACACAACCGAACACACACCCGAACACACACCCGAATACAACCCGAATACACACCCGAACACACACCGGAACACACACCCGAACTCACACCCGAACACACACTCGAACACACACCCGAATACAACCCGAATACACACCCGAACACACACCCGAACACACACCCGAATACACACCCGAACACACACCCGAACACACACCGAAACACACACCCGAACACACACCCGAATACAACCCGAATACACACCCGAACACACACCCGAACACACACCCGAATACACACCCGAACACACACCCGAATACAACCCGAATACACACCCGAACACACACCCGAACACACACCCGAATACACACCTGAACACACCCGAACACACACCCGACTACAACCCGAATACACACCCGAATACACACCCGAACACACACCCGAACACACTCCCGAACACACACCCGAATACACACCCGAACACACACCCTAATACAACCCGAATACACACCAGAACACACACCCGAATACACACCCGAATACAACCCGAATACACTCCCGAATACACACCCGAATACAACCCGAATACACACCCGAATACAAACCCGAAAACACACCCGAATACACACCCGAACACACACCCGAAAACACACCCGAACACACACCCGAATACACACCCGAACACACACCCGACTACAACCCGAATACACACCCGAACACACTCCCGAACACACACCCGAATACAACCCGATCACACACCCGAACACACACCCGAATACAACCCGAACACACACCTGAATACACATTCGAACACACACCCGAATACAACGCGAACACACACCCGAACACACAATCGAATACAACCCGAACACACACCCGAACACACCCGAATACAACCCGAATACACACCCGAACACACACCCGAACACACACCAGAACACACACCCGAACACACACCCGAATACAACCCGAATACACACCCGAATACACACCCGAATACACACCCGAACACACACCCGAATACACACCCGAACACACATCCGAACACACACCCGAATACACACCCGAACACACACCCGAATACAACCCGAATACAACCCGAATACACACCCGAACACACACCCGAATACACACCCGAACACACACCCGAATACACACCCGAACACACACCCGAATACAACCCGAATACACACCCGAATACACACCCGAATACACACCCGAACACACACCCGAATACCCACCCGAACACACACCCGAACACACACCCGAATACAACCCGAATACACACCCGAATACAAACCCGAAAACACACCCGAATACACATCCGAACACACACCCGAATGCAACCCGAATACACACCCGAACGCACACCCGAATACACATCCGAACACACACCCGAATACAACCCGAATACACACCCGAACACACACCCGAATACACACCCGAACACACACCCGAATATACACCCGAACACACACCCGAATACACACCCGAACACACGCCCGAACACACACCCGAATACAACCCGAACACACACCCGAACACACACCCGAATACAACCCGAATACACACCCGAACACACACCCGAACACACATCCGAATACACACCCGAACACACACACGAATACAACCCGAATACACACCCGAACACACACCCGAATACACACCCGAATACAACCCGAATACACACCCGAAAACACACCCGAATACAACCCGAATACACACCCGAATACACACCCGAAAACATACCCGAATTCACACCCGAACACACACCCGAATGCAACCCGAATACACACCCGAACACACACCCGAATGCAACCCGAATACACATCCGAATACACACCCGAACACACCCGAACACACACCCGACTACAACCCGAATACACACCCGAACACACACCCGAATACAACCCGAATACACACCCGAACACACACCCGAACACACACCCGAATACACACCCGAACACACACCCGAATACACACCGGAAAACACACCCGAACACATACCCGAATACAACCCGAAAACACACGAACACACACCCGAATACAACCCGAATACACACCCGAATACACACCCGAATACAACCCGAATACACACCCGAACACACACCCGAATACACACCCGAACACACACCCGAATACAACCCGAATACAACCCGAATACACACCCGAACACACACCCGAATACCCACCCGAACACACACCCGAATACACACCCGAACACACACCCGAATACAACCCGAATACACACCCGAATACACACCCGAATACACACCCGAACACACACCCGAATACACACCCGAACACACACCCGAACACACACCCGAATACAACCCGAATACACACCCGAATACACACCCGAATACAAACCCGAAAACACACCCGAATACACACCCGAACACACACCCGAATACAACCCGAATACACACCCGAACACACACCCGAATACACACCCGAGCACACACCCGAATATACACCCGAACACACACCCGAATACACACCCGAACACACACCCGAACACACACCCGAATACAACCCGAATACACACCCGAATAAACACCCGAATACAAACCCGAAAACACACCCGAATACACACCCGAACACACACACGAATGCAACCCGAATACACACCCGAATACACACCCGAACACACACCCGACTACAACCCGAATACAGACCCGAACACACTCCCGAACACACACCCGAACACACCCGAATACTCACCCGAACACACAACCGAACACACACCCGAATACAACCCGAATACACACCCGAACACACACCCGAATACACACCCGAACACACACCCGAATACACACCCGAACACAAACCCGAATGCAACCCGAATACACAACCGAATACACACCCGAACACACCCGAACACACACCCGAATACAACCCGAATACACACCCGAACACACACCCGAATACACACCCGAACACACACCCGAATGCAACCCGAATACACAACCGAATACACACCCGAACACACCCGAACACACACCCGACTACAACCCGAATACACACCCGAACACACTCCCGAACACACACCCGAATACAACCCGATCACACACCCGAACACACACCCGAATACAACCCGAATGCACACCCGAATACACACCCGAATACAAACCCGAAAACACACCCGAATTCACACCCGAACACACACCCGAATGCAACCCGAATACACACCCGAAGACACATCCGAATACACAACCGAACACACACCCGAATGCAACCCGAATACACATCCGAATACACACCCGAACACACCCGAACACACACCCGACTACAACCCGAATACACACCCGAACACACTCCCGAACACACACCCGAATACAACCCGATCACACACCCGAACACACACCCGAATACAACCCGAATACACACCCGAACACACACCCGAACACACACCCGAATACACACCCGAACACACACCCGAACACACACCCGAATACACACCCGAACACTCACCCGAATACACACCCGAATACACACCCGAACACACACCCGAATACACACCCGAACACACACCCGAACACACCCCCGAATACAACCCGAATACACACCCGAACACACACCCGAACACACACCCGAATACAACCCGAATACACACCCGAATACACACCCGAATACAAACCCGAAAACACACCCGAATACACACCCGAACACACACCCGAATACAACCCGAATACACACCCGAACACACACCCGAATACACACCCGAGCACACACCCGAATATACACCCGAACACACACCCGAATACACACCCGAACACACACCCGAACACACACCCGAATACAACCCGAATACACACCCGAACACACACCCGAATACACACCCGAACACACACCCGAATACAACCCGAATACAACCCGAATACACACCCGAACACACACCCGAATACCCACCCGAACACACACCCGAATACACACCCGAACACACACCCGAATACAACCCGAATACACACCCGAATACACACCCGAATACACACCCGAACACACACCCGAATACACACCCGAACACACACCCGAACACACACCCGAATACAACCCGAATACACACCCGAATACACACCCGAATACAAACCCGAAAACACACCCGAATACACACCCGAACACACACCCGAATACAACCCGAATACACACCCGAACACACACCCGAATACACACCCGAGCACACACCCGAATATACACCCGAACACACACCCGAATACACACCCGAACACACACCCGAACACACACCCGAATACAACCCGAATACACACCCGAATAAACACCCGAATACAAACCCGAAAACACACCCGAATACACACCCGAACACACACACGAATGCAACCCGAATACACACCCGAATACACACCCGAACACACACCCGACTACAACCCGAATACAGACCCGAACACACTCCCGAACACACACCCGAACACACCCGAATACTCACCCGAACACACAACCGAACACACACCCGAATACAACCCGAATACACACCCGAACACACACCCGAATACACACCCGAACACACACCCGAATACACACCCGAACACAAACCCGAATGCAACCCGAATACACAACCGAATACACACCCGAACACACCCGAACACACACCCGAATACAACCCGAATACACACCCGAACACACACCCGAATACAACCCGAATACACACCCGAACACACACCCGAACACACACCCGAATACAACCCGAATACACACCCGAACACACACCCGAATACACACCCGAACACACACCCGAATACACATCCGAACACACACCCGAATGCAACCCGAATACACAACCGAATACACACCCGAACACACCCGAACACACACCCGACTACAACCCGAATACACACCCGAACACACTCCCGAACACACACCCGAATACAACCCGATCACACACCCGAACACACACCCGAATACAACCCGAATGCACACCCGAATACACACCCGAATACAAACCCGAAAACACACCCGAATTCACACCCGAACACACACCCGAATGCAACCCGAATACACACCCGAAGACACATCCGAATACACAACCGAACACACACCCGAATGCAACCCGAATACACATCCGAATACACACCCGAACACACCCGAACACACACCCGACTACAACCCGAATACACACCCGAACACACTCCCGAACACACACCCGAATACAACCCGATCACACACCCGAACACACACCCGAATACAACCCGAATACACACCCGAACACACACCCGAATACACACCCGAACACACACCCGAACACACACCCGAATACACACCCGAACACTCACCCGAATACACACCCGAATACACACCCGAACACACACCCGAATACACACCCGAACACACACCCGAACACACCCCCGAATACAACCCGAATACACACCCGAATACACACCCGAACACACACCCGAACACACACCCGAATACACACCCGAACACACACCCGAACACACACCCGAATACACACCCGAACACACACCCGAACACACACCCGAATACACACCCGAACACTCACCCGAATACACACCCGAATACACACCCGAACACACACCCGAATACACACCCGAACACACACCCGAACACACCCCCGAATACAACCCGAATACACACCCGAATACACACCCGAACACACACCCGAACACACACCCGAATACACACCCGAACACACACCCGAATACAACCCGAATACAACCCGAATACACACCCGAACACACACCCGAATACACACCCGAACACACACCCGAATACACACCCGAACACACACCCGAATACAACCCGAATACACACCCGAATACACACCCGAATACACACCCGAACACACACCCGAATACCCACCCGAACACACACCCGAACACACACCCGAATACAACCCGAATACACACCCAAATACAAACCCGAAAACACACCCGAATACACATCCGAACACACACCCGAATGCAACCCGAATACACACCCGAACGCACACCCGAATACACACCAGAACACACACCCGAATACAACCCGAATACACACCCGAACACAAACCCGAACACACACCCGAATACACACCCGAACACACACCCGAACACACACCCGAATACAACCCGAACACACACCCGAACACACACCCGAATACAACCCGAATACACACCCGAACACACACCCGAACACACATCCGAATACACACCCGAACACACACCCGAATACAACCCGAATACACACCCGAACACACACCCGAATACACACCCGAATACAACCCGAATACACACCCGAAAACACACCCGAATACAACCCGAATACACACCCGAATACACACCCGAAAACATACCCGAATTCACACCCGAACACACACCCGAATGCAACCCGAATACACACCCGAACACACACCCGAATGCAACCCGAATACACATCCGAATACACACCCGAACACACCCGAACACACACCCGACTACAACCCGAATACACACCCGAACACACACCCGAATACACCCCGAATACACACCCGAACACACACCCGAACACACACCCGAATACACACCCGAACACACACCCGAATACACACCGGAAAACACACCCGAACACATACCCGAATACAACCCGAAAACACACGAACACACACCCGAATACGCACCAGAACACACCCGAATACTCACCCGAACACACAACCGAACACACACCCGAACACACACCCGAATACAACCCGAATACACACCCGAACACACACCCGAATACACACCCGAACACACACCCGAACACACACCCGAATACAACCCGAATACACACCCGAATATACACCCGAACACACACCCGAACACACACCCGAATACAACCCGAATACACACCCGAACACACACCCGAATACACACCCGAACACACACCCGAATACAACCCGAATACAACCCGAATACACACCCGAACACACACCCGAATACCCACCCGAACACACACCCGAATACACACCCGAACACACACCCGAATACAACCCGAATACACACCCGAATACACACCCGAATACACACCCGAACACACACCCGAATACACACCCGAACACACACCCGAACACACACCCGAATACAACCCGAATACACACCCGAATACACACCCGAATACAAACCCGAAAACACACCCGAATACACACCCGAACACACACCCGAATACAACCCGAATACACACCCGAACACACACCCGATTACACACCCGAGCACACACCCGAATATACACCCGAACACACACCCGAATACACACCCGAACACACACCCGAACACACACCCGAATACAACCCGAATACACACCCGAATAAACACCCGAATACAAACCCGAAAACACACCCGAATACACACCCGAACACACACACGAATGCAACCCGAATACACACCCGAATACACACCCGAACACACACCCGACTACAACCCGAATACAGACCCGAACACACTCCCGAACACACACCCGAACACACCCGAATACTCACCCGAACACACACCCCTATACAACCCGAACACACACCCGAATACACACCCGAACACACACCCGAATACAACCCGAATACACACCCGAACACACACCCGAATGCAACCCGAATACACATCCGAATACACACCCGAACACACCCGAACACACACCCGACTACAACCCGAATACACACCCGAACACACACCCGAATACAACCCGAATACACACCCGAACACACACCCGAACACACACCCGAACACACACCCGAATACAACCCGAATACACACCCGAACACACACCCGAATACACACCCGAACACACACCCGAATACACACCCGAACACACACCCGAATGCAACCCGAATACACACCCGAATACACACCCGAACACACACCCGAATACACACCCGAACACACACCCGAACACACCCCCGAATACAACCCGAATACACACCCGAATACACACCCGAACACACACCCGAACACACACCCGAATACACACCCGAACACACACCCGAATACAACCCGAATACAACCCGAATACACACCCGAACACACACCCGAATACACACCCGAACACACACCCGAATACACACCCGAACACACACCCGAATACAACCCGAATACACACCCGAATACACACCCGAATACACACCCGAACACACACCCGAATACCCACCCGAACACACACCCGAACACACACCCGAATACAACCCGAATACACACCCAAATACAAACCCGAAAACACACCCGAATACACATCCGAACACACACCCGAATGCAACCCGAATACACACCCGAACGCACACCCGAATACACACCAGAACACACACCCGAATACAACCCGAATACACACCCGAACACAAACCCGAACACACACCCGAATACACACCCGAACACACACCCGAACACACACCCGAATACAACCCGAACACACACCCGAACACACACCCGAATACAACCCGAATACACACCCGAACACACACCCGAACACACATCCGAATACACACCCGAACACACACCCGAATACAACCCGAATACACACCCGAACACACACCCGAATACACACCCGAATACAACCCGAATACACACCCGAAAACACACCCGAATACAACCCGAATACACACCCGAATACACACCCGAAAACATACCCGAATTCACACCCGAACACACACCCGAATGCAACCCGAATACACACCCGAACACACACCCGAATGCAACCCGAATACACATCCGAATACACACCCGAACACACCCGAACACACACCCGACTACAACCCGAATACACACCCGAACACACACCCGAATACAACCCGAATACACACCCGAACACACACCCGAACACACACCCGAATACACACCCGAACACACACCCGAATACACACCGGAAAACACACCCGAACACATACCCGAATACAACCCGAAAACACACGAACACACACCCGAATACGCACCAGAACACACCCGAATACTCACCCGAACACACAACCGAACACACACCCGAACACACACCCGAATACAACCCGAATACACACCCGAACACACACCCGAATACACACCCGAACACACACCCGAACACACACCCGAATACAACCCGAATACACACCCGAATATACACCCGAACACACACCCGAACACACACCCGAATACAACCCGAATACACACCCGAACACACACCCGAATACACACCCGAACACACACCCGAATACAACCCGAATACAACCCGAATACACACCCGAACACACACCCGAATACCCACCCGAACACACACCCGAATACACACCCGAACACACACCCGAATACAACCCGAATACACACCCGAATACACACCCGAATACACACCCGAACACACACCCGAATACACACCCGAACACACACCCGAACACACACCCGAATACAACCCGAATACACACCCGAATACACACCCGAATACAAACCCGAAAACACACCCGAATACACACCCGAACACACACCCGAATACAACCCGAATACACACCCGAACACACACCCGATTACACACCCGAGCACACACCCGAATATACACCCGAACACACACCCGAATACACACCCGAACACACACCCGAACACACACCCGAATACAACCCGAATACACACCCGAATAAACACCCGAATACAAACCCGAAAACACACCCGAATACACACCCGAACACACACACGAATGCAACCCGAATACACACCCGAATACACACCCGAACACACACCCGACTACAACCCGAATACAGACCCGAACACACTCCCGAACACACACCCGAACACACCCGAATACTCACCCGAACACACAACCGAACACACACCCCTATACAACCCGAACACACACCCGAATACACACCCGAACACACACCCGAATACAACCCGAATACACACCCGAACACACACCCGAATACAACCCGAATACACACCCGAACACACACCCGAACACACACCCGAATACAACCCGAATACACACCCGAACACACACCCGAATACACACCCGAACACACACCCGAATACACACCCGAATGCAACCCGAATACACAACCGAATACACACCCGAACACACCCGAACACACACCCGACTACAACCCGAATACACACCCGAACACACTCCCGAACACACACCCGAATACAACCCGATCACACACCCGAACACACACCCGAATACAACCCGAATGCACACCCGAATACACACCCGAATACAAACCCGAAAACACACCCGAATTCACACCCGAACACACACCCGAATGCAACCCGAATACACACCCGAAGACACATCCGAATACACAACCGAACACACACCCGAATGCAACCCGAATCCACATCCGAATACACACCCGAACACACCCGAACACACACCCGACTACAACCCGAATACACACCCGAACACACTCCCGAACACACACCCGTATACAACCCGATCACACACCCGAACACACACCCGAATACAACCCGAATACACACCCGAACACACACCCGAACACACACCCGAATACACACCCGAACACACACCCGAACACACACCCGAACACACACCCGAACACACACCCGAATACAACCCGAACACACACCCGAATACACACCTGAACACACCCGAACACACACCCGACTACAACCCGAATACACACCCGAACACACACCCGAATTCAACCCGAATACACACCCGAATACACACCCGAATACACACCCGAACACACACCCGAATACACATCCGAACACACACCCGAACACACACCCGAATACAACCCGAATACACGCCCGAACACTCACCCGAATATACACCCGAATACACACCCGAACACACACCCGAACACATACACGAATACAACCCGAATACACACCCGAACACACACCCGAACACATACCCGAATACAACCCGAATACACACCCGAACACACACCCGAATACGCACCAGAACACACCCGAATACTCACCCGAACACACAACCGAACACACACCAGAACACACACCCGAATACAACCCGAATACACACCCGAACACACACCGGAACACACACCCGAACTCACACCCGAAAACACACCCGAACACACACCCGAATACAACCCGAATACACACCCGAACACACACCCGAACACACACCCGAACACACACCCGAACACACACCGAAACACACACCCGAACACACACCCGAATACAACCCGAATACACACCCGAATACACACCCGAACACACACCCGAACACACTCCCGAACACACACCCGAATACACACCCGAACACACACACGAATACAACCCGAATACACACCCGAACACACACCCGACTACAACCCGAATACACACCCGAATACACACCCGAACACACACCCGAACACACTCCCGAACACACACCCGAATACACACCCGAACACACACACGAATACAACCCGAATACACACCAGAACACACACCCGAATACACACCCGAATACAACCCGAATACACACCCGAAAACACACCCGAATACAACCCGAATACACACCCGAATACACACCCGAATACAAACCCGAAAACACACCCGAATACACACCCGAATACACACCCGAACAGTCACCCGAATACACACCCGAATACAACCCGAATGCACACCCGAATACACACCCGAATACAAACCCGAAAACACACCCGAATTCACACCCGAACACACACCCGAATGCAACCCGAATACACACCCGAACACACACCCGGATGCAACCCGAATACACACCCGAACACACACCCGAACACACTCCCGAACACACACCCGAATACACACCCGAACACACACACGAATACAACCCGAATACACACCCGAACACACACCCGAATACACACCCGAATACAACCCGAATACACACCCGAAAACACACCCGAATACAACGCGAACACACACCCGAACACACAATCGAATACAACCCGAACACACACCCGAACACACACCCGAATACAACCCGAATACACACCCGAACACACACCCGAACACACACCCGAACACACACCCGAACACACACCCGAATACAACCCGAATACACACCCGAATACACACCCGAATACACACCCGAACACACAACCGAATACACACCCGAACACACACCCGAACACACACCCGAATACAACCCGAATACACACCCGTACAGTCACCCGAATACACACCCGAATACAACCCGAATGCACACCCGAATACACACCCGAATACAAACCCGAAAACACACCCGAATTCACACCCGAACACACACCCGAATGCAACCCGAATACACACCCGAACACACACCCGGATGCAACCCGAATACACATCCGAATACACACCCGAACACACCCGAACACACACCCGACTACAACCCGAATACACACCCGAACACACTCCCGAACACACACCCGAATACAACCCGATCACACACCCGAACACACACCCGAATACAACCCGAATACACACCCGAACACACACCAGAATACAACCCGAATACACACCCGAATACACACCCGAATACACACCCGAACACACACCCGAATACACACCCGAACACACACCCGAACACACACCCGAATACAACCCGAATACACACCCGAACACTCACCCGAATATACACCCGAATACACACCCGAACACACACCCGAATACACACCCGAAAACACACCCGAACACATACCCGAATACAACCCGAATACACACCCGAACACACACCCGAATACGCACCAGAACACACCCGAATACTCACCCGAACACACAACCGAACACACACCCGAACACACACCCGAATACAACCCGAATACACACCCGAACACACACCGGAACACACACCCGAACTCACACCCGAACACACACTCGAACACACACCCGAATACAACCCGAATACACACCCGAACACACACCCGAACACACACCCGAACACACACCCGAACACACACCCGAATACAACCCGAATACACACCCGAACACACACCCGAATACACACCTGAACACACCCGAACACACACCCGACTACAACCCGAATACACACCCGAACACACCCCCGAATACAACCCGAATACACACCCGAATACACACCCGAATACACACCCGAACACACACCCGAATACACACCCGAACACACACCCGAACACACACCCGAATACAACCCGAATACACACCCGAACACACACCCGAATACACACCCGAATACAACCCGAATACACTCCCGAATACACACCCGAATACAACCCGAATACACACCCGAATACAAACCCGAAAACACACCCGAATACACACCCGAACACACACCCGAAAACACACCCGAACACACACCCGAATACACACCCGAACACACACCCGACTACAACCCGAATACACACCCGAACACACACCCGAACACACACCCGAACACACACCCGAACACACACCCGAATACAACCCGAATACACACCCGAACACACACCCGAATACACACCTGAACATACCCGAACACACACCCGACTACAACCCGAATACACACCCGAACACACACCCGAATACAACCCGAATACACACCCGAATACACACCCGAATACACACCCGAACACACACCCGAATACACACCCGAACACACACCCGAACACACACCCGAATACACACCCGAACACACACCCGAACACACTCCCGAACACACACCCGAATACACACCCGAATACACACCCGAACACACACCCGAACACACATCCGAATACACACCCGAACACACACCCGAATACACACCCGAAAACATACCCGAATTCACACCCGAACACACACCCGAATGCAACCCGAATACACACCCGAACACACACCCGAATGCAACCCGAATACACATCCGAATACACACCCGAACACACCCGAACACACACCCGACTACAACCCGAATACACACCCGAACACACACCCGAATACAACCCGAATACACACCCGAACACACACCCGAACACACACCCGAATACACACCCGAACACACACCCGAATACACACCGGAAAACACACCCGAACACATACCCGAATACAACCCGAAAACACACGAACACACACCCGAATACGCACCAGAACACACCCGAATACTCACCCGAACACACAACCGAACACACACCCGAACACACACCCGAATACAACCCGAATACACACCCGAACACACACCCGAATACACACCCGAACACACACCCGAACACACACCCGAATACAACCCGAATACACACCCGAATATACACCCGAACACACACCCGAACACACACCCGAATACAACCCGAATACACACCCGAACACACACCCGAATACACACCCGAACACACACCCGAATACAACCCGAATACAACCCGAATACACACCCGAACACACACCCGAATACCCACCCGAACACACACCCGAATACACACCCGAACACACACCCGAATACAACCCGAATACACACCCGAATACACACCCGAATACACACCCGAACACACACCCGAATACACACCCGAACACACACCCGAACACACACCCGAATACAACCCGAATACACACCCGAATACACACCCGAATACAAACCCGAAAACATACCCGAATACACACCCGAACACACACCCGAATACAACCCGAATACACACCCGAACACACACCCGAATACACACCCGAGCACACACCCGAATATACACCCGAACACACACCCGAATACACACCCGAACACACACCCGAACACACACCCGAATACAACCCGAATACACACCCGAATAAACACCCGAATACAAACCCGAAAACACACCCGAATACACACCCGAACACACACACGAATGCAACCCGAATACACACCCGAATACACACCCGAACACACACCCGACTACAACCCGAATACAGACCCGAACACACTCCCGAACACACACCCGAACACACCCGAATACTCACCCGAACACACAACCGAACACACACCCGAATACAACCCGAATACACACCCGAACACACACCCGAATACACACCCGAACACACACCCGAATACACACCCGAACACACACCCGAATGCAACCCGAATACACAACCGAATACACACCCGAACACACCCGAACACACACCCGAATACAACCCGAATACACACCCGAACACACACCCGAATACAACCCGAATACACACCCGAACACACACCCGAACACACACCCGAATACAACCCGAATACACACCCGAACACACACCCGAATACACACCCGAACACACACCCGAATACACACCCGAACACACACCCGAATGCAACCCGAATACACAACCGAATACACACCCGAACACACCCGAACACACACCCGACTACAACCCGAATACACACCCGAACACACTCCCGAACACACACCCGAATACAACCCGATCACACACCCGAACACACACCCGAATACAACCCGAATGCACACCCGAATACACACCCGAATACAAACCCGAAAACACACCCGAATTCACACCCGAACACACACCCGAATGCAACCCGAATACACACCCGAAGACACATCCGAATACACAACCGAAAACACACCCGAATGCAACCCGAATACACATCCGAATACACACCCGAACACACCCGAACACACATCCGAATACACACCCGAACACACACCCGAATACAACCCGAATACACACCCGAACACACACCCGAATACACACCCGAATACAACCCGAATACACACCCGAAAACACACCCGAATACAACCCGAATACACACCCGAATACACACCCGAAAACATACCCGAATTCACACCCGAACACACACCCGAATGCAACCCGAATACACACCCGAACACACACCCGAATGCAACCCGAATACACATCCGAATACACACCCGAACACACCCGAACACACACCCGACTACAACCCGAATACACACCCGAACACACACCCGAATACAACCCGAATACACACCCGAACACACACCCGAACACACACCCGAATACACACCCGAACACACACCCGAATACACACCGGAAAACACACCCGAACACATACCCGAATACAACCCGAAAACACACGAACACACACCCGAATACGCACCAGAACACACCCGAATACTCACCCGAACACACAACCGAACACACACCCGAACACACACCCGAATACAACCCGAATACACACCCGAACACACACCCGAATACACACCCGAACACACACCCGAACACACACCCGAATACAACCCGAATACACACCCGAATATACACCCGAACACACACCCGAACACACACCCGAATACAACCCGAATACACACCCGAACACACACCCGAATACACACCCGAACACACACCCGAATACAACCCGAATACAACCCGAATACACACCCGAACACACACCCGAATACCCACCCGAACACACACCCGAATACACACCCGAACACACACCCGAATACAACCCGAATACACACCCGAATACACACCCGAATACACACCCGAACACACACCCGAATACACACCCGAACACACACCCGAACACACACCCGAATACAACCCGAATACACACCCGAACACACACCCGAATACAACCCGAATACACACCCGAACACACACCCGAATACACACCCGAGCACACACCCGAATATACACCCGAACACACACCCGAATACACACCCGAACACACACCCGAACACACACCCGAATACAACCCGAATACACACCCGAATAAACACCCGAATACAAACCCGAAAACACACCCGAATACACACCCGAACACACACACGAATGCAACCCGAATACACACCCGAATACACACCCGAACACACACCCGACTACAACCCGAATACAGACCCGAACACACTCCCGAACACACACCCGAACACACCCGAATACTCACCCGAACACACAACCGAACACACACCCGAATACAACCCGAATACACACCCGAACACACACCCGAATACACACCCGAACACACACCCGAATACACACCCGAACACACACCCGAATGCAACCCGAATACACAACCGAATACACACCCGAACACACCCGAACACACACCCGAATACAACCCGAATACACACCCGAACACACACCCGAATACAACCCGAATACACACCCGAACACACACCCGAACACACACCCGAATACAACCCGAATACACACCCGAACACACACCCGAATACACACCCGAACACACACCCGAATACACACCCGAACACACACCCGAATGCAACCCGAATACACAACCGAATACACACCCGAACACACCCGAACACACACCCGACTACAACCCGAATACACACCCGAACACACTCCCGAACACACACCCGAATACAACCCGATCACACACCCGAACACACACCCGAATACAACCCGAATGCACACCCGAATACACACCCGAATACAAACCCGAAAACACACCCGAATTCACACCCGAACACACACCCGAATGCAACCCGAATACACACCCGAAGACACATCCGAATACACAACCGAAAACACACCCGAATGCAACCCGAATACACATCCGAATACACACCCGAACACACCCGAACACACACCCGACTACAACCCGAATACACACCCGAACACACTCCCGAACACACACCCGAATACAACCCGATCACACACCCGAACACACACCCGAATACAACCCGAATACACACCCGAACACACACCCGAACACACACCCGAATACACACCCGAACACACACCCGAACACACACCCGAACACACACCCGAACACACACCCGAATACAACCCGAATACACACCCGAACACACACCCGAATACACACCTGAACACACCCGAACACACACCCGACTACAACCCGAATACACACCCGAACACACACCCGAATTCAACCCGAATACACACCCGAATACACACCCGAATACACACCCAAACACACACCCGAATACACATCCGAACACACACCCGAACACACACCCGAATACAACCCGAATACACGCCCGAACACTCACCCGAATATACACCCGAATACACACCCGAACACACACCCGAACACATACACGAATACAACCCGAATACACACCCGAACACACACCCGAATACATACCTGAATACAACCCGAATACACACCCGAACACACACCCGAATACGCACCAGAACACACCCGAATACTCACCCGAACACACAACCGAACACACACCCGAACACACACCCGAATACAACCCGAATACACACCCGAACACACACCGGAACACACACCCGAACTCACACCCGAACACACACCCGAATACAACCCGAATACACACCCGAACACACACCCGAACACACACCCGAACACACACCCGAACACACACCCGAATACAACCCGAATACACACCCGAAAACACACCCGAACACACACCCGAATACACACCCTAACACACACCCGAACACACACCCGAACACACACCCGAACACACACCCGAATACAACCCGAATACACACCCGAACACACACCCGAATACACACCTGAACACACCCGAACACACACCCGACTACAACCCGAATACACACCCGAACACACACCCGACTACAACCCGAATACACACCCGAATACACACCCGAACACACACCCGAACACACTCCCGAACACACACCCGAATACACACCCGAACACACACACGAATACAACCCGAATACACACCCGAACACACACCCGAATACACACCCGAATACAACCCGAATACACACCCGAAAACACACCCGAATACAACCCGAATACACACCCGAATACAAACCCGAATACAAACCCGAAAACACACCCGAATACACACCCGAACACACACCCGAACACACACCCGAATACACACTCGAACACACACCCGAATACAACGCGAACACACACCCGAACACACAATCGAATACAACCCGAACACACACCCGAACACACACCCGAATACAACCCGAATACACACCCGAACACACACCCGAACACACACCCGAACACACACCCGAACACACACCCGAATACAACCCGAATACACACCCGAATACACACCCGAATACACACCCGAACACACAACCGAATACACACCCGAACACACACCCGAACACACACCCGAATACAACCCGAATACACACCCGAACAGTCACCCGAATACACACCCGAATACAACCCGAATGCACACCCGAATACACACCCGAATACAAACCCGAAAACACACCCGAATTCACACCCGAACACACACCCGAATGCAACCCGAATACACACCCGAACACACACCCGGATGCAACCCGAATACACATCCGAATACACACCCGAACACCCCCGAACACACACCCGACTACAACCCGAATACACACCCGAACACACTCCCGAACACACACCCGAATACAACCCGATCACACACCCGAACACACACCCGAATACAACTCGAATACACACCCGAACACACACCCGAAGACAACCCGAATACACACCCGAATACACACCCGAATACACACCCGAACACACACCCGAATACACACCCGAACACACACCCGAACACACACCCGAATACAACCCGAATACACACCCGAACACTCACCCGAATATACACCCGAATACACACCCGAACACACACCCGAATACACACCCGAAAACACACCCGAACACATACCCGAATACAACCCGAATACACACCCGAACACACACCCGAATACGCACCAGAACACACCCGAATACTCACCCGAACACACAACCGAACACACACCCGAACACACACCCGAATACAACCCGAATACACACCCGAACACACACCGGAACACACACCCGAACTCACACCCGAACACACACTCGAACACACACCCGAATACAACCCGAATACACACCCGAACACACACCCGAACACACACCCGAACACACACCCGAACACACACCCGAACACACACCCGAATACAACCCGAATACACACCCGAACACACACCCGAATACACACCTGAACACACCCGAACACACACCCGACTACAACCCGAATACACACCCGAACACACACCCGAATACAACCCGAATACACACCCGAATACACACCCGAATACACACCCGAACACAAACCCGAACACACACCCGAACACACACCCGAATACAACCCGAATACACACCCGAACACACACCCGAATACACACCCGAATACAACCCGAATACACTCCCGAATACACACCCGAATACAACCCGAATACACACCCGAATACAAACCCGAAAACACACCCGAATACACACCCGAACACACACCCGAAAACACACCCGAACACACACCCGAATACACACCCGAACACACACCCGACTACAACCCGAATACACACCCGAACACACACCCGAACACACACCCGAACACACACCCGAACACACACCCGAATACAACCCGAATACACACCCGAACACACACCCGAATACACACCTGAACACACCCGAACACACACCCGACTACAACCCGAATACACACCCGAACACACACCCGAATACAACCCGAATACACACCCGAATACACACCCGAATACACACCCGAACACACACCCGAATACACACCCGAACACACACCCGAACACACACCCGAATACAACCCGAATACACACCCGAACACTCACCCGAATATACACCCGAATACACACCCGAACACACACCCGAATACACACCCGAAAACACACCCGAACACATACCCGAATACAACCCGAATACACACCCGAACACACACCCGAATACGCACCAGAACACACCCGAATACTCACCCGAACACACAACCGAACACACACCCGAACACACACCCGAATACAACCCGAATACACACCCGAACACACACCGGAACACACACCCGAACTCACACCCGACCACACACTCGAACACACACCCGAATACAACCCGAATACACACCCGAACACACACCCGAACACACACCCGAATACACACCCGAACACACACCCGAACACACACCGAAACACACACCCGAACACACACCCGAATACAACACGAATACACACCCGAACACACACCCGAACACACACCCGAATACACACCCGAACACACACCCGAATACAACCCGAATACACACCCGAACACACACCCGAACACACACCCGAACACACACCGAAACACACACCCGAACACACACCCGACTACAACCCGAATACACACCCGAATACACACCCGAACACACACCCGAACACACTCCCGAACACACACCCGAATACACACCCGAACACACACCCTAATACAACCCGAATACACACCAGAACACACACCCGAATACACACCCGAATACAACCCGAATACACTCCCGAATACACACCCGAATACAACCCGAATACACACCCGAATACAAACCCGAAAACACACCCGAATACACACCCGAACACACACCCGAAAACACACCCGAACACACACCCGAATACACACCCGAACACACACCCGACTACAACCCGAATACACACCCGAACACACTCCCGAACACACACCCGAATACAACCCGATCACACACCCGAACACACACCCGAATACAACCCGAATACACACCCGAATTCACACCCGAATACAAACCCGAAAACACACCCGAATACACACCCGAACACACACCCGAAAACACCCGAACACACACCCGAATACACACCCGAACACACACCCGACTACAACCCGAATACACACCCGAACACACAACCGAACACACACCCGAACACACACCCGAATACAACCCGAATACACACCCGAACACACACCCGAATACACACCCGAACGCACACCCGAACACACACCCGAATACAACCCGAATACACACCCGAATATACACCCGAACACACACCCGAACACACACCCGAATACAACCCGAATACACACCCGAACACACACCCGAATACACACCCGAACACACACCCGAATACAACCCGAATACACACCCGAACACACACCCGAATACCCACCCGAACACACACCCGAATACACACCCGAACACACACCCGAATACAACCCGGATACACACCCGAATACACACCCGAATACACACCCGAACACACACCCGAATACACACCCGAACACACACCCGAACACACACCCGAATACAACCCGAATACACACCCGAATACACACCCGAATACAAACCCGAAAACACACCCGAATACACACCCGAACACACACCCGAATACAACCCGAATACACACCCGAACACACACCCGAATACACACCCGAGCACACACCCGAATATACACCCGAACACACACCCGAATACACACCCGAACACACACCCGAACACACACCCGAATACAACCCGAATACACACCCGAATAAACACCCGAATACAAACCCGAAAACACACCCGAATACACACCCGAACACACACACGAATGCAACCCGAATACACACCCGAATACACACCCGAACACACACCCGACTACAACCCGAATACAGACCCGAACACACTCCCGAACACACACCCGAACACACCCGAATACTCACCCGAACGCACAACCGAACACACACCCGAATACAACCCTAATACACACCCGAACACACACCCGAATACACACCCGAACACACACCCGAATACACACCCGAACACACACCCGAATGCAACCCGAATACACAACCGAATACACACCCGAACACACCCGAATACACACCCGAATACAACCCGAATACACACCCGAACACACACCCGAATACAACCCGAATACACACCCGAACACACACCCGAACACACACCCGAATACAACCCGAATACACACCCGAACACACACCCGAATACACACCCGAACACACACCCGAATACACACCCGAACACACACCCGAATGCAACCCGAATACACAACCGAATACACACCCGAACACCCACCCGACTACAACCCGAATACACACCCGAACACACTCCCGAACACACACCCGAATACAACCCCATCACACACCCGAACACACACCCGAATACAACCCGAATGCACACCCGAATACACACCCGAATACAAACCCGAAAACACACCCGAATTCACACCCGAACACACACCCGAATGCAACCCGAATACACACCCGAAGACACATCCGAATACACAACCGAACACACACCCGAATGCAACCCGAATACACATCCGAATACACACCCGAACACACCCGAACACACACCCGACTACAACCCGAATACACACACGAATGCAACCCGAATACACACCCGAATACACACCCGAACACACACCCGACTACAACCCGAATACAGACCCGAACACACTCCCTAACACACACCCGAACACACCCGAATACTCACCCGAACACACAACCGAACACACACCCGAATACAACCCGAATACACACCCGAACACACACCCGAATACACACCCGAACACACACCCGAATACACACCCGAACACACACCCGAATGCAACCCGAATACACAACCGAATACACACCCGAACACACCCGAATACACACCCGAATACAACCCGAATACACACCCGAACACACACCCGAATACAACCCGAATACACACCCGAACACACACCCGAACACACACCCGAATACACACCCGAACACACACCCGAACACACACCCGAACACACACCCGAACACACACCCGAATACAACCCGAATACACACCCGAACACACACCCGAATTCAACCCGAATACACACCCGAATACACACCCGAATACACACCCGAACACACACCCGAATACACATCCGAACACACACCCGAACACACACCCGAATACAACCCGAATACACGCCCGAACACTCACCCGAATATACACCCGAATACACACCCGAACACACACCCGAACACATACACGAATACAACCCGAATACACACCCGAACACACACCCGAACACATACCCGAATACAACCCGAATACACACCCGAACACACACCCGAATACGCACCAGAACACACCCGAATACTCACCCGAACACACAACCGAACACACACCCGAACACACACCCGAATACAACCCGAATACACACCCGAACACACACCGGAACACACACCCGAACTCACACCCGAACACACACCCGAACACACACCCGAATACAACCCGAATACACACCCGAACACACACCCGAACACACACCCGAACACACACCCGAACACACACCGAAACACACACCCGAACACACACCCGAATACAACCCGAATACACACCCGAAAACACACCCGAACACACACCCGAATACACACCCTAACACACACCCGAACACACACCCGAACACACACCCGAACACACACCCGAATACAACCCGAATACACACCCGAACACACACCCGAATACACACCTGAACACACCCGAACACACACCCGACTACAACCCGAATACACACCCGAACACACACCCGACTACAACCCGAATACACACCCGAATACACACCCGAACACACACCCGAACACACTCCCGAACACACACCCGAATACACACCCGAACACACACACGAATACAACCCGAATACACACCCGAACACACACCCGAATACACACCCGAATACAACCCGAATACACACCCGAAAACACACCCGAATACAACCCGAATACACACCCGAAAACACACCCGAATACAAACCCGAAAACACACCCGAATACACACCCGAACACACACCCGAACACACACCCGAATACACACTCGAACACACACCCGAATACAACGCGAACACACACCCGAACACACAATCGAATACAACCCGAACACACACCCGAACACACACCCGAATACAACCCGAATACACACCCGAACACACACCCGAACACACACCCGAACACACACCCGAACACACACAAGAATACAACCCGAATACACACCCGAATACACACCCGAATACACACCCGAACACACAACCGAATACACACCCGAACACACACCCGAACACACACCCGAATACAACCCGAATACACACCCGAACAGTCACCCGAATACACACCCGAATACAACCCGAATGCACACCCGAATACACACCCGAATACAAACCCGAAAACACACCCGAATTCACACCCGAACACACACCCGAATGCAACCCGAATACACACCCGAACACACACCCGGATGCAACCCGAATACACATCCGAATACACACCCGAACACACCCGAACACACACCCGACTACAACCCGAATACACACCCGAACACACTCCCGAACACACACCCGAATACAACCCGATCACACACCCGAACACACACCCGAATACAACCCGAATACACACCCGAATACACACCCGAATACACACCCGAACACACACCCGAATACACACCCGAACACACACCCGAACACACACCCGAATACAACCCGAATACACACCCGAACACTCACCCGAATATACACCAGAATACACACCCGAACACACACCCGAATACACACCCGAAAACACACCCGAACACATACCCGAATACAACCCGAATACACACCCGAACACACACCCGAATACGCACCAGAACACACCCGAATACTCACCCGAACACACAACCGAACACACACCCGAACACACACCCGAATACAACCCGAATACACACCCGAACACACACCGGAACACACACCCGAACTCACACCCGAACACACACTCGAACACACACCCGAATACAACCCGAATACACACCCGAACACACACCCGAACACACACCCGAACACACACCCGAACACACACCCGAATACAACCCGAATACCCACCCGAACACACACCCGAATACACACCTGAACACACCCGAACACACACCCGACTACAACCCGAATACACACCCGAACACACACCCGAATACAACCCGAATACACACCCGAATACACACCCGAATACACACCCGAACACACACCCGAACACACACCCGAACACACACCCGAATACAACCCGAATACACACCCGAAAACACACCCGAACACACACCCGAATACACACCCGAACACACACCCGAAAACACACCCGAACACACACCCGAATACACACCCGAACACACACCCGACTACAACCCGAATACACACCCGAACACACACCCGAACACACACCCGAACACACACCCGAACACACACCCGAATACAACCCGAATACACACCCGAACACACACCCGAATACACACCTGAACACACCCGAACACACACCCGACTACAACCCGAATACACACCCGAACACACACCCGAATACAACCCGAATACACACCCGAATACACACCCGAATACACACCCGAACACACACCCGAATACACACCCGAACACACACCCGAACACACACCCGAATACAACCCGAATACACACCCGAACACTCACCCGAATATACACCCGAATACACACCCGAACACACACCCGAATACACACCCGAAAACACACCCGAACACATACCCGAATACATCCCGAATACACACCCGAACACACACCCGAATACGCACCAGAACACACCCGAATACTCACCCGAACACACAACCGAACACACACCCGAACACAAACCCGAATACAACCCGAATACACACCCGAACACACACCGGAACACACACCCGAACTCACACCCGACCACACACTCGAACACACACCCGAATACAACCCGAATACACACCCGAACACACACCCGAACACACACCCGAATACACACCCGAACACACACCCGAACACACACCGAAACACACACCCGAACACACACCCGAATACAACACGAATACACACCCGAACACACACCCGAACACACACCCGAATACACACCCGAACACACACCCGAATACAACCCGAATACACACCCGAACACACACCCGAACACACACCCGAACACACACCGAAACACACACCCGAACACAAACCCGACTACAACCCGAATACACACCCGAATACACACCCGAACACACACCCGAACACACTCCCGAACACACACCCGAATACACACCCGAACACACACCCTAATACAACCCGAATACACACCAGAACACACACCCGAATACACACCCGAATACAACCCGAATACACTCCCGAATACACACCCGAATACAACCCGAATACACACCCGAATACAAACCCGAAAACACACCCGAATACACACCCGAACACACACCCGAAAACACACCCGAACACACACCCGAATACACACCCGAACACACACCCGACTACAACCCGAATACACACCCGAACACACTCCCGAACACACACCCGAATACAACCCGATCACACACCCGAACACACACCCGAATACAACCCGAATACACACCCGAATTCACACCCGAATACAAACCCGAAAACCCACCCGAATACACACCCGAACACACACCCGAAAATACCCGAACACACACCCGAATGCACACCCGAACACACACCCGACTACAACCCGAATACACACCCGAACACACAACCGAACACACACCCGAACACACACCCGAATACAACCCGAATACACACCCGAACACACACCCGAATACACACCCGAACGCACACCCGAACACACACCCGAATACAACCCGAATACACACCCGAATATACACCCGAACACACACCCGAACACACACCCGAATACAACCCGAATACACACCCGAACACACACCCGAATACACACCCGAACACACACCCGAATACAACCCGAATACACACCCGAACACACACCCGAATACCCACCCGAACACACACCCGAATACACACCCGAACACACACCCGAATACAACCCGGATACACACCCGAATACACACCCGAATACACACCCGAACACACACCCGAATACACACCCGAACACACACCCGAACACACACCCGAATACAACCCGAATACACACCCGAATACACACCCGAATACAAACCCGAAAACAAACCCGAATACACACCCGAACACACACCCGAATACAACCCGAATACACACCCGAACACACACCCGAATACACACCCGAGCACACACCCGAATATACACCCGAACACACACCCGAATACACACCCGAACACACACCCGAACACACACCCGAATACAACCCGAATACACACCCGAATAAACACCCGAATACAAACCCGAAAACACATCCGAATACACACCCGAACACACACACGAATGCAACCCGAATACACACCCGAATACACACCCGAACACACACCCGACTACAACCCGAATACAGACCCGAACACACTCCCGAACACACACCCGAACACACTCGAATACTCACCCGAACACACAACCGAACACACACCCGAATACAACCCGAATACACACCCGAACACACACCCGAATACACACCCGAACACACACCCGAATACACACCCGAACACACACCCGAATGCAACCCGAATACACAACCGAATACACACCCGAACACACCCGAATACACACCCGAATACAACCCGAATACACACCCGAACACACACCCGAATACAACCCGAATACACACCCGAACACACACCCGAACACACACCCGAATACAACCCGAATACACACCCGAACACACACCCGAATACACACCCGAACACACACCCGAATACACACCCGAACACACACCCGAATGCAACCCGAATACACAACCGAATACACACCCGAACACACACCCGACTACAACCCGAATACACACCCGAACACACTCCCGAACACACACCCGAATACAACCCGATCACACACCCGAACACACACCCGAATACAACCCGAATGCACACCCGAATACACACCCGAATACAAACCCGAAAACACACCCGAATTCACACCCGAACACACACCCGAATGCAACCCGAATACACACTTGAAGACACATCCGAATACACAACCGAACACACACCCGAATGCAACCCGAATACACATCCGAATACACACCCGAACACACCCGAACACACACCCGACTACAACCCGAATACACACACGAATGCAACCCGAATACACACCCGAATACACACCCGAACACACACCCGACTACAACCCGAATACAGACCCGAACACACTCCCGAACACACACCCGAACACACCCGAATACTCACCCGAACACACAACCGAACACACACCCGAATACAACCCGAATACACACCCGAACACACACCCGAATACACACCCGAACACACACCCGAATACACACCCGAACACACACCCGAATGCAACCCGAATACACAACCGAATACACACCCGAACACACCCGAATACACACCCGAATACAACCCGAATACACACCCGAACACACACCCGAATACAACCCGAATACACACCCGAACACACACCCGAACACACACCCGAATACAACCCGAATACACACCCGAACACACACCCGAATACACACCCGAACACACACCCGAATACACACCCGAACACACACCCGAATGCAACCCGAATACACAACCGAATACACACCCGAACACACACCCGACTACAACCCGAATACACACCCGAACACACTCCCGAACACACACCCGAATACAACCCGATCACACACCCGAACACACACCCGAATACAACCCGAATGCACACCCGAATACACACCCGAATACAAACCCGAAAACACACCCGAATTCACACCCGAACACACACCCGAATGCAACCCGAATACACACCCGAAGACACATCCGATTACACAACCGAACACACACCCGAATGCAACCCGAATACACATCCGAATACACACCCGAACACTCCCGAACACACACCCGAATACAACCCGATCACACACCCGAACACACACCCGAATACAACCCGAATACACACCCGAACACACACCCGAACACACACCCGAATACACACCCGAACACACACCCGAACACACACCCGAACACACACCCGAACACACACCCGAATACAACCCGAATACACACCCGAACACACACCCGAATACACACCTGAACACACCCGAACACACACCCGACTACAACCCGAATACACACCCGAACCCACACCCGAATTCAACCCGAATACACACCCGAATACACACCCGAATACACACCCGAACACACACCCGAATACACATCCGAACACATACACGAATACAACCCGAATACACACCCGAACACACACCCGAACACATACCCGAATACAACCCGAATACACACCCGAACACACACCCGAATACGCACCAGAACACACCCGAATACTCACCCGAACACACAACCGAACACACACCCGAACACACACCCGAATACAACCCGAATACACACCCGAACACACACCGGAACACACACCCGAACTCACACCCGAACACACACCCGAACACACACCCGAATACAACCCGAATACACACCCGAACACACACCCGAACACACACCCGAACACACACCCGAACACACACCGAAACACACACCCGAACACACACCCGAATACAACCCGAATACACACCCGAAAACACACCCGAACACACACCCGAATACACACCCTAACACACACCCGAACACACACCCGAACACACACCCGAACACACACCCGAATACAACCCGAATACACACCCGAACACACACCCGAATACACACCTGAACACACCCGAACACACACCCGACTACAACCCGAAGACACACCCGAACACACACCCGACTACAACCCGAATACACACCCGAATACACACCCGAACACACACCCGAACACACTCCCGAACACACACCCGAATACACACCCGAACACACACACGAATACAACCCGAATACACACCCGAACACACACCCGAATACACACCCGAATACAACCCGAATACACACCCGAAAACACACCCGAATACAACCCGAATACACACCCGAATACACACCCGAATACAAACCCGAAAACACACCCGAATACACACCCGAACACACACCCGAACACACACCCGAATACACACTCGAACACACACCCGAATACAACGCGAACACACACCCGAACACACAATCGAATACAACCCGAACACACACCCGAACACACACCCGAATACAACCCGAATACACACCCGAACACACACCCGAACACACACCCGAACACACACAAGAATACAACCCGAATACACACCCGAATACACACCCGAATACACACCCGAACACACAACCGAATACACACCCGAACACACACCCGAACACACACCCGAATACAACCCGAATACACACCCGAACAGTCACCCGAATACACACCCGAATACAACCCGAATGCACACCCGAATACACACCCGAATACAAACCCGAAAACACACCCGAATTCACACCCGAACACACACCCGAATGCAACCCGAATACACACCCGAACACACACCCGGATGCAACCCGAATACACATCCGAATACACACCCGAACACACCCGAACACACACCCGACTACAACCCGAATACACACCCGAACACACTCCCGAACACACACCCGAATACAACCCGATCACACACCCGAACACACACCCGAATACAACCCGAATACACACCCGAATACACACCCGAATACACACCCGAACACACACCCGAATACACACCCGAACACACACCCGAACACACACCCGAATACAACCCGAATACACACCCGAACACTCACCCGAATATACACCAGAATACACACCCGAACACACACCCGAATACACACCCGAAAACACACCCGAACACATACCCGAATACAACCCGAATACACACCCGAACACACACCCGAATACGCACCAGAACACACCCGAATACTCACCCGAACACACAACCGAACACACACCCGAACACACACCCGAATACAACCCGAATACACACCCGAACACACACCGGAACACACACCCGAACTCACACCCGAACACACACTCGAACACACACCCGAATACAACCCGAATACACACCCGAACACACACCCGAACACACACCCGAACACACACCCGAACACACACCCGAATACAACCCGAATACACACCCGAACACACACCCGAATACACACCTGAACACACCCGAACACACACCCGAATACAACCCGAATACACACCCGAACACACACCCGAATACAACCCGAATACACACCCGAATACACACCCGAATACACACCCGAACACACACCCGAATACACACCCGAACACACACCCGAACACACACCCGAATACAACCCGAATACACACCCGAACACTCACCCGAATATACACCCGAATACACACCCGAACACACACCCGAATACACACCCGAAAACACCCCCGAACACATACCCGAATACAACCCGAATACACACCCGAACACACACCCGAATACGCACCAGAACACACCCGAATACTCACCCGAACACACAACCGAACACACACCCGAACACACACCCGAATACAACCCGAATACACACCCGAACACACACCGGAACACACACCCGAACTCACACCCGAACACACACTCGAACACACACCCGAATACAACCCGAATACACACCCGAACACACACCCGAACACACACCCGAATACACACCCGAACACACACCCGAACACACACCGAAACACACACCCGAACACACACCCGAATACAACCCGAATACACACCCGAACACACACCCGAACACACACCCGAACACACACCCGAATACACACCCGAACACACACCCGAATACAACCCGAATACACACCCGAACACACACCCGAACACACACCCGAATACACACCTGAACACACCCGAACACACACCCGACTACAACCCGAATACACACCCGAATACACACCCGAACACACACCCGAACACACTCCCGAACACACACCCGAATACACACCCGAACACACACCCTAATACAACCCGAATACACACCCGAACACACACCCGAATACACACCCGAATACAACCCGAATACACACCCGAATACACACCCGAATACAACCCGAATACACACCCGAATACAAACCCGAAAACACACCCGAATACACACCCGAACACACACCCGAAAACCCACCCGAACACACACCCGACTACAACCCGAATACACACCCGAACACACTCCCGAACACACACCCGAATACAACCCGATCACACACCCGGACACACACCCGAATACAACCCGAATACACACCCGAATTCACACCCGAATACAAACCCGAAAACACACCCGAATACACACCCGAACACACACCCGAAAACACCCGAACACACACCCGAATACACACCCTAACACACACCCGACTACAACCCGAATACACACCCGAACACACTCCCGAACACACATCCGAATACAACCCGATCACACACCCGAACACACACCCGAATACAACCCGAACACACACCTGAATACACATTCGAACACACACCCGAATACAACGCGAACACACACCCGAACACACACCCGAACACACACCCGAATACAACCCGAATACACACCCGAACACACACCGGAACACACACCCGAACTCACACCCGAACACACACTCGAACACACACCCGAATACAACCCGAATACACACCCGAACACACACCCGAACACACACCCGAACACACACCCGAATACAACCCGAATACACACCCGAACACACAACCGAATACACACCTGAACACACCCGAACACACACCCGACTACAACCCGAATACACACCCGAACACACACCCGAATACAACCCGAATACACACCCGAATACACACCCGAATACACACCCGAACACACACCCGAATACACACCCGAACACACACCCGAACACACACCCGAATACAACCCGAATACACACCCGAACACTCACCCGAATATACACCCGAATACACACCCGAACACACACCCGAATACACACCCGAAAACACACCCGAACACATACCCGAATACAACCCGAATACACACCCGAACACACACCCGAATACGCACCAGAACACACCCGAATACTCAACCGAACACACAACCGAACACACACCCGAACACACACCCGAATACAACCCGAATACACACCCGAACACACACCGGAACACACACCCGAACTCACACCCGAACACACACTCGAACACACACCCGAATACAACCCGAATACACACCCGAACACACACCCGAACACACACCCGAATACACACCCGAACACACACCCGAACACACACCGAAACACACACCCGAACACACACCCGAATACAACCCGAATACACACCCGAACACACACCCGAACACACACCCGAATACACACCCGAACACACACCCGAATACAACCCGAATACACACCCGAACACACACCCGAACACACACCCGAATACACACCTGAACACACCCGAACACACACCCGACTACAACCCGAATACACACCCGAATACACACCCGAACACACACCCGAACACACTCCCGAACACACACCCGAATACACACCCGAACACACACCCTAATACAACCCGAATACACACCCGAACACACACCCGAATACACACCCGAATACAACCCGAATACACTCCCGAATACACACCCGAATACAACCCGAATACACACCCGAATACAAACCCGAAAACACACCCGAATACACACCCGAACACACACCCGAAAACACACCCGAACACACACCCGAATACACACCCGAACACACACCCGACTACAACCCGAATACACACCCGAACACACTCCCGAACACACACCCGAATACAACCCGATCACACACCCGAACACACACCCGAATACAACCCGAATACACACCCGAATTCACACCCGAATACAAACCCGAAAACACACCCGAATACACACCCGAACACACACCCGAAAACACCCGAACACACACCCGAATACACACCCGAACACACACCCGACTTCAACCCGAATACACACCCGAACACACTCCCGAACACACACCCGAATACAACCCGATCACACACCCGAACACACACCCGAATACAACCCGAACACACACCTGAATACACATTCGAACACACACCCGAATACAACGCGAACACACACCCGAACACACAATCGAATACAACCCGAACACACACCCGAACACACACCCGAATACAACCCGAATACACACCCGAACACACACCCGAACACACACCAGAACACACACCCGAACACACACCCGAATACAACCCGAATACACACCCGAATACACACCCGAATACACACCCGAACACACACCCGAATACACACCCGAACACACACCCGAATACAACCCGAATACACACCCGAAGACTCACCCGAATACACACCCGAATACACACCCGAACACACACCCGAATACACACCCGAACACACACCCGAACACACCCCCGAATACAACCCGAATACACACCCGAATACACACCCGAACACACACCCGAACACACACCCGAATACACACCCGAACACACACCCGAATACAACCCGAATACAACCCGAATACACACCCGAACACACACCCGAATACACACCCGAACACACACCCGAATACACACCCGAACACACACCCGAATACAACCCGAATACACACCCGAATACACACCCGAACACACACCCGAATACCCACCCGAACACACACCCGAACACACACCCGAATACAACCCGAATACACACCCGAATACAAACCCGAAAACACACCCGAATACACACCCGAACACACACCCGAATGCAACCCGAATACACACCCGAACGCACACCCGATTACACACCCGAACACACACCCGAATACAACCCGAATACACACCCGAACACACACCCGAATACACACCCGAACACACACCCGAATATACACCCGAACACACACCCGAATACACACCCGAACACACACCCGAATACAACCCGAACACACACCCGAACACACACCCGAATACAACCCGAATACACACCCGAACACACACCCGAACACACATCCGAATACACACCCGAACACACACCCGAATACAACCCGAATACACACCCGAACACACACCCGAATACACACCCGAATACAACCCGAATACACACCCGAAAACACACCCGAATACAACCCGAATACACACCCGAATACACACCCGAAAACACACCCGAATTCACACCGGAACACACACCCGAATGCAACCCGAATACACACCCGAACACACACCCGAATGCAACCCGAATACACATCCGAATACACACCCGAACACACCCGAACACACACCCGACTACAACCCGAATACACACCCGAACACACACCCGAATACAACCCGAATACACACCCGAACACACACCCGAACACACACCCGAATACACACCCGAACACACACCCGAATACACACCGGAAAACACACCCGAACACATACCCGAATACAACCCGAAAACACACGAACACACACCCGAATACGCACCAGAACACACCCGAATACTCACCCGAACACACAACCGAACACACACCCGAACACACACCCGAATACAACCCGAATACACACCCGAACACACACCCGAATACAACCCGAATACACACCCGAACACACACCGGAACACACACCCGAACTCACACCCGAACACACACCCGAACACACACCCGAATACAACCCGAATACACACCCGAACACACACCCGAACGCACACCCGAATACACACCCGAACACACACCCGAACACACACCGAAACACACACCCAAACACACACCCGAATACAACCCGAATACACACCCGAACATACACCCGAACACACACCCGAATACACACCCGAACACACACCCGAACACACACCCGAACACACACCCGAACACACACACGAATACAACCCGAATACACACCAGAACACACACCCGAATACACACCTGAACACACCCGAACACACACCCGACTACAACCCGAATACACACCCGAATACACACCCGAACACACACCCGAACACACTCCCGAACACACACCCGAATACACACCCGAACACACACCCGAATACAACCCGAATACACACCCGAACACACACCCGAATACACACCCGAATACAACCCGAATACACACCCGAATACACACCCGAATACAACCCGAATACACACCCGAATACACACCCGAATACAAACCCGAAAACACACCCGAATACACACCCGAACACACACCCGAAAACACACCCGAACACACACCCGAATACACACCCGAACACACACTCGACTACAACCCGAATACACACCCGAACACACTCCCGAACACACACCCGAATACAACCCGATCACACACCCGAACACACACCCGAATACAACCCGAATACACACCCGAATACACACCCGAATACAAACCCGAAAACTCACCCGAATACACACCCGAACACACACCCGAAAACACACCCGAACACACACCCGAATACACACCCGAACACACACCCGACTACAACCCGAATACACACCCGAACACACTCCCGAACACACACCCGAATACAACCCGATCACACACCCGAATACACACTCGAACACACACCCGAATACAACGCGAACACACACCCGAACACACAATCGAATACAACCCGAACACACACCCGAACACACACCCGAATACAACCCGAATACACACCCGAACACACACCCGAACACACACCCGAACACACACCCGAACACACACCCGAATACAACCCGAATACACATCCGAATACACACCCGAACACACCCGAACACACACCCGACTACAACCCGAATACACACCCGAACACACACCCGAATACAACCCGAATACACACCCGAACACACACCCGAACACACACCCGAATACACACCCGAACACACACCCGAATACACACCCGAAAACACACCCGAACACATACCCGAATACAACCCGAATACACACCCGAACACACACCCGAATACGCACCAGAACACACCCGAATACTCACCCGAACACACAACCGAACACACACCCGAACACACACCCGAATACAACCCGAATGCTCACCCGAACACACACCCGAATACAACCCGAATAAACACCCGAACACACACCCGAACACACACCCGAATACACACCCGAACACACACCCGAACACACACCCGAACACACACCTGAATACAACCCGAATACACACCCGAACACACACCCGAATACACACCTGAACACACCCGAACACACACCCGACTACAACCCGAATACACACCCGAATACACACCCGAACACACACCCGAACACACTCCCGAACACACACCCGAATACACACCCGAACACACACCCGAATACAACTCGAATACACACCCGAATCCACACCCGAATACAACCCGAATACACACCCGAATACACACCCGAATACAAACCCGAAAACACACCCGAATACACACCCGAACACACACCCGAAAACACAACCGAACACACACCCGAATACACACCCGAACACACACCCGACTACAACCCGAATACACACCCGAACACACTCCCGAACACACACCCGACTACAACCCGAATACACACCCGAACACACTCCCGAACACACTCCCGAACACACACCCGAATACAACCCGATCACAGACCAGAACACACACCCGAATTCAACCCGAATACACACCCGAATACACACCCGAATACAAACCCGAAAACACACCCGAATACACACCCGAACACACACCCGAAAACACACCCGAACACACACCCGAATACACACCCGAACACACACCCGACTACAACCCGAATACACACCCGAACACACTCCCGAACACACACCCGAATACAACCCGATCACACACCCGAACACACACCCGAATACAACCCGAACACACACCCGAATACACACTCGAACACACACCCGAATACAACGCGAACACACACCCGAACACACAATCGAATACAACCCGAACACACACCCGAACACACACCCGAATACAACCCGAATACAAACCCGTACACACACCCGAATACACACCCGAACACACACCCGAACACACACCCGAATACAACCCGAATACACACCCGAATACACACCCGAACACACACCCGAACACACACCCGAATACACACCCGAACACACACCCGAATACAACCCGAATACAACCCGAATACACACCCGAACACACACCCGAATACACACCCGAACACACACCCGAATACACACCAGAACACACACCCGAACACAACCCGAATACACACCCGAATACACACCCGAATACACACCCGAACACACACCCGAATACCCACCCGAACACACACCCGAACACACACCCGAATACAACCCGAATACACACCCGAATACAAACCCGAAAACACACCCGAATACACACCCGAACACACACCCGAATGCAACCCGAATACACACCCGAACACACACCCGAATACACACCCGAACACACACCCGAACACACACCCGAATACAACCCGAATACACACCCGAACACTCACCCGAATATACACCCGAATACACACCCGAACACACACCCGAATACACACCCGAAAACACACCCGAACACATACCCGAATACAACCCGAATACACACCCGAACACACACCCGAATACGCACCAGAACACACCCGAATACTCACCCGAACACACAACCAAACACACACCCGAACACACACCCGAATACAACCCGAATACACACCCGAACACACACCGGAACACACACCCGAACTCACACCCGAACACACACTCGAACACACAAACGAATACAACCCGAATACACACCCGAACACACACCCGAACACACACCCGAATACACACCCGAACACACACCCGAACACACACCGAAACACACACCCGAACACACACCCGAATACAACCCGAATACACACCCGAACACACACCGGAACACACACCCGAATACACACCCGAACACACACCCGAATACAACCCGAATACACACCCGAACACACACCCGAACACACACCCGAATACACACCTGAACACACCCGAACACACACCCGACTACAACCCGAATACACACCCGAATACACACCCGAACACACACCCGAACACACTCCCGAACACACACCCGAATACACACCCGAACACACACCCTAATACAACCCGAATACACACCAGAACACACACCCGAATACACACGCGAATACAACCCGAATACACTCCCGAATACACACCCGAATACAACCCGAATACACACCCGAATACAAACCCGAAAACACACCCGAATACACACCCGAACACACACCCGAAAACACACCCGAACACACACCCGAATACACACCCGAACACACACCCGACTACAACCCGAATACACACCCGAACACACTCCCGAACACACACCCGAATACAACCCGATCACACACCCGAACACACACCCGAATACAACCCGAATACACACCCGAATTCACACCCGAATACAAACCCGAAAACACACCCGAATACACACCCGAACACACACCCGAAAACACCCGAACACACACCCGAATACACACCCGAACACACACCCGACTACAACCCGAATACACACCCGAACACACTCCCGAACACACACCCGAATACAACCCGATCACACACCCGAACACACACCCGAATACAACCCGAACACACACCTGAATACACATTCGAACACACACCCGAATACAACGCGAACACACATCCGAACACACAATCGAATACAACTCGAACACACACCCGAACACACACCCGAATACAACCCGAATACACACCCGAACACACACCCGAACACACACCAGAACACACACCCGAACACACACCCGAATACAACCCGAATACACACCCGAATACACACCCGAATACACACCCGAACACACACCCGAATACACACCCGAACACACACCCGAACACACACCCGAATACAACCCGAATACACACCCGAACACTCACCCGAATACACACCCGAATACACACCCGAACACACACCCGAATACACACCCGAACACACACCCGAACACACCCCCGAATACAACCCGAATACACACCCGAATACACACCCGAACACACACCCGAACACACACCCGAATACACACCCGAATACAACCCGAATACACACCCGAACATACACCCGAACACACACCCGAATACACACCCGAACACACACCCGAACACACACCCGAACACACACCCGAACACACACACGAATACAACCCGAATACACACCAGAACACACACCCGAATACACACCTGAACACACCCGAACACACACCCGACTACAACCCGAATACACACCCGAATACACACCCGAACACACACCCGAACACACTCCCGAACACACACCCGAATACACACCCGAACACACACCCGAATACAACCCGAATACACACCCGAACACACACCCGAATACACACCCGAATACAACCCGAATACACACCCGAATACACACCCGAATACAACCCGAATACACACCCGAATACACACCCGAATACAAACCCGAAAACACACCCGAATACACACCCGAACACACACCCGAAAACACACCCGAACACACACCCGAATACACACCCGAACACACACTCGACTACAACCCGAATACACACCCGAACACACTCCCGAACACACACCCGAATACAACCCGATCACACACCCGAACACACACCCGAATACAACCCGAATACACACCCGAATACACACCCGAATACAAACCCGAAAACTCACCCGAATACACACCCGAACACACACCCGAAAACACACCCGAACACACACCCGAATACACACCCGAACACACACCCGACTACAACCCGAATACACACCCGAACACACTCCCGAACACACACCCGAATACAACCCGATCACACACCCGAATACACACTCGAACACACACCCGAATACAACGCGAACACACACCCGAACACACAATCGAATACAACCCGAACACACACCCGAACACACACCCGAATACAACCCGAATACACACCCGAACACACACCCGAACACACACCCGAACACACACCCGAACACACACCCGAATACAACCCGAATACACATCCGAATACACACCCGAACACACCCGAACACACACCCGACTACAACCCGAATACACACCCGAACACACACCCGAATACAACCCGAATACACACCCGAACACACACCCGAACACACACCCGAATACACACCCGAACACACACCCGAATACACACCCGAAAACACACCCGAACACATACCCGAATACAACCCGAATACACACCCGAACACACACCCGAATACGCACCAGAACACACCCGAATACTCACCCGAACACACAACCGAACACACACCCGAACACACACCCGAATACAACCCGAATGCTCACCCGAACACACACCCGAATACAACCCGAATAAACACCCGAACACACACCCGAACACACACCCGAATACACACCCGAACACACACCCGAACACACACCCGAACACACACCTGAATACAACCCGAATACACACCCGAACACACACCCGAATACACACCTGAACACACCCGAACACACACCCGACTACAACCCGAATACACACCCGAATACACACCCGAACACACACCCGAACACACTCCCGAACACACACCCGAATACACACCCGAACACACACCCGAATACAACTCGAATACACACCCGAATCCACACCCGAATACAACCCGAATACACACCCGAATACACACCCGAATACAAACCCGAAAACACACCCGAATACACACCCGAACACACACCCGAAAACACAACCGAACACACACCCGAATACACACCCGAACACACACCCGACTACAACCCGAATACACACCCGAACACACTCCCGAACACACACCCGACTACAACCCGAATACACACCCGAACACACTCCCGAACACACTCCCGAACACACACCCGAATACAACCCGATCACAGACCAGAACACACACCCGAATACAACCCGAATACACACCCGAATACACACCCGAATACAAACCCGAAAACACACCCGAATACACACCCGAACACACACCCGAAAACACACCCGAACACACACCCGAATACACACCCGAACACACACCCGACTACAACCCGAATACACACCCGAACACACTCCCGAACACACACCCGAATACAACCCGATCACACACCCGAACACACACCCGAATACAACCCGAACACACACCCGAATACACACTCGAACACACACCCGAATACAACGCGAACACACACCCGAACACACAATCGAATACAACCCGAACACACACCCGAACACACACCCGAATACAACCCGAATACAAACCCGTACACACACCCGAATACACACCCGAACACACACCCGAACACACACCCGAATACAACCCGAATACACACCCGAATACACACCCGAACACACACCCGAACACACACCCGAATACACACCCGAACACACACCCGAATACAACCCGAATACAACCCGAATACACACCCGAACACACACCCGAATACACACCCGAACACACACCCGAATACACACCAGAACACACACCCGAACACAACCCGAATACACACCCGAATACACACCCGAATACACACCCGAACACACACCCGAATACCCACCCGAACACACACCCGAACACACACCCGAATACAACCCGAATACACACCCGAATACAAACCCGAAAACACACCCGAATACACACCCGAACACACACCCGAATGCAACCCGAATACACACCCGAACACACACCCGAATACACACCCGAACACACACCCGAACACACACCCGAATACAACCCGAATACACACCCGAACACTCACCCGAATATACACCCGAATACACACCCGAACACACACCCGAATACACACCCGAAAACACACCCGAACACATACCCGAATACAACCCGAATACACACCCGAACACACACCCGAATACGCACCAGAACACACCCGAATACTCACCCGAACACACAACCAAACACACACCCGAACACACACCCGAATACAACCCGAATACACACCCGAACACACACCGGAACACACACCCGAACTCACACCCGAACACACACTCGAACACACAAACGAATACAACCCGAATACACACCCGAACACACACCCGAACACACACCCGAATACACACCCGAACACACACCCGAACACACACCGAAACACACACCCGAACACACACCCGAATACAACCCGAATACACACCCGAACACACACCGGAACACACACCCGAATACACACCCGAACACACACCCGAATACAACCCGAATACACACCCGAACACACACCCGAACACACACCCGAATACACACCTGAACACACCCGAACACACACCCGACTACAACCCGAATACACACCCGAATACACACCCGAACACACACCCGAACACACTCCCGAACACACACCCGAATACACACCCGAACACACACCCTAATACAACCCGAATACACACCAGAACACACACCCGAATACACACGCGAATACAACCCGAATACACTCCCGAATACACACCCGAATACAACCCGAATGCACACCCGAATACAAACCCGAAAACACACCCGAATACACACCCGAACACACACCCGAAAACACACCCGAACACACACCCGAATACACACCCGAACACACACCCGACTACAACCCGAATACACACCCGAACACACTCCCGAACACACACCCGAATACAACCCGATCACACACCCGAACACACACCCGAATACAACCCGAATACACACCCGAATTCACACCCGAATACAAACCCGAAAACACACCCGAATACACACCCGAACACACACCCGAAAACACCCGAACACACACCCGAATACACACCCGAACACACACCCGACTACAACCCGAATACACACCCGAACACACTCCCGAACACACACCCGAATACAACCCGATCACACACCCGAACACACACCCGAATACAACCCGAACACACACCTGAATACACATTCGAACACACACCCGAATACAACGCGAACACACATCCGAACACACAATCGAATACAACTCGAACACACACCCGAACACACACCCGAATACAACCCGAATACACACCCGAACACACACCCGAACACACACCAGAACACACACCCGAACACACACCCGAATACAACCCGAATACACACCCGAATACACACCCGAATACACACCCGAACACACACCCGAATACACACCCGAACACACACCCGAACACACACCCGAATACAACCCGAATACACACCCGAACACTCACCCGAATACACACCCGAATACACACCCGAACACACACCCGAATACACACCCGAACACACACCCGAACACACCCCCGAATACAACCCGAATACACACCCGAATACACACCCGAACACACACCCGAACACACACCCGAATACACACCCGAACACACACCCGAATACAACCCGAATACAACCCGAATACACACCCGAACACACACCCGAATACACACCCGAACACACACCCGAATACACACCCGAACACACACCCGAATACAACCCGAATACACACCCGAACACACACCCGAACACACACCCGAACACACACCCGAACACACACCGAAACACACACCCGAACACACACCCGAATACAACCCGAATACACACCCGAAAACACACCCGAACACACACCCGAATACACACCCTAACACACACCCGAACACACACCCGAACACACACCCGAACACACACCCGAATACAACCCGAATACACACCCGAAAACACACCCGAATACGCACCAGAACACACCCGAATACTCACCCGAACACACAACCGAACACACACCCGAACACACACCCGAATACAACCCGAATACACACCCGAACACACACCGGAACACACACCCGAACTCACACCCGAACACACACCCGAACACACACCCGAATACAACCCGAATACACACCCGAACACACACCCGAACACACACCCGAACACACACCCGAACACACACCGAAACACACACCCGAACACACACCCGAATACAACCCGAATACACACCCGAAAACACACCCGAACACACACCCGAATACACACCCTAACACACACCCGAACACACACCCGAACACACACCCGAACACACACCCGAATACAACCCGAATACACACCCGAACACACACCCGAATACACACCTGAACACACCCGAACACACACCCGACTACAACCCGAATACACACCCGAACACACACCCGACTACAACCCGAATACACACCCGAATACACACCCGAACACACACCCGAACACACTCCCGAACACACACCCGAATACACACCCGAACACACACACGAATACAACCCGAATACACACCCGAACACACACCCGAATACACACCCGAATACAACCCGAATACACACCCGAAAACACACCCGAATACAACCCGAATACACACCCGAATACACACCCGAATACAAACCCGAAAACACACCCGAATACACACCCGAACACACACCCGAACACACACCCGAATACACACTCGAACACACACCCGAATACAACGCGAACACACACCCGAACACACAATCGAATACAACCCGAACACACACCCGAACACACACCCGAATACAACCCGAATACACACAGGAACACACACCCGAACACACACCCGAACACACACCCGAATACAACCCGAATACACACCCGAATACACACCCGAATACACACCCGAACACACAACCGAATACACACCCGAACACACACCCGAACACACACCCGAATACAACCCGAATACACACCCGAACAGTCACCCGAATACACACCCGAATACAACCCGAATGCACACCCGAATACACACCCGAATACAAACCCGAAAACACACTCGAATTCACACCCGAACACACACCCGAATGCAACCCGAATACACACCCGAACACACACCCGGATGCAACCCGAATACACATCCGAATACACACCCGAACACACCCGAACACACACCCGACTACAACCCGAATACACACCCGAATACACACCCGAACACACACCCGAATACACACCCGAACACACACCCGAACACACACCCGAATACAACCCGAATACACACCCGAACACTCACCCGAATATACACCCGAATACACACCCGAACACACACCCGAATACACACCCGAAAACACACCCGAACACATACCCGAATACAACCCGAATACACACCCGAACACACACCCGAATACGCACCAGAACACACCCGAATACTCACCCGAACACACAACCGAACACACACCCGAACACACACCCGAATACAACCCGAATACACACCCGAACACACACCGGAACACACACCCGAACTCACACCCGAACACACACTCGAACACACACCCGAATACAACCCGAATACACACCCGAACACACACCCGAACACACACCCGAACACACACCCGAACACACACCCGAATACAACCCGAATACACACCCGAACACACACCCGAATACACACCTGAACACACCCGAACACACACCCGACTACAACCCGAATACACACCCGAACACACACCCGAATACAACCCGAATACACACCCGAATACACACCCGAATACACACCCGAACACACACCCGAATACACACCCGAACACACACCCGAACACACACCCGAATACAACCCGAATACACACCCGAACACTCACCCGAATATACACCCGAATACACACCCGAACACACACCCGAATACACACCCGAAAACACACCCGAACACATACCCGAATACAACCCGAATACACACCCGAACACACACCCGAATACGCACCAGAACACACCCGAATACTCACCCGAACACACAACCGAACACACACCCGAACACACACCCGAATACAACCCGAATACACACCCGAACACACACCGGAACACACACCCGAACTCACACCCGAACACACACTCGAACACACACCCGAATACAACCCGAATACACACCCGAACACACACCCGAACACACACCCGAATACACACCCGAACACACACCCGAACACACACCGAAACACACACCCGAACACACACCCGAATACAACCCGAATACACACCCGAACACACACCCGAACACACACCCGAATACACACCCGAACACACACCCGAATACAACCCGAATACACACCCGAACACACACCCGAACACACACCCGAATACACACCTGAACACACCCGAACACACACCCGACTACAACCCGAATACACACCCGAATACACACCCGAACACACACCCGAACACACTCCCGAACACACACCCGAATACACACCCGAACACACACCCTAATACAACCCGAATACACACCCGAACACACACCCGAATACACACCCGAATACAACCCAAATACACTCCCGAATACACACCCGAATACAACCCGAATACACACCCGAATACAAACCCGAAAACACACCCGAATACACACCCGAACACACACCCGAAAACACACCCGAACACACACCCGAATACACACCCGAACACACACCCGACTACAACCCGAATACACACCCGAACACACTCCCGAACACACACCCGAATACAACCCGATCACACACCCGAACACACACCCGAATACAACCCGAATACACACCCGAATTCACACCCGAATACAAACCCGAAAACACACCCGAATACACACCCGAACACACACCCGAAAACACCCGAACACACACCCGAATACACACCCGAACACACACCCGACTACAACCCGAATACACACCCGAACACACTCCCGAACACACATCCGAATACAACCCGATCACACACCCGAACACACACCCGAATACAACCCGAACACACACCTGAATACACATTCGAACACACACCCGAATACAACGCGAACACACACCCGAACACACACCCGAACACACACCCGAATACAACCCGAATACACACCCGAACACACACCGGAACACACACCCGAACTCACACCCGAACACACACTCGAACACACACCCGAATACAACCCGAATACACACCCGAACACACACCCGAACACACACCCGAACACACACCCGAACACACACCCGAATACAACCCGAATACACACCCGAACACACACCCGAATACACACCTGAACACACCCTAACACACACCCGACTACAACCCGAATACACACCCGAACACACACCCGAATACAACCCGAATACACACCCGAATACACACCCGAATACACACCCGAACACACACCCGAATACACACCCGAACACACACCCGAACACACACCCGAATACAACCCGAATACACACCCGAACACTCACCCGAATATACACCCGAATACACACCCGAACACACACCCGAATACACACCCGAAAACACACCCGAACACATACCCGAATACAACCCGAATACACACCCGAACACACACCCGAATACGCACCAGAACACACCCGAATACTCACCCGAACACACAACCGAACACACACCCGAACACACACCCGAATACAACCCGAATACACACCCGAACACACACCGGAACACACACCCGAACTCACACCCGAACACACACTCGAACACACACCCGAATACAACCCGAATACACACCCGAACACACACCCGAACACACACCCGAATACACAGCCGAACACACACCCGAACACACACCGAAACACACAGCCGAACACACACCCGAATACAACCCGAATACACACCCGAACACACACCCGAACACACACCCGAATACACACCCGAACACACACCCGAATACAACCCGAATACACACCCGAACACACACCCGAACACACACCCGAATACACACCTGAACACACCCGAACACACACCCGACTACAACCCGAATACACACCCGAATACACACCCGAACACACACCCGAACACACTCCCGAACACACACCCGAATACACACCCGAACACACACCCTAATACAACCCGAATACACACCCGAACACACACCCGAATACACACCCGAATACAACCCGAATACACTCCCGAATACACACCCGAATACAACCCGAATACACACCCGAATACAAACCCGAAAACACACCCGAATACACACCCGAACACACACCCGAAAACACACCCGAACACACACCCGAATACACACCCGAACACACACCCGACTACAACCCGAATACACACCCGAACACACTCCCGAACACACACCCGAATACAACCCGATCACACACCCGAACACACACCCGAATACAACCCGAATACACACCCGAATTCACACCCGAATACAAACCCGAAAACACACCCGAATACACACCCGAACACACACCCGAAAACACCCGAACACACACCCGAATACACACCCGAACACACACCCGACTACAACCCGAATACACACCCGAACACACTCCCGAACACACACCCGAATTCAACCCGATCACACACCCGAACACACACCCGAATACAACCCGAACACACACCTGAATACACATTCGAACACACACCCGAATACAACGCGAACACACACCCGAACACACACCCGAATACAACCCGAATACACACCCGAACACACACCCGAACACACACCCGAACACACACCCGAACACACACCCGAATACAACCCGAATACACACCCGAATACAACCCGAATACACACCCGAACAGTCACCCGAATACACACCCGAATACAACCCGAATGCACACCCGAATACACACCCGAATACAAACCCGAAAACACACCCGAATTCACACCCGAACACACACCCGAATGCAACCCGAATACACACCCGAACACACACCCGGATGCAACCCGAATACACATCCGAATACACACCCGAACACACCCGAACACACACCCGACTACAACCCGAATACACACCCGAACACACTCCCGAACACACACCCGAATACAACCCGATCACACACCCGAACACACACCCGAATACAACCCGAATACACACCCGAACACACACCCGAATACAACCCGAATACACACCCGAATACACACCCGAATACACACCCGAACACACACCCGAATACACACCCGAACACACACCCGAACACACACCCGAATACAACCCGAATACACACCCGAACACTCACCCGAATATACACCCGAATACACACCCGAACACACACCCGAATACACACCCGAAAACACACCCGAACACATACCCGAATACAACCCGAATACACACCCGAACACACACCCGAATACGCACCAGAACACACCCGAATACTCACCCGAACACACAACCGAACACACACCCGAACACACACCCGAATACAACCCGAATACACACCCGAACACACACCGGAACACACACCCGAACTCACACCCGAACACACACTCGAACACACACCCGAATACAACCCGAATACACATCCGAACACACACCCGAACACACACCCGAACACACACCCGAACACACACCCGAATACAACCCGAATACACACCCGAACACACACCCGAATACACACCTGAACACACCCGAACACACACCCGACTACAACCCGAATACACACCCGAACACACACCCGAATACAACCCGAATACACACCCGAATACACACCCGAATACACACCCGAACACACACCCGAATACACACCGGAACACACACCCGAACTCACACCCGAACACACACTCGAACACACACCCGAATACAACCCGAATACACACCCGAACACACACCCGAACACACACCCGAACACACACCCGAACACACACCCGAATACAACCCGAATACACACCCGAACACACACCCGAATACACACCTGAACACACCCGAACACACACCCGACTACAACCCGAATACACACCCGAACACACACCCGAATACAACCCGAATACACACCCGAATACACACCCGAATACACACCCGAACACACACCCGAATACACACCCGAACACACACCCGAACACACACCCGAATACAACCCGAATACACACCCGAACACTCACCCGAATATACACCCGAATACACACCCGAACACACACCCGAATACACACCCGAAAACACACCCGAACACATACCCGAATACAACCCGAATACACACCCGAACACACACCCGAATACGCACCAGAACACACCCGAATACTCACCCGAACACACAACCGAACACACACCCGAACACACACCCGAATACAACCCGAATACACACCCGAACACACACCGGAACACACACCCGAACTCACACCCGAACACACACTCGAACACACACCCGAATACAACCCGAATACACACCCGAACACACACCCGAACACACACCCGAATACACAGCCGAACACACACCCGAACACACACCGAAACACACAGCCGAACACACACCCGAATACAACCCGAATACACACCCGAACACACACCCGAACACACACCCGAATACACACCCGAACACACACCCGAATACAACCCGAATACACACCCGAACACACACCCGAACACACACCCGAATACACACCTGAACACACCCGAACACACACCCGACTACAACCCGAATACACACCCGAATACACACCCGAACACACACCCGAACACACTCCCGAACACACACCCGAATACACACCCGAACACACACCCTAATACAACCCGAATACACACCCGAACACACACCCGAATACACACCCGAATACAACCCGAATACACTCCCGAATACACACCCGAATACAACCCGAATACACACCCGAATACAAACCCGAAAACACACCCGAATACACACCCGAACACACACCCGAAAACACACCCGAACACACACCCGAATACACACCCGAACACACACCCGACTACAACCCGAATACACACCCGAACACACTCCCGAACACACACCCGAATACAACCCGATCACACACCCGAACACACACCCGAATACAACCCGAATACACACCCGAATTCACACCCGAATACAAACCCGAAAACACACCCGAATACACACCCGAACACACACCCGAAAACACCCGAACACACACCCGAATACACACCCGAACACACACCCGACTACAACCCGAATACACACCCGAACACACTTCCGAACACACACCCGAATTCAACCCGATCACACACCCGAACACACACCCGAATACAACCCGAACACACACCTGAATACACATTCGAACACACACCCGAATACAACGCGAACACACACCCGAACACACAATCGAATACAACCCGAACACACACCCGAACACACACCCGAATACAACCCGAATACACACCCGAACACACACCCGAACACACACCAGAACACACACCCGAACACACACCCGAATACAACCCGAATACACACCCGAATACACACCCGAATACACACCCGAACACACACCCGAATACACACCTGAACACACACCCGAACACACACCCGAATACAACCCGAATACACACCCGAACACTCACCCGAATACACACCCGAATACACACCCGAACACACACCCGAATACACACCCGAACACACACCCGAACACACCCCCGAATACAACCCGAATACACACCCGAATACACACCCGAACACACACCCGAACACACACCCGAATACACACCCGAACACACACCCGAATACAACCCGAATACAACCCGAATACACACCCGAACACACACCCGAATACACACCCGAACACACACCCGAATACACACCCGAACACACACCCGAATACAACCCGAATACACACCCGAATACACACCCGAATACACACCCGAACACACACCCGAATACCCACCCGAACACACACCCGAACACACACCCGAATACAACCCGAATACACACCCGAATACAAACCCGAAAACACACCCGAATACACACCCGAACACACACCCGAATGCAACCCGAATACACACCCGAACGCACACCCGAATACACACCCGAACACACACCCGAATACAACCCGAATACACACCCGAACACACACCCGAATACACACCCGAACACACACCCGAATATACACCCGAACACACACCCGAATACACACCCGAACACACACCCGAACACACACCCGAATACAACCCGAACACACACCCGAACACACACCCGAATACAACCCGAATACACACCCGAACACACACCCGAACACACATCCGAATACACACCCGAACACACACCCGAATACAACCCGAATACACACCCGAACACACACCCGAATACACACCCGAATACAACCCGAATACACACCCGAAAACACACCCGAATACAACCCGAATACACACCCGAATACACACCCGAAAACACACCCGAATTCACACCCGAACACACACCCGACTACAACCCGAATACACACCCGAACACACACCCGAATACAACCCGAATACACACCCGAACACACACCCGAACACACACCCGAATACACACCCGAACACACACCCGAATACACACCGGAAAACACACCCGAACACATACCCGAATACAACCCGAAAACACACGAACACACACCCGAATACGCACCAGAACACACCCGAATACTCACCCGAACACACAACCGAACACACACCCGAACACACACCCGAATACAACCCGAATACACACCCGAACACACACCCGAATACAACCCGAATACACACCCGAACACACACCGGAACACACTCCCGAACTCACACCCGAACACACACCCGAACACACACCCGAATACAACCCGAATACACACCCGAACACACACCCGAACGCACACCCGAATACACACCCGAACACACACCCGAACACACACCGAAACACACACCCAAACACACACCCGAATACAACCCGAATACACACCCGAACATACACCCGAACACACACCCGAATACACACCCGAACACACACCCGAACACACACCCGAACACACACCCGAACATACACACGAATACAACCCGAATACACACCCGAACACACACCCGAATACACACCTGAACACACCCGAACACACACCCGACTACAACCCGAATACACACCCGAATACACACCCGAACACACACCCGAACACACTCCCGAACACACACCCGAATACACACCCGAACACACACCCGAATACAACCCGAATACACACCCGAACACACACCCGAATACACACCCGAATACAACCCGAATACACACCCGAATACACACCCGAATACAACCCGAATACACACCCGAATACACACCCGAATACAAACCCGAAAACACACCCGAATACACACCCGAACACACACCCGAAAACACACCCGAACACACACCCGAATACACACCCGAACACACACTCGACTACAACCCGAATACACACCCGAACACACTCCCGAACACACACCCGAATACAACCCGATCACACACCCGAACACACACCCGAATACAACCCGAATACACACCCGAATAAACACCCGAATACAAACCCGAAAACACACCCGAATACACACCCGAACACACACCCGAAAACACACCCGAACACACACCCGAATACACACCCGAACACACACCCGACTACAACGCGAATACACACCCGAACACACTCCCGAACACACACCCGAATACAACCCGATCACACACCCGAACACACACCCGAATACAACCCGAATACACACCCGAATTCACACCCGAATACAAACCCGAAAACACACCCGAATACACACCCGAACACACACCCGAAAACACCCGAACACACACCCGAATACACACCCGAACACACACCCGACTACAACCCGAATACACACCCGAACACACTCCCGAACACACATCCGAATACAACCCGATCACACACCCGAACACACACCCGAATACAACCCGAACACACACCTGAATACACATTCGAACACACACCCGAATACAACGCGAACACACACCCGAACACACACCCGAACACACACCCGAATACAACCCGAATACACACCCGAACACACACCGGAACACACACCCGAACTCACACCCGAACACACACTCGAACACACACCCGAATACAACCCGAATACACACCCGAACACACACCCGAACACACACCCGAACACACACCCGAACACAAACCCGAATACAACCCGAATACACACCCGAACACACACCCGAATACACACCTGAACACACCCGAACACACACCCGACTACAACCCGAATACACACCCGAACACACACCCGAATACAACCCGAATACACACCCGAATACACACCCGAATACACACCCGAACACACACCCGAATACACACCCGAACACACACCCGAACACACACCCGAATACAACCCGAATACACACCCGAACACTCACCCGAATATACACCCGAATACACACCCGAACACACACCCGAATACACACCCGAAAACACACCCGAACACATACCCGAATACAACCCGAATACACACCCGAACACACACCCGAATACGCACCAGAACACACCCGAATACTCACCCGAACACACAACCGAACACACACCCGAACACACACCCGAATACAACCCGAATACACACCCGAACACACACCGGAACACACACCCGAACTCACACCCGAACACACACTCGAACACACACCCGAATACAACCCGAATACACACCCGAACACACACCCGAACACACACCCGAATACACAGCCGAACACACACCCGAACACACACCGAAACACACACCCGAACACACACCCGAATACAACCCGAATACACACCCGAACACACACCCGAACACACACCCGAATACACACCCGAACACACACCCGAATACACACCCGAACACACACCCGAACACACACCCGAATACACACCTGAACACACCCGAACACACACCCGACTACAACCCGAATACACACCCGAATACACACCCGAACACACACCCGAACACACTCCCGAACACACACCCGAATACACACCCGAACACACCCCCTAATACAACCCGAATACACACCCGAACACACACCCGAATACACACCCGAATACAACCCGAATACACTCCCGAATACACACCCGAATACAACCCGAATACACACCCGAATACAAACCCGAAAACACACCCGAATACACACCCGAACACACACCCGAAAACACACCCGAACACACACCCGAATACACACCCGAACACACACCCGACTACAACCCGAATAAACACCCGAACACACTCCCGAACACACACCCGAATACAACCCGATCACACACCCGAACACACACCCGAATACAACCCGAATACACACCCGAATTCACACCCGAATACAAACCCGAAAACACACCCGAATACACACCCGAACACACACCCGAAAACACCCGAACACACACCCGAATACACACCCGAACACACACCCGACTACAACCCGAATACACACCCGAACACACTCCCGAACACACACCCGAATACAACCCGATCACACACCCGAACACACACCCGAATACAACCCGAACACACACCTGAATACACATTCGAACACACACACGAATACAACGCGAACACACACCCGAACACACAATCGAATACAACCCGAACACACACCCGAACACACACCCGAATACAACCCGAATACACACCCGAACACACACCCGAACACACACCAGAACACACACCCGAACACACACCCGAATACAACCCGAATACACACCCGAATACACACCCGAATACACACCCGAACACACACCCGAATACACACCCGAACACACACCCGAACACATACCCGAATACAACCCGAATACACACCCGAACACTCACCCGAATACACACCCGAATACACACCCGAACACACACCCGAATACACACCCGAACACACACCCGAACACACCCCCGAATACAACCCGAATACACACCCGAATACACACCCGAACACACACCCGAACACACACCCGAATACACACCCGAACACACACCCGAATACAACCCGAATACACACCCGAACACACACCCGAATACACACCCGAATACAACCCGAATACACACCCGAATACACACCCGAATACAACCCGAATACACACCCGAATACACACCCGAATACAAACCCGAAAACACACCCGAATACACACCCGAACACACACCCGAAAACACACCCGAACACACACCCGAATACACACCCGAACACACACTCGACTACAACCCGAATACACACCCGAACACACTCCCGAACACACACCCGAATACAACCCGATCACACACCCGAACACACACCCGAATACAACCCGAATACACACCCGAATAAACACCCGAATACAAACCCGAAAACACACCCGAATACACACCCGAACACACACCCGAAAACACACCCGAACACACACCCGAATACACACCCGAACACACACCCGACTACAACGCGAATACACACCCGAACACACTCCCGAACACACACCCGAATACAACCCGATCACACACCCGAACACACACCCGAATACAACCCGAATACACACCCGAATTCACACCCGAATACAAACCCGAAAACACACCCGAATACACACCCGAACACACACCCGAAAACACCCGAACACACACCCGAATACACACCCGAACACACACCCGACTACAACCCGAATACACACCCGAACACACTCCCGAACACACATCCGAATACAACCCGATCACACACCCGAACACACACCTGAATACACATTCGAACACACACCCGAATACAACGCGAACACACACCCGAACACACACCCGAACACACACCCGAATACAACCCGAATACACACCCGAACACACACCGGAACACACACCCGAACTCACACCCGAACACACACTCGAACACACACCCGAATACAACCCGAATACACACCCGAACACACACCCGAACACACACCCGAACACACACCCGAACACAAACCCGAATACTACCCGAATACACACCCGAACACACACCCGAATACACACCTGAACACACCCGAACACACACCCGACTACAACCCGAATACACACCCGAACACACACCCGAATACAACCCGAATACACACCCGAATACACACCCGAATACACACCCGAACACACACCCGAATACACACCCGAACACACACCCGAACACACACCCGAATACAACCCGAATACACACCCGAACACTCACCCGAATATACACCCGAATACACACCCGAACACACACCCGAATACACACCCGAAAACACACCCGAACACATACCCGAATACAACCCGAATACACACCCGAACACACACCCGAATACGCACCAGAACACACCCGAATACTCACCCGAACACACAACCGAACACACACCCGAACACACACCCGAATACAACCCGAATACACACCCGAACACACACCGGAACACACACCCGAACTCACACCCGAACACACACTCGAACACACACCCGAATACAACCCGAATACACACCCGAACACACACCCGAACACACACCCGAATACACAGCCGAACACACACCCGAACACACACCGAAACACACACCCGAACACACACCCGAATACAACCCGAATACACACCCGAACACACACCCGAACACACACCCGAATACACACCCGAACACACACCCGAATACAACCCGAATACACACCCGAACACACACCCGAACACACACCCGAATACACACCTGAACACACCCGAACACACACCCGACTACAACCCGAATACACACCCGAATACACACCCGAACACACACCCGAACACACTCCCGAACACACACCCGAATACACACCCGAACACACACCCTAATGCAACCCGAATACACACCCGAACACACACCCGAATACACACCCGAATACAACCCGAATACACTCCCGAATACACACCCGAATACAACCCGAATACACACCCGAATACAAACCCGAAAACACACCCGAATACACACCCGAACACACACCCGAAAACACACCCGAACACACACCCGAATACACACCCGAACACACACCCGACTACAACCCGAATACACACCCGAACACACTCCCGAACACACACCCGAATACAACCCGATCACACACCCGAACACACACCCGAATACAACCCGAATACACACCCGAATTCACACCCGAATACAAACCCGAAAACACACCCGAATACACACCCGAACACACACCCGAAAACACCCGAACACACACCCGAATACACACCCGAACACACACCCGACTACAACCCGAATACACACCCGAACACACTCCCGAACACACACCCGAATACAACCCGATCACACACCCGAACACACACCCGAATACAACCCGAACACACACCTGAATACACATTCGAACACACACCCGAATACAACGCGAACACACACCCGAACACACAATCGAATACAACCCGAACACACACCCGAACACACACCCGAATACAACCCGAATACACACCCGAACACACACCCGAACACACACCAGAACACACACCCGAACACACACCCGAATACAACCCGAATACACACCCGAATACACACCCGAATACACACCCGAACACACACCCGAATACACACCCGAACACACACCCGAACACACACCCGAATACAACCCGAATACACACCCGAACACTCACCCGAATACACACCCGAATACACACCCGAACACACACCCGAATACACACCCGAACACACACCCGAACACACCCCCGAATACAACCCGAATACACACCCGAATACACACCCGAACACACACCCGAACACACACCCGAATACACACCCGAACACACACCCGAATACAACCCGAATACAACCCGAATACACACCCGAACACACACCCGAATACACACCCGAACACACACCCGACTACACACCCGAACACACACCCGAATACAACCCGAATACACACCCGAATACACACCCGAATACACACCCGAACACACACCCGAATACCCACCCGAACACACACCCGAACACACACCCGAATACAACCCGAATACACACCCGAATACAAACCCGAAAACACACCCGAATACACACCCGAACACACACCCGAATGCAACCCGAATACACACCCGAACGCACACCCGAATACACACCCGAACACACACCCGAATACAACCCGAATACACACCCGAACACACACCCGAATACACACCCGAACACACACCCGAATATACACCCGAACACACACCCGAATACACACCCGAACACACACCCGAACACACACCCGGATACAACCCGAACACACACCCGAACACACACCCGAATACAACCCGAATACACACCCGAACACACACCCGAACACACATCCGAATACACACCCGAACACACACCCGAATACAACCCGAATACACACCCGAACACACACCCGAATACACACCCGAATACAACCCGAATACACACCCGAAAACACACCCGAATACAACCCGAATACACACCCGAATACACACCCGAAAACACACCCGAATTCACACCCGAACACACACCCGACTACAACCCGAATACACACCCGAACACACACCCGAATACAACCCGAATACACACCCGAACACACACCCGAACACACACCCGAATACACACCCGAACACACACCCGAATACACACCGGAAAACACACCCGAACACATACCTGAATACAACCCGAAAACACACGAACACACACCCGAATACGCACCAGAACACACCCGAATACTCACCCGAACACACAACCGAACACACACCCGAACACACACCCGAATACAACCCGAATACACACCCGAACACACACCCGAATACAACCCGAATACACACCCGAACACACACCGGAACACACACCCGAACTCACACCCGAACACACACCCGAACACACACCCGAATACAACCCGAATACACACCCGAACACACACCCGAACGCACACCCGAATACACACCCGAACACACACCCGAACACACACCGAAACACACACCCAAACACACACCCGAATACAACCCGAATACACACCCGAACATACACCCGAACACACACCCGAATACACACCCGAACACACACCCGAACACACACCCGAACACACACCCGAACACACACACGAATACAACCCGAATACACACCCGAACACACACCCGAATACACACCTGAACACACCCGAACACACACCCGACTACAACCCGAATACACACCCGAATACACACCCGAACACACACCCGAACACACTCCCGAACACACACCCGAATACACACCCGAACACACACCCGAATACAACCCGAATACACACCCGAACACACACCCGAATACACACCCGAATACAACCCGAATACACACCCGAATACTCACCCGACTACAACCCGAATACACACCCGAATACACACCCGAATACAAACCCGAAAACACACCCGAATACACACCCGAACACACACCCGAAAACACACCCGAACACACACCCGAATACACACCCGAACACACACTCGACTACAACCTGAATACACACCCGAACACACTCCCGAACACACACCCGAATACAACCCGATCACACACCCGAACACACACCCGAATACAACCCGAATACACACCCGAATACACACCCGAATACAAACCCGAAAACACACCCGAACACACCCGAACACACACCCGAAAACACACCCGAACACACACCCAAATACACACCCGAACACACACCCGACTACAACGCGAATACACACCCGAACACACACCGAAACACACACCCAAACACACACCCGAATACAACCCGAATACACACCCGAACATACACCCGAACACACACCCGAATACACACCCGAACACACACCCGAACACACACCCGAACACACACACGAATACAACCCGAATACACACCCGAACACACACCCGAATACACACCTGAACACACCCGAACACACACCCGACTACAACCCGAATACACACCCGAATACACACCCGAACACACACCCGAACACACTCCCGAACACACACCCGAATACACACCCGAACACACACCCGAATACAACCCGAATACACACCCGAACACACACCCGAATACACACCCGAATTCAACCCGAATACACACCCGAATACTCACCCGAATACAACCCGAATACACACCCGAATACACACCCGAATACAAACCCGAAAACACACCCGAATACACACCCGAACACACACCCGAAAACACACCCGAACACACACCCGAATACACACCCGAACACACACTCGACTACAACCCGAATACACACCCGAACACACTCCCGAACACACACCCGAATACAACCCGATCACACACCCGAACACACACCCGAATACAACCCGAATACACACCCGAATACACACCCGAATACAAACCCGAAAACACACCCGAATACACACCCGAACACACACCCGAAAACACACCCGAACACACACCCAAATACACACCCGAACACACACCCGACTACAACGCGAATACACACCCGAACACACTCCCGAACACACACCCGAATACAACCCGATCACACACCCGAATACACACTCGAACACACACCCGAATACAACGCGAACACACACCCGAACACACAATCGAATACAACCCGAACACACACCCGAACACACACCCGAATACAACCCGAATACACACCCGAACACACACCCGAACACACACCCGAACACACACCCGAACACACACCCGAACACACACCCGAATACAACCCGAACACACACCCGAATACACACCCGAAAACACACCCGAACACATACCCGAATACAACCCGAATACACACCCGAACACACACCCGAATACGCACCAGAACACACCCGAATACTCACCCGAACACACAACCGAACACACACCCGAACACACACCCGAATACAACCCGAATGCTCACCCGAACACACACCCGAATACAACCCGAATACACACCCGAACACACACCGGAACACACACCCCAACTCACACCCGAACACACACCCGAACACACACCCGAATACAACCCGAATACACACCCGAACACACACCCGAACGCACACCCGAATACACACCCGAACACACACCCGAACACACACCGAAACACACACCCGAACACACACCCGAATACAACCCGAATAAACACCCGAACACACACCCGAACACACACCCGAATACACACCCGAACACACACCCGAACACACACCCGAACACACACCTGAATACAACCCGAATACACACCCGAACACACACCCGAATACACACCTGAACACACCCGAACACACACCCGACTACAACCCGAATACACACCCGAATACACACCCGAACACACACCCGAACACACTCCCGAACACACACCCGAATACACACCCGAACACACACCCGAATACAACCCGAATACACACCCGAACACACACCCGAATACACACCCGAACACACACCCGACTACAACCCGAATACACACCCGAACACACTCCCGAACACACACCCGAATACAACCCGATCACAGACCAGAACACACACCCGAATACAACCCGAATACACACCCGAATACACACCCGAATACAAACCCGAAAACACACCCGAATACACACCCGAACACACACCCGAAAACACACCCGAACACACACCCGAATACAAACCCGAACACACACCCGACTACAACCCGAATACACACCCGAACACACTCCCGAACACACACCCGAATACAACCCGATCACACACCCGAACACACACCCGAATACAACCCGAACACACACCCGAATACACACTCGAACACACACCCGAATACAACGCGAACACACACCCGAACACACAATCGAATACAACCCGAACACACACCCGAACACACACCCGAATACAACCCGAATACACACCCGAACACACACCCGAATACACACCCGAACACACACCCGAACACACACCCGAATACAACCCGAATACACACCCGAATACACACCCGAACACACACCCGAACACACTCCCGAACACACATCCGAATACAACCCGATCACACACCCGAACACACACCCGAATACAACCCGAACACACACCTGAATACACATTCGAACACACACCCGAATACAACGCGAACACACACCCGAACACACACCCGAACACACACCCGAATACAACCCGAATACACACCCGAACACACACCGGAACACACACCCGAACTCACACCCGAACACACACTCGAACACACACCCGAATACAACCCGAATACACACCCGAACACACACCCGAACACACACCCGAACACACACCCGAACACACACCCGAATACAACCCGAATACACACCCGAACACACACCCGAATACACACCTGAACACACCCGAACACACACCCGACTACAACCCGAATACACACCCGAACACACACCCGAATACAACCCGAATACACACCCGAACACACACCCGAATACAACCCGAATACACACCCGAACACACACCCGAACGCACACCCGAATACACACCCGAACACACACCCGAACACACACCGAAACACACACCCGAACACACACCCGAATACAACCCGAATAAACACCCGAACACACACCCGAACACACACCCGAATACACACCCGAACACACACCCGAACACACACCCGAACACACACCTGAATACAACCCGAATACACACCCGAACACACACCCGAATACACACCTGAACACACCCGAACACACACCCGACTACAACCCGAATACACACCCGAATACACACCCGAACACACACCCGAACACACTCCCGAACACACACCCGAATACACACCCGAACACACACCCGAATACAACCCGAATACACACCCGAACACACACCCGAATACACACCCGAACACACACCCGACTACAACCCGAATACACACCCGAACACACTCCCGAACACACACCCGAATACAACCCGATCACAGACCAGAACACACACCCGAATACAACCCGAATACACACCCGAATACACACCCGAATACAAACCCGAAAACACACCCGAATACACACCCGAACACACACCCGAACGCACACCCGAATACACACCCGAACACACACCCGAACACACACCGAAACACACACCCGAACACACACCCGAATACAACCCGAATAAACACCCGAACACACACCCGAACACACACCCGAATACACACCCGAACACACACCCGAACACACACCCGAACACACACCCGAACACACACCTGAATACAACCCGAATACACACCCGAACACACACCCGAATATACACCTGAACACACCCGAACACACACCCGACTACAACCCGAATACACACCCGAATACACACCCGAACACACACCCGAACACACTCCCGAACACACACCCGAATACACACCCGAACACACAGCCGAATACAACCCGAATACACACCCGAACACACACCCGAATACACACCCGAATACAACTCGAATACACACCCGAATCCACACCCGAATACAACCCGAATACACACCCGAATACACACCCGAATACAAACCCGAAAACACACCCGAATACACACCTGAACACACACCCGAAAACACACCCGAACACACACCCGAATACACACCCGAACACACACCCGACTACAACCCGAATACACACCCGAACACACTCCCGAACACACACCCGAATACAACCCGATCACAGACCAGAACACACACCCGAATACAACCCGAATACACACCCGAATACACACCCGAATACAAACCCGAAAACACACCCGAATTCACACCCGAACACACACCCGAAAACACACCCGAACACACACCCGAATACACACCCGAACACACACCCGACTACAACCCGAATACACACCCGAACACACTCCCGAACACACACCCGAATACAACCCGATCACACACCCGAACACACACCCGAATACAACCCGAACACACACCCGAATACACACTCGAACACACACCCGAATACAACGCGAACACACACCCGAACACACAATCGAATACAACCCGAACACACACCCGAACACACACCCGAATACAACCCGAATACACACCCGAACACACACCCGAATACACACCCGAACACACACCCGAACACACACCCGAATACAACCCGAATACACACCCGAATACACACCCGAACACACACCCGAACACACTCCCGAACACACATCCGAATACAACCCGATCACACACCCGAATACAACCCGAACACACACCTGAATACACATTCGAACACACACCCGAATACAACGCGAACACACACCCAAACACACACCCGAACACACACCCGAATACAACCCGAATACACACCCGAACACACACCGGAACACACACCCGAACTCACACCCGAACACACACTCGAACACACACCCGAATACAACCCGAATACACACCCGAACACACACCCGAACACACACCCGAACACACACCCGAACACACACCCGAATACAACCCGAATACACACCCGAACACACACCCGAATACACACCTGAACACAGCCGAACACACACCCGACTACAACCCGAATACACACCCGAACACACACCCGAATACAACCCGAATACACACCCGAATACACACCCGAATACACACCCGAACACACACCCGAATACACACCCGAACACACACCCGAACACACACCCGAATACAACCCGAATACACACCCGAACACTCACCCGAATATACACCCGAATACACACCCGAACACACACCCGAATACACACCCGAAAACACACCCGAACACATACCCGAATACAACCCGAATACACACCCGAACACACACCCGAATACGCACCAGAACACACCCGAATACTCACCCGAACACACAACCGAACACACACCCGAACACACACCCGAATACAACCCGAATACACACCCGAACACACACCGGAACACACACCCGAACTCACACCCGAACACACACTCGAACACACACCCGAATACAACCCGAATACACACCCGAACACACACCCGAACACACACCCGAATACACAGCCGAACACACACCCGAACACACACCGAAACACACACCCGAACACACACCCGAATACAACCCGAATACACACCCGAACACACACCCGAACACACACCCGAATACACACCCGAACACACACCCGAATACAACCCGAATACACACCCGAACACACACCCGAACACACACCCGAATACACACCTGAACACACCCGAACACACACCCGACTACAACCCGAATACACACCCGAATACACACCCGAACACACACCCGAACACACTCCCGAACACACACCCGAATACACACCCGAACACACACCCTAATACAACCCGAATACACACCCGAACACACACCCGAAAACACACCCGAATACACACCCGAACACACACCCGAAAACACACCCGAACACACACCCGAATACACACCCGAACACACACCCGACTACAACCCGAATACACACCCGAACACACTCCCGAACACACACCCGAATACAACCCGATCACACACCCGAACACACACCCGAATACAACCCGAATACACACCCGAATACACACCCGAATACAAACCCGAAAACACACCCGAATACACACCCGAACACACACCCGAAAACACCCGAACACACAGCCGAATACACACCCGAACACACACCCGACTACAACCCGAATACACACCCGAACACACTCCCGAACACACACCCGAATACAACCCGATCACACACCCGAACACACACCCGAATACAACCCGAACACACACCCGAATACACACTCGAACACACACCCGAATACAACGCGAACACACACCCGAACACACAATCGAATACAACCCGAACACACACCCGAACACACACCCGAATACAACCCGAATACACACCCGAACACACACCCGAATACACACCCGAACACACACCCGAACACACACCCGAATACAACCCGAATACACACCCGAATACACACCCGAACACACACCCGAACACACTCCCGAACACACATCCGAATACAACCCGATCACACACCCGAACACACACCCGAATACAACCCGAACACACACCTGAATACACATTCGAACACACACCCGAATACAACGCGAACACACACCCGAACACACACCCGAACACACACCCGAATACAACCCGAATACACACCCGAACACACACCGGAACACACACCCGAACTCACACCCGAACACACACTCGAACACACACCCGAATACAACCCGAATACACACCCGAACACACACCCGAACACACACCCGAACACACACCCGAACACACACCCGAATACAACCCGAATACACACCCGAACACACACCCGAATACACACCTGAACACACCCGAACACACACCCGACTACAACCCGAATACACACCCGAACACACACCCGAATACAACCCGAATACACACCCGAACACACACCCGAATACACACCCGAACACACACCCGAATACACACCCGAACACACACCCGAACACACACCCGAATACAACCCGAATACACACCCGAACACTCACCCGAATATACACCCGAATACACACCCGAACACACACCCGAATACACACCCGAAAACACACCCGAACACATACCCGAATACAACCCGAATACACACCCGAACACACACCCGAATACGCACCAGAACACACCCGAATACTCACCCGAACACACAACCGAACACACACCCGAACACACACCCGAATACAACCCGAATACACACCCGAACACACACCGGAACACACACCCGAACTCACACCCGAACACACACTCGAACACACACCCGAATACAACCCGAATACACACCCGAACACACACCCGAACACACACCCGAATACACAGCCGAACACACACCCGAACACACACCGAAACACACACCCGAACACACACCCGAATACAACCCGAATACACACCCGAACACACACCCGAACACACACCCGAATACACACCCGAACACACACCCGAATACAACCCGAATACACACCCGAACACACACCCGAACACACACCCGAATACACACCTGAACACACCCGAACACACACCCGACTACAACCCGAATACACACCCGAATACACACCCGAACACACACCCGAACACACTCCCGAACACACACCCGAATACACACCCGAACACACACCCTAATACAACCCGAATACACACCCGAACACACACCCGAATACACACCCGAATACAACCCGAATACACTCCCGAATACACACCCGAATACAACCCGAATACACACCCGAATACAAACCCGAAAACACACCCGAATACACACCCGAACACACACCCGAAAACACACCCGAACACACACCCGAATACACACCCGAACACACACCCGACTACAACCCGAATACACACCCGAACACACTCCCGAACACACACCCGAATACAACCCGATCACACACCCGAACACACACCCGAATACAACCCGAATACACACCCGAATTCACACCCGAATACAAACCCGAAAACACACCCGAATACACACCCGAACACACACCCGAAAACACCCGAACACACACCCGAATACACACCCGAACACACACCCGACTACAACCCGAATACACACCCGAACACACTCCCGAACACACACCCGAATACAACCCGATCACACACCCGAACACACACCCGAATACAACCCGAACACACACCCGAATACACACTCGAACACACACCCGAATACAACGCGAACACACACCCGAACACACAATCGAATACAACCCGAACACACACCCGAACACACACCCGAATACAACCCGAATACACACCCGAACACACACCCGAACACACACCAGAACACACACCCGAACACACACCCGAACACACACCCGACTACAACCTGAATACACACCCGAACACACTCCCGAACACACACCCGAATACAACCCGATCACAGACCAGAACACACACCCGAATACAACCCGAATACACACCCGAATACACACCCGAATACAAACCCGAAAACACACCCGAATACACACCCGAACACACACCCGAAAACACACCCGAACACACACCCGAATACACACCCGAACACACACCCGACTACAACCCGAATACACACCCGAACACACTCCCGAACACACACCCGAATACAACCCGATCACACACCCGAACACACACCCGAATACAACCCGAACACACACCCGAATACACACTCGAACACACACCCGAATACAACGCGAACACACACCCGAACACACAATCGAATACAACCCGAACACACACCCGAACACACACCCGAATACAACCCGAATACACACCCGAACACACACCCGAATACACACCCGAACACACACCCGAACACACACCCGAATACAACCCGAATACACACCCGAATACACACCCGAACACACACCCGAACACACTCCCGAACACACATCCGAATACAACCCGAACACACACCCGAACACACACCCGAATACAACCCGAACACACACCTGAATACACATTCGAACACACACCCGAATACAACGCGAACACACACCCGAACACACACCCGAACACACACCCGAATACAACCCGAATACACACCCGAACACACACCGGAACACACACCCGAACTCACACCCGAACACACACTCGAACACACACCCGAATACAACCCGAATACACACCCGAACACACACCCGAACACACACCCGAACACACACCCGAACACACACCCGAATACAACCCGAATACACACCCGAACACACACCCGAATACACACCTGAACACACCCGAACACACACCCGACTACAACCCGAATACACACCCGAACACACACCCGAATACAACCCGAATACACACCCGAACACACACCCGAATACACACCCGAACACACACCCGAATACAACCCGAATACACACCCGAATACACACCCGAATACACACCCGAACACACACCCGAATACCCACCCGAACACACACCCGAACACACACCCGAATACAACCCGAATACACACCCGAATACAAACCCGAAAACACACCCGAATACACACCCGAACTCACACCCGAATGCAACCCGAATACACACCCGAACGCACACCCGAATACACACCCGAACACACACCCGAATACAACCCGAATACACACCCGAACACACACCCGAATACACACCCGAACACACACCCGAATATACACCCGAACACACACCCGAATACACACCCGAACACACACCCGAACACACACCCGAATACAACCCGAACACACACCCGAACACACACCCGAATACAACCCGAATACACACCCGAACACACACCCGAACACACATCCGAATACACACCCGAACACACACCCGAATACAACCCGAATACACACCCGAACACACACCCGAATACACACCCGAATACAACCCGAATACACACCCGAAAACACACCCGAATACAACCCGAATACACACCCGAATACACACCCGAAAACACACCCGAATTCACACCCGAACACACACCCGACTACAACCCGAATACACACCCGAACACACACCCGAATACAACCCGAATACACACCCGAACACACACCCGAACACACACCCGAATACACACCCGAACACACACCCGAATACACACCGGAAAACACACCCGAACACATACCTGAATACAACCCGAAAACACACGAACACACACCCGAATACGCACCAGAACACACCCGAATACTCACCCGAACACACAACCGAACACACACCCGAACACACACCCGAATACAACCCGAATACACACCCGAACACACACCCGAATACAACCCGAATACACACCCGAACACACACCGGAACACACACCCGAACTCACACCCGAACACACACCCGAACACACACCCGAATACAACCCGAATACACACCCGAACACACACCCGAACGCACACCCGAATACACACCCGAACACACACCCGAACACACACCGAAACACACACCCAAACACACACCCGAATACAACCCGAATACACACCCGAACACACACCCGAACACACACCCGAACACACACACGAATACAACCCGAATACACACCCGAACACACACCCGAATACACACCTGAACACACCCGAACACACACCCGACTACAACCCGAATACACACCCGAATACACACCCGAACACACACCCGAACACACTCCCGAACACACACCCGAATACACACCCGAACACACACCCGAATACAACCCGAATACACACCCGAACACACACCCGAATACACACCCGAATACAACCCGAATACACACCCGAATACACACCCGAATACAACCCGAATACACACCCGAATACACACCCGAATACAAACCCGAAAACACACCCGAATACACACCCGAACACACACCCGAAAACACACCCGAACACACACCCGAATACACACCCGAACACACACTCGACTACAACCCGAATACACACCCGAACACACTCCCGAACACACACCCGAATACAACCCGATCACACACCCGAACACACACCCGAATACAACCCGAATACACACCCGAATACACACCCGAATACAAACCCGAAAACACACCCGAATACACACCCGAACACACACCCGAAAACACACCCGAACACACACCCAAATACACACCCGAACACACACCCGACTACAACGCGAATACACACCCGAACACACTCCCGAACACACACCCGAATACAACCCGATCACACACCCGAATACACACTCGAACACACACCCGAATACAACGCGAACACACACCCGAACACACAATCGAATACAACCCGAACACACACCCGCACACACACCCGAATACAACCCGAATACACACCCGAACACACACCCGAACACACACCCGAACACACACCCGAACACACACCCGAACACACACCCGAATACAACCCGAATACACATCCGAATACACACCCGAACACACCCGAACACACACCCGACTACAACCCGAATACACACCCGAACACACACCCGAATACAACCCTAATACACACCCGAACACACACCCGAACACACACCCGAATACACACCCGAACACACATCCGAATACACACCCGAAAACACCCCCGAACACATACCCGAATACAACCCGAATACACACCCGAACACACACCCGAATACGCACCAGAACACACCCGAATACTCACAAGAACACACAACCGAACACACACCCGAACACACACCCGAATACAACCCGAATGCTCACCCGAACACACACCCGAATACAACCCGAATACACACCCGAACACACACCGGAACACACACCCCAACTCACACCCGAACACACACCCGAACACACACCCGAATACAACCCGAATACACACCCGAACACACACCCGAACGCACACCCGAATACACACCCGAACACACACCCGAACACACACCGAAACACACACCCGAACACACACCCGAATACAACCCGAATAAACACCCGAACACACACCCGAACACACACCCGAATACACACCCGAACACACACCCGAACACACACCCGAACACACACCCGAACACACACCTGAATACAACCCGAATACACACCCGAACACACACCCGAATATACACCTGAACACACCCGAACACACACCCGACTACAACCCGAATACACACCCGAATACACACCCGAACACACACCCGAACACACTCCCGAACACACACCCGAATACACACCCGAACACACAGCCGAATACAACCCGAATACACACCCGAACACACACCCGAATACACACCCGAATACAACTCGAATACACACCCGAATCCACACCCGAATACAACCCGAATACACACCCGAATACACACCCGAATACAAACCCGAAAACACACCCGAATACACACCTGAACACACACCCGAAAACACACCCGAACACACACCCGAATACACACCCGAACACACACCCGACTACAACCCGAATACACACCCGAACACACTCCCGAACACACACCCGAATACAACCCGATCACAGACCAGAACACACACCCGAATACAACCCGAATACACACCCGAATACACACCCGAATACAAACCCGAAAACACACCCGAATACACACCCGAACACACACCCGAAAACACACCCGAACACACACCCGAATACACACCCGAACACACACCCGACTACAACCCGAATACACACCCGAACACACTCCCGAACACACACCCGAATACAACCCGATCACACACCCGATCACACACCCGAATACAACCCGAACACACACCCGAATACACACTCGAACACACACCCGAATACAACGCGAACACACACCCGAACACACAATCGAATACAACCCGAACACACACCCGAACACACACCCGAATACAACCCGAATACACACCCGAACACACACCCGAATACACACCCGAACACACACCCGAACACACACCCGAATACAACCCGAACACACACCCGAATACAACCCGAATACACACCCGAACACACACCGGAACACACACCCGAACTCACACCCGAACACACACTCGAACACACACCCGAATACAACCCGAATACACACCCGAACACACACCCGAACACACACCCGAACACACACCCGAACACACACCCGAATACAACCCGAATACACACCCGAACACACACCCGAATACACACCTGAACACAGCCGAACACACACCCGACTACAACCCGAATACACACCCGAACACACACCCGAATACAACCCGAATACACACCCGAATACACACCCGAATACACACCCGAACACACACCCGAATACACACCCGAACACACACCCGAACACACACCCGAATACAACCCGAATACACACCCGAACACTCACCCGAATATACACCCGAATACACACCCGAACACACACCCGAATACACACCCGAAAACACACCCGAACACATACCCGAATACAACCCGAATACACACCCGAACACACACCCGAATACGCACCAGAACACACCCGAATACTCACCCGAACACACAACCGAACACACACCCGAACACACACCCGAATACAACCCGAATACACACCCGAACACACACCGGAACACACACCCGAACTCACACCCGAACACACACTCGAACACACACCCGAATACAACCCGAATACACACCCGAACACACACCCGAACACACACCCGAATACACAGCCGAACACACACCCGAACACACACCGAAACACACACCCGAACACACACCCGAATACAACCCGAATACACACCCGAACACACACCCGAACACACACCCGAATACACACCCGAACACACACCCGAATACAACCCGAATACACACCCGAACACACACCCGAACACACACCCGAATACACACCTGAACACACCCGAACACACACCCGACTACAACCCGAATACACACCCGAATACACACCCGAACACACACCCGAACACACTCCCGAACACACACCCGAATACACACCCGAACACACACCCTAATACAACCCGAATACACACCCGAACACACACCCGAAAACACACCCGAATACACACCCGAACACACACCCGAAAACACACCCGAACACACACCCGAATACACACCCGAACACACACCCGACTACAACCCGAATACACACCCGAACACACTCCCGAACACACACCCGAATACAACCCGATCACACACCCGAACACACACCCGAATACAACCCGAATACACACCCGAATTCACACCCGAATACAAACCCGAAAACACACCCGAATACACACCCGAACACACACCCGAAAACACCCGAACACACACCCGAATACACACCCGAACACACACCCGACTACAACCCGAATACACACCCGAACACACTCCCAATCACACACCCGAATACAACCCGATCACACACCCGAACACACACCCGAATACAACCCGAACACACACCTGAATACACATTCGAACACACACCCGAATACAACGCGAACACACACCCGAACACACAATCGAATACAACCCGAACACACACCCGAACACACACCCGAATACAACCCGAATACACACCCGAACACACACCCGAACACACACCAGAACACACACCCGAACACACACCCGAATACAACCCGAATACACACCCGAATACACACCCGAATACACACCCGAATACACACCCGAATACACACCCGAACACACACCCGAATACACACCCGAACACACACCCGAACACACCCCCGAATACAACCCGAATACACACCCGAATACACACCCGAACACACACCCGAACACACACCCGAATACACACCCGAACACACACCCGAATACAACCCGAATACAACCCGAATACACACCCGAACACACACCCGAATACACACCCGAACACACACCCGAATACACACCCGAACACACACCCGAATACAACCCGAATACACACCCGAATACACACCCGAATACACACCCGAACACACACCCGAATACCCACCCCAACACACACCCGAACACACACCCGAATACAACCCGAATACACACCCGAATACAAACCCGAAAACACACCCGAATACACACCCGAACACACACCCGAATGCAACCCGAATACACACCCGAACGCACACCCGAATACACACCCGAACACACACCCGAATACAACCCGAATACACACCCGAACACACACCCGAATACACACCCGAACACACACCCGAATATACACCCGAACACACACCCGAATACACACCCGAACACACACCCGAACACACACCCGAATACAACCCGAACACACACCCGAACACACACCCGAATACAACCCGAATACACACCCGAACACACACCCGAACACACATCCGAATACACACCCGAACACACACCCGAATACAACCCGAATACACACCCGAACACACACCCGAATACACACCCGAATACAACCCGAATACACACCCGAAAACACACCCGAATACAACCCGAATACACACCCGAATACACACCCGAAAACACACCCGAATTCACACCCGAACACACACCCGACTACAACCCGAATACACACCCGAACACACACCCGAATACAACCCGAATACACACCCGAACACACACCCGAACACACACCCGAATACACACCCGAACACACACCCGAATACGCACCAGAACACACCCGAATACTCACCCGAACACACAACCGAACACACACCCGAACACACACCCGAATACAACCCGAATACACACCCGAACACACACCCGAATACAACCCGAATACACACCCGAACACACACCGGAACACACACCCGAACTCACACCCGAACACACACCCGAATACAACCCGAATACACACCCGAACACACACCCGAACGCACACCCGAATACACACCCGAACACACACCCGAACACACACCGAAACACACACCCAAACACACACCCGAATACAACCCGAATACACACCCGAACATACACCCGAACACACACCCGAATACACACCCGAACACACACCCGAACACACACCCGAACACACACCCGAACACACACACGAATACAACCCGAATACACACCCGAACACACACCCGAATACACACCTGAACACACCCGAACACACACCCGACTACAACCCGAATACACACCCGAATGCACACCCGAACACACACCCGAACACACTCCCGAACACACACCCGAATACACACCCGAACACACACCCGAATACAACCCGAATACACACCCGAACACACACCCGAATACACACCCGAATACAACCCGAATACACACCCGAATACACACCCGAATACAACCCGAATACACACCCGAATACACACCCGAATACAAACCCGAAAACACACCCGAATACACACCCGAACACTCACCCGAAAACACACCCGAACACACACCCGAATACACACCCGAACACACACTCGACTACAACCCGAATACACACCCGAACACACTCCCGAACACACACCCGAATACAACCCGATCACACACCCGAACACACACCCGAACACACACCCGAATACACACCCGAACACACACCCGAACACACACCCGAACACACACCCGAACACACACCAGAATACAACCCGAATACACACCCGAACACACACCCGAACACACACCCGAACACACTCCCGAACACACACCCGAATACACACCCGAACACACACCCGAATACAACCCGAATACACACCCGAACACACACCCGAATACACACCCGAATACAACCCGAATACACACCCGAATACACACCCGAATACAACCCGAATACACACCCGAATACACACCCGAATACAAACCCGAAAACACACCCGAATACACACCCGAACACACACCCGAAAACACACCCGAACACACACCCGAATACACACCCGAACACACACCCGACTACAACCCGAATACACACCCGAATACACTCCCGAACACACACCCGAATACAACGCGAACACACACCCGAACACACAATCGAATACAACCCGAACACACACCCGAACACACACCCGAATACAACCCGAATACACACCCGAACACACACCCGAATACACACCCGAACACACACCCGAACACACACCCGAATACAACCCGAATACACACCCGAATACACACCCGAACACACACCCGAACACACACCCATATACACACCCGAACACACACCCGAATACAACCCGAATACAACCCGAATACACACCCGAACACACACCCGAATACACACCCGAACACACACCCGAACACAACCCGAACACACACCCGAATACACACCCGAATACACACCCGAACACACACCCGAATACCCACCCGAACACACACCCGAATACAACTCGAATACACACCCGAATACAAACCCGAAAACACACCCGAATACACACCCGAACACACACCCGAATGCAACCCGAATACACACCCGAACACACACCCGAATACACACCCGAACACACACCCGAATACAACCCGAATACACACCCGAACACACACCCGAATACACACCCGAACACACACCCGAATATACACCCGAACACACACCCGAATACACACCCGAACACACACCCGAACACACACCCCAGTACAACCCGAACACACACCCGAACACACACCCGAATACAACCCGAATACACACCCGAACACACACCCGAACACACACCCGAATACACACCCGAACACACACCCGAATACAACCCGAATACACACCCGAACACACACCCGAATACACACCCGAATACAACCCGAATACACACCCGAAAACACACCCGAATACAACCCGAATACACACCCGAATACACACCCGAATACAAACCCGAAAACACACCCGAATACACACCCGAACACACACCCGAATGCAACCCGAATACACACCCGAACACACACCCGAATACACACCCGAACACACACCCGAATACAACCCGAATACACACCCGAACACACACCCGAATACACACCCGAACACACACCCGAATATACACCCGAACACACACCCGAATACACACCCGAACACACACCCGAATACAACCCGAACACACACCCGAACACACACCCGAATACAACCCGAATACACACCCGAACACACACCCGAATACAAACCCGAAAACACACCCGAATACACACCCGAACAAACACCCGAACACACACCCGAATACACACTCGAACACACACCCGAATACAACGCGAACACACACCCGAACACACAATCGAATACAACCCGAACACACACCCGAACACACACCCGAATACAACCCGAATACACACCCGAACACACACCCGAACACACACCCGAACACACACCCGAACACACACCCGAATACAACCCGAATACACACCCGAATACACACCCGAATACACACCCGAACACACACCCGAATACACACCCGAACACACACCCGAACACACACCCGAATAAAACCC